>JAUMHQ010000066.1:1524533-1536876 GCA_032361165.1 Enteromius paludinosus | reverse complement strand
AAGTTTAATTCTCATCATTATACATTACCATCACTCTGTTCTTCTATTTGATAATGTTCAGTGCTTTGCTACAATCTTTATTGTTAAAAGCGTTATATAAATAAAAGTGACTTGACTTGACTGTCCCAACAGGTCATGCTAAAGGTGGTCAAAGTACTTCTGCATAATGCTGAACACTTACTTGTGGCATTTGCTTTGCTGGATGATGGTTCAGAGAGGATCATCCTCCTTTCTTCTGCTGTACATTATCTCCAGCTACAGAAAGAGCCAGAAACACTCACACTGAGAACTATACGACATTCACCTGAAAGGGGCATCTGTTTCTTTTGAAATTTCCCCAGCTGACAACCCAAGACATAGATACAAGATCAATCATGCATTCACTGCTGAAGATCTGGGTCTTTCCGAGCAAAGTTATCCGGTGAAAGTATTGATGAAGAAGTAGAGACACTTACAGGGGCTGCTAATTCCAGCAATTGAAAAAGTGAGGCCAGTACTGACTGACTTTCAACATTTGCTCATCTCACTCAGCCTGTTCGTCTTGGCCTTTCTGAAGGACCTGTAGCAATATGTACTTCCCTTGGTTGGACACTTCAAGGTGCTGCCAGTGTGATTCATCTTCCCTTTGATGAGCAGCAGTGTTTTTTCACTGCAATTGGACCTGCTCACTTTGATCTCCAGGGGCATGTGGAGAAACTGTGGCAAACAGACACTTTGCCTTATATCAGTGAGAAAGCAGCCACCCGATCTGAGCTTGATCAGCAAGCATTTGAATTGCCTGAGCAACGCACCATGAAAGTGAATGTAAATGGCATAATGAGATATGACACACCACTTCTTAGAATAAAGGACAGTCCTTGTCTAAAAGCACCCAGATCAGCTTATCTCTGGCTGCTTCAAAGTACAGAGTGAAGGATCGTAAATGACACTGAACAGGCCATGACCTATTGTCAAGAGATCTAGAAGCTGGAAACAGCAGGCTTTGTGAAGAGATTGACTCCTGAGTTCGTAGACATGGTACCTACCTCATCACTTAGTCCACCACAACAACAAAGCAAGGCTTGTTTTTAATTGTTCTTCCTGGTCCCATCCTGGGTCCTTCCCTTTTTTGATGTTCTACTCCGGTTTCATGAGCACACGTTGGCTATCAGTGGAGACATTAAAGCAATGTTCCACCAGAACAGACCTTTGCCTGAAGATCGCCCACTATTACGCTTTCTCTGGAGGGACAAGAAGAGGAATAAAGAGCCAAGAGTCTTCGAGTGGCAGGTTCTTCTGTTTGGGACTACCTGCAGTCCTTGTTGTGCCACATATGTGCTACAAAGACATGTGAAAGACAACAGTGAAGGCTAAGAAAATGTTCAAAAGTCTGTAGAACAGGCAATCTACACTGATAACTGTTTGCAGAGTCTTGACTCCCCAGAGAAGGCCCATAACCTCATCGATAGGATATAAGGTCATTTGTCCTCTGGTGGGTTTGAAATCCACCAGTGGGCCAGTAATGTACCTGTTGTAGTAGAACACCTTCCAGTTGAAACCAGCCAGCACTGAACTGTGGCTTTCTGAGCACAGTTTAAACCCACAAGATGCAGCTTTAGGTCTCCATTGAAATTGTCTTACTGACCACCTTGGATATCAACATCGTCCTGTTGACTACTCTACAAAATGTATACAAGGTATTGGCAACACAGTATGACCCACTGGTTTATCTTATACCCTTTACTACAAAATCGAAAATACAAATTCAAGATCTCTGGAAACTCAAGATAGGTTGGGATGACATCATCCACCCAGAAGGCCTGTTAGTACAGTGGCACACCTGGGAAGCTGAATTAGCCAATTTGCACTGTTGAGATACCCAGAGCATACATACCATCATGTGCTGACACCTAGGCCACACAGAGAGAACCATCCATATTTTCTGCAATGCTTCTGAACGGGCATATGGATCGGTTGCTTACCTTCCCACTCAAGATCAGCAAAACCAGATCCATGTAGCCTTTGTGATAGCAAGGTCTCGAGGGGCTCCACGCAAACAGATATCAATGCCCTGTTTGGAGCTTTGTGCAGCTCTCACAGGAGCGCAGCTGGCCAAACTACTTAGTAAAGAGCTGTCAATTCCTGTAAGTGATATTATCCTATGGGTACTCAACAGTTCTCAGAGGTATGATCAGTGCTTGCTCTACAGGTAGTCTCACACACACACATATATATATTGTGGTGGGTACCGATCAGCATCGCCCTGGCAACACAGTATTTCCACCTGGAACCAGTCTGCCCGGGCCAATCGCTCACGGTGGGACCAGTATAAATGGAGCACCCGAACCAGGAAGAGTTGAGAAATATCTCCATACTGCTTGTATGCGTGACTTACCTCTGCTTACTCCCCAGATAAGCCGTGAGCGACGAGCCCGGGCCGGAACGGATCACTCACTACCGCCACCTGGAAGGATTTAAGAGGGATTATACTCACGCTGCGCACCGCCACCATCACCATCACCGACTTGTTTGTTCTCACCTTAATTGTAAATAAATCCACCCTTCGGGTTTGTGTTCACTCAAAATTGCTGTTGTGTCGTGCTCTCTAGCTCCCTAGCGCCAAGGTTCACAATATATATATATATATATATATATATATATACACACACAGTATATATGTTTAGAACATCTTCTAAACATTTTAGCTCTTTCTAATAGGAAAGGTAACACAGAATGTCAAGAACTAAGAGAATGTAGACTTTTTTTTTAAACAGGATGATCATTGTTAATAGTTCATTTTGTAGAAATACATAAACAGCTTCTGAATGGCAGTAGGCTGCAATAAGTATTAAACAATGTTCAGTGTTCAATTTATTTATAAGCACATTTTAAAACAACTTTAGTTGACCAAAGTGCTGTACATAAAACAACTAATTGCAGCATTTCAAAGGACCGACCTCGTTTCTGCATTTGTATTGCAAAGGCTTACATACAACAAAACAACACATGGCCTAAAAGCACCCAAACACCTTCCACATAAAAGCACAGTAGAAAAGATGAGTTTTTAACAGACATTTAAATTCATATACTGGAGAAGCAGTGTTAATAGATAGAGGCAGAGCAACAACAGAGAAGGCTCTATCTCCCCTACATTTTAGTCTTGTTCTGGGGGACTGAAACATTAGTGTTGACTGAGATCTCAATGATCTAACAGGAATTACTGCATAAACAATACTACAATGTGTTTATAAGCTTTAAAGCCAAAAGGGTGTGCAAACGAAACCACTCATCTGTACATTCATTCGCAAAAGACTAAGACGAGCAAAGTAAGCTCAGAGTGATGTCAGACTGTGGTGGCTTGCAGAACTGTCTGATAAATGAGCTCTTACTGTGGAGTTCACATGGAGGGAAAGGCTATTCATCAGAGAGGAAAGGAGTAGAGGAGTGGGGTGGAGGATATCAGAGACTGGTTGGAATGACAGGCTAACTGTAAACAGTGACCTCTGACCTCTTTCATCGTTGCAATAGATACTACTAAGATTTAACTCTGTTTTTCTTTTCCCAATTAATTACGTTTTAAAATGTTATACAAAGAACAGTTATATAGAATTGCCACTGAAGGATGATGAAAAAGAACAAAATAGCATCTGCTCATGCATGTCATGTTGGGGTTTGTATATAACTAGACTTGTTAGACTTGATTTTTTTTTTGCACTTAATGTTGATGTGCAGGCCATTGGACAAATGTTCAGGCAAAGAGCTGTAAAAGCATTATACTGTACAGTGTCATCAACACTGTTCAATTAACCCCCTTGTTGTTTTCCTTTTTGAATTAAGTACATTCTGTTAAGAAGCGGACGGACAACAGAGGTAAGTATAAACAGTCTGAGTTTAGTGAACAGGTTAATGAAGGCAAAGATGAAGAGGCAGATGATCAGGTGAGACACTTAGCAGAGGATGGCTTTGGAGAAATGAGATGAGAGGATTGTCTCTTGCAGATATATAGAGATGACGGAGAACACTTGACGAAGACAACCACACACCACAGACGAATGGACAGACGGCTCGGGATGCCACGGGACCTGGAGGAGGCACAGAGTTCTAGGAGGACACAAGGAGAGAGGTAAGGTAAGGTAAGTATCACTTTGAGATTGGTAAATAAAACGAGTCCACTTCGCATAAACAAACTCAGACACTGTGTGAAGTGAGGTCTGTGGTTTTATGTGGTTCTTGATGAGCGTGCTGACTGAATCCAGGTGGTAGTGACAGGTGTTGGTGATTAGTTCTCTGGTGAGAGAGAGCGCTGTGACTGTGTGAGAGCGGAGCCTGGCGTGTCTGTGACACTATGCTATTTAGACCTGCTGAAATAATTACTGCATTAATAGGCTGGTTTGTTTCTTAATTGGGCCAAAGATTAATAATTATAGTATAGTTCAGCCAAAAGCACTTTTTGCAACGTAAAGGAATAGTTCGCCCAAAATGGAAATACAGTAATCATTTACTCACCCTCGGGTAGTTACAAAGCTGTATGAATTTACTTAAGAGTTCTAGTAACTAAAAATGAACAGTAGGGGGTACTTGATCCTTTACTTCAGGTTCACTCATGACTTAAGGCGCTTTTCCACAGCATAGTACGGTTCTGTACAACTCACTTTTGCGAGGTTTTCCACTGGTAACAGTACATGGTACCTGGTCCTTTTTTCAGTACCACCTCAGCCGAGGTTCCAAGCGAGTAAACTCTGGTGGTCACTGACTGGCCGAGAGAAAAATCATCATTACTGCGTCACTGAACTTGCGACACGAGACACAACAGGCTCGCTAGATTTAAATCAGCACAGCCAGCGAAGGATCGGACGCAACTCTTTTGTTTGAAGAAATGCACCTTTTCGTATCAACCAAAAATGGCTGTTTCGTGGCATATTGAGGAAGTACAGACGTTTCTCTCGTTGATAGCTGAGGATCGGATCCAGCGAGAGCTTGATGGGGCGATGCTGAATGAAAAATGCACCATTGTTGTGTGTTTGTTTGTGGCGCGTTTACGATGATGTCACGGAAGTAGAGGCGGCGCAACTATAACGACACGTGAATAATCCCGCCCACTCTAAAGCGGTACTAAACTGCATTGGAAACGCAACCGAGCCGAACTGAGCCATGCCGAGCCGAGTCGTACCACACAGTGGAAAAGCACCACTAGTATAGCTACTCATTGACTCCCAGAGTGCATTGTGGCAGAATAAATTATGCAATTGCTTTGTTTTACAGTAAAAAAGTGAATTGTTTCATTTGCCTTGAAAGTTGCTGTGACTTAATAAAAGTGTAACAGTTAAGTAAAGCTAACTAGCTATATCTAAGTAAGGTAACAAATCCAGTAGTTTACAGTGTATAAAGTTTACATACACCTTGCAGAATCTGCTAAATGTTTTAGCAAAATAAGTAGGGTCATACAAATTGCATTTTAATTTAGTACTGAACTGAATAAAGTATTTCACAGGTTTACATGTAGTCCACAAGAGCAAATAATATAGTTGGATTTAAAAAAAAGGACCTCCTTCAAAAGTTTACAAAATAATTCCTGCCTATTATTGGCCTTATTCTGGTGTATTATCTTTTAATTGCACAAATTTGTCTACTTGACATTACAATCAGTTTTTGGTGCAAATGATTTAAGCATTGCCTGACCCTGCTTAAGTACAATATGTTTACAATGATGTATTTTCAATATGTATACACTGAAACTCTAAACATTTTTTTAAATAATTTTAAATATTAGTTCGAAAGAAATGTATTGAAAATGAGTCATTATATCAAACAAAAACAGTCTTAACATAATTACTGTTACCTTCTGTGCCTTGTTTTTAAGAGGACAGGGAGCAATCATTTGACTTTATTATTTTAACATTACAAAAGCAGTCCTTTGTGCTGCTTGATACTGAAAAATGGTATTTGGCATCATAATACTCTAATTTATCATTCTAATAATAAACAATTGTAAAGCAAATACCTTGTTTTTCTGACAGTTATGAATCTGATTAAATGAAAATAGCGTACTTCCACTTTACAACAAAGGTGGTAACTTTTTTTAATCCACGTCTTGGTGTTTTTAACATTTTCAGGCTTTCTTAATTGCATTGGACCAAAGGACAATACACATGTCACAAATACCCATTCATGTTTTTATGATACATAACATCACCAAATGTGGAGACACTTGTACAAAATACTCTAAAGCTGCTTTTACATAATATGTATTTGTTAAAAGCTCAGTATTAATTGATTAAAAAATGTATGACTTAAATGCAAAATGGGAAAAAAGAATTGTAGAGAAAGCTAAAGCAGACAGAAACACAACACTCATAACAAGGAGTTTGCATATTTTATTCTCCTAAATTACAGATAATTTCATGTTGAGCTCCACCCCTCCACATCTGTTATTCTTCTGCTCCATCTGCATTCTAATTCTTATTTCACCCTTTACACTTCCTCTCTTGCTTTTTCTCTTTTTTCTCTCATCCCTCATTACTCAAGAGAGTGCTCAAAGCTCTTGCCCTCTGACCTCAGGCAGGTTCAGATGGAGGTCAGGCTCAGGGAAGAGTGTGTGTGTGTGTGTGTGTGTGTGTGTATGTTCTCTCTCCCTCGGCTGATGCTGCCATGGCAACAGAGGTAGTCATAACGGAGACTGGGAAGTTGTGTTGAATGTAACACTCCCAAAAGTAATTGAGTTTTGCTCCTCTCCCCTCCCCTGTTCCTCTTCCATTGCCTTCCTCTATTAATCAGACAGCCAGGGAAATTAAAAACACACATCAGTGATCACTGATCACTTGACGAGAAATTCTCAGAATAAATTCCATGAGGAAAGTTTATGCTGATAATACGAGAGAGGGACAGAGAGAGAGAAGTAATACAAATTTTGTATAATGTAGTATCATCAGCATTCTCAAGATATATTCAATTAAGCCTGGCAGGTAGCCTAAACATATCATACAATAGACTATGAATAATTAACAAAAAATACTTAATTCAGAAGATCAGTAGAAACAATGAAATACGAAGATGAATTTGAAAAAAAAAATGTCATGACATGAAAATATTGAATGTATTTAAAGTAATATTCTGTCAAGCATTAAATAATGTTTATTAATGTCATTAAAGGTATTACAGTGTTAATAAAGGTGTAAAAGTGTGTGCAGGGCATATTAAAGATACATTAACCATGAAGAAAACACACAACTGAATTCTGCATGTTGTAGGCTAATTTAAGTCATAAAGACAGAGATAGTTTCCCTCCTCAAAAAGTGACTGTCATTTACTCATTCTTGTATAATACCACACAAAACCCGTATGACTTTACTTCTTTGTACAATTTTTGTACAATTTATTATCAGTCGTGTTAAAAACATTTTCTTAATATACCTTATTCTGACTGCAAGGGATACAGTGCTTATTATGAAATAATAACTTGGTTCAAGATGTTAAAAATAGCATTGATTACATCACTTCTGGAATGTTTTATTATTTATTTTTATTTTTTCTGTCTGATTCTTGGAGACGGGAGGGCTGTAGCTCAGTTCCACTGCTATGCTGCAAGCTTCTCACAGCAGTTGAGTTAGTGAGTGAGTAACCGTCCTCCCAATCTGCTTGCAGTGATTTGTGGCTGCTGTTGAGAATTGTTTTGGCTTTTAACATTGATTTATTGACCTCCTAAGCCAAGGAGCGTATTAATAAATCTGCAATTATTAAATGGAGGAAGAAAGTGGAGGCATTTATATAAGATGCAGGGAAATGTGAATAATCACAGGATTATATAGAATAAGGTGAATGCGAATTAATGTCAAATAGTAGAGCATCCTGGTTTATATACATCAAAACACAAATATCACAGTCAAAATTGAAAGCAAATAAAACTAAAGAAATACTAGACTTTAAAAGTAACTATAAAAACATATGTTGGTTAAAAACAAGAGGTTACACATTAGACATTTCCTTAATGCCAAGGGTGGAATTAGAATAATATCAAAGTTAACATATTTTCTTCTTTTCTTTTCTTTTGCATTTGTGCTGCGCACTCCATTCAGTTGCGGGCGGTAATGGACCATGAAGCTAGTTTGACGACCCAAACTCAAACCTAAGAAGAAGAAGCTCCCAGTATGCACCGCGGCCCTGTGGCTCTTTTGTTGCCGGAACCGCTTTTGATACAATGCAGGCACATCCCGATGTTGAGAGGTAAAACACAATTACGTGATAAAATGAAATATTACGAACGTAGGTGATTGAAATGGCTTTACTGGTTGGACTGTCCCTCACTGTAGTGAAGCATGTATCGCAAAGTTTAATTAATAATGGGGACAAATGGCATGGTAAAACGCTTCGAGATTTGAAGAGTAACGTTAAATTATTTGATGTTTTTCGTAGAACAATAAACCCATAAAGCAACGTTCAAACCGAACTTGAATAAAACGACAGTAATATTGCGACGCGTAAGGCGATAATGCGGTGCTTACCCGAGGACGCCTGCGCTTAACATGTCTTTTTTTTTAACTGTAAGGTTTGAAATGTCTTTTTTTAAATAAGTTTTATTTGATCCAAAGTATAGCAAAACAGTATTTCTTAATATTTGTAATATTTAAAATATCCGTTTCTGTTTGAATATGCTATAAAATATCAAGATTTTATAGCATCATTACTCCAGTCACACGATCCTTCAGTAATCATTTCAATATTCTTATTTGCTGCTCAAAAACATTTATTATTGTTATTATTATTATTATATTATTATAATATAATTAATTTCAGGTTTCTTTGATGAATGGAAATTTCAGAAGAACAGCATTTATTTGAAATAGAAATAATTTGAAACGTTATAAATGTCTTACATTGACATTTTAAATGACAATGACATTTTAAAATATAGGAAAGAAAATGTTATTTTAAATAGTGAAATATTTCACAGTATTATGACTTTTGCTGTATTTGCTGTAAGACTTCAAAAACATTTAATTATAGTGTATATTTTGAAGTAGTTCCCTTTCCCATAATATAACTGCATTTAAAGGAAAAGTTCATCCAAGAATGAAAATTACCCCATCGTTTTCCTCACCTCCAAGCCATAGGTGTATAAAACTTTCCTCTTTCAGACGAACACAGTCTGAGTTTTTAAAAAATACATGCTGGCTCTTTCAAGCTTGGTAATGCTGGTGGATGATGGCCATTATTTTGAAGCTCCATATATATATCCGTATATATCCATCGTAAAGCTAACATACACGCCTCCGGGGGGTTAACACGTCTTCTGAAGCAGATTAATGGGTTTATGTAAAGAAAAAAGTTTTTGTATTTTATTTAAATTATAACACAAAGAACCATCATACGCAGAGGTCAGCCAAGGTGGTAGGTAAAAGTGGAGGTGAGTGAATAATGGGGTAATTTTCATTTTGGGGGAACTGTTCCTTTTAAGGTGTACTTTAAGAAATTTCGGCCCCTAATAAGAGTATTTGTAACAAGCATATGGATATGGTTTTATTAAAACAAACAAATTCATTTTTGCAGTAGCTGTGCCAACAGTATGTTTAAGTTAATTCATTTATGAAAACTCTGTTTCAATTGTAGGTTGAAAAATGGAGATGTGTCTCCGGGAGATCATTTACTAGCGAAAGATCTCACCGGTCTGCCTGACCCTGCTGCTGACCAACTGTTTAATGGATCTACAGCCGCTTCACGCTTCCTTCGGGCTGAACTGGAACTGAACGCACGGTTACGGGCGCTGTCGTTTGGGAAACCAGTGCGATATACATACAATCCGCTCGAATATGCCTGGGACACACACCAATGTTATGTGGAGAAATACTGTCAGGAAGGCCAGAGCGTTCTCTTTCTAGGGATGAACCCAGGGCCTTTTGGCATGGCACAAACAGGGGTCAGAGGATTTTCTTTCCTTTTTATGTTTTATCAGACCTTAAATTGGCACACATTTTCTTCAGATGCAAAAATATATATATATATATAAATTCATCTTTAAATGAATAAATGTAAGTTTTTTTATGCTTATTTTATTAAACATATAATTAGTTTTTTTCTTTTTAAATGTAGTTAATATTTTGAGCCCATTGGCAGATATTTATTATTGTTTTAATCAAAGATTCACTTCAATTACTCGAAATAAAGTAAAAGTACCATACATTAACCTTTAAAAAACAAAATTACAACTATTTGTAGTATTTGCAGAAAAAGGAGAACAGAAAAGAAACTGAACAAACTGCAAAGATAAAGGACTGCTGAAGTCTTGTGTGGAGCAACGACAGCAATCTTACTGGAATATTACAATTTATGGCATACTGAATGCTTGGAAATGTAAACTGATTTCCTGCTGACACACTCCAGCAAAAGATTTTAGTCAGTTATTTCTATCTTTTGCTGGAGTGAGTCAGCAGGAAATACCAGTTTACATTTCAAAGCATTCATTTCTAATTTTATGAAATGTCACAATGTAAGAATACAAGTATATATTTTAAAATATGGCTTTTAAGTTGAAAGAATCTGGGTTTGAATCTCAAGCTTTACTTTTGATCTTAAACCGAATGTTGCCATGTTTAAAGTTGCAGACAGTAAATTTTTCCTCCTGATTTAAATTGATTTATTTTTTTGCAGTCTACAGCAACATTAAGAAAAGAAAGTCCTAGCAAGTTAATTGTAAATTAGATAAAAGTATTTTAAAAAGCACACAAGTCACGTATTATTAGCATTAGCATTTGTGAATTCTACCTCTGTTGTAGCTTGTTAAAGATTCTTGCACATTTCATCATTTTTACGGTTTAAATATAGTTATGGATAATCAGCAACAAAAACAAATGCATCTCTTGCTTCCTCACTAACCAGGTACCGTTTGGTGAGGTGAAGTCAGTTCGCAATTGGCTGAAGATCACTGGAGCAGTGGGCCGTCCAGCAGAGGAGCATCCTAAGCGACGAATCACAGGCCTCGATTGCACTCAGAGTGAAGTGAGCGGAGCCCGTTTCTGGGGCTTTTTCCAAGAGCTCTGCGGTGAACCACAAAACTTCTTCCGCCACTGTTTTGTGCACAACTTGTGCCCTCTCATCTTCATGAGTGAGTCTGGCAAGAACCTAACCCCACCTGAGCTCCCGGCAGCGGAGCGGGATGCCCTTTTGTCCTGCTGTGACAGTGCTCTGTGTCAGGTAGTCACTGCACTGGGAGTCACGATGGTGATCGGAGTGGGCAAGCTAGCTGAGCAACGCGCTCGACGGGCTCTCACAGAAGCAGGCATCGCTGTGAGAGTGGAGGGGATCATGCATCCATCCCCCAGAAACCCACTGGCTAATAAAGGATGGGCTAACATTGTCAGAGACAAACTAGATAATCTGGGGGTGTTACATTTGCTTACCAGTTCCAGCTGATGATGACAGCTACTACCTTTTCATTTTAAACTTGACTTTTAAAATACTTTTGAAGCTTACTGTTGACTTTATTTTTTAACATTTTTAATTTGTTTTGATGTGTATCGTTTATCTTTGTAAATATATATATATACAGTATATAGATGGGCAATTTTATTAAGATGTAAAGGTACATGAACATGTGGTAATTTTGTTTGGTTTTGTTTTGTCTCATGTTGTTTTTTTACCATGCATGTGGTTTTTATATATAGATTGGACTTTTGTCTGTATTTTTTTTGTTTTTCATTTGTGGAGCTAGGAAAAAAAACTACTGTAGATATTACTGTATATTAGCCTTTGATTATAATACACTAACTTACACACATTGAGTTCAATCTCACTTTTGTCCTTGAGTGGTGTAATTTTTTTGTTTAACCCAAATGTTAAGAAGAATGTATTGGTTATGGCATTAAATATCTTCATATCTCATGTTAAGCACCATCATTTAATTTTGTGTTCATTAACCAAAGTGTTTTGTATTTCAAAAGAAACTGAGGACAAGCTGCTTTCTTTTTTTTTTTTGGCATGTGACATACTTGCTTTAATGGCTATGTTGTTTTCAATTTCAAACACTCTAAAAACTCAAATATTTACTGACATATCACTCGAGACTTACTTAAAAATTATAATAAGAGTCCTAAATGTGCACAATGCAATTAACCTGGGGTGCGTTTCCCAAAGGCATAGTTAGCCTATTATGATCGCAAGTTCCGTCGTTACCAGCATAGTTCAACGACTCGGTGTTTCCCGAAAGCATAGTTCAAACGAACATTCGCAGTCAACGTCACAAGCATACGTGGTTTGAACTACAGCTTTGGACCTGTGGTTAGAAGCATAGTTTCTTCTTAGTAAGATATATGGGCTTTAATAAATATGCTCTTGGGCACAAGAAGCAAACTAACATGCATTACTATCTTTATCT
>JAUMHQ010000066.1:1478368-1498000 GCA_032361165.1 Enteromius paludinosus | reverse complement strand
CTTTTCCAAAAAGCCAAAGGCAATTGGGCTCTCTGGCGAGTTCCCATACTGTAACGTCGAAGTGATTCGACTGAAAGCGTAACTGAGGATATCGCGAATATTGTGTCATTGATAGGCGACAATGAACAGGGACGGTCCATTATTTAAATCAAATCAGAATGTTTTTGAATATACAAATCCTACTGAATTTTTAAGATAACGTTAGTACACAACTGCATGAAATGCATGAAACACTGTACAAGTGGTTTTTGGATATTTCATTACAGAAATATTACATATAGTGCCTTTAAGTGGCCGAAAATGTTTTTTTGGAGAAACAACATGTTCCGGGGTTACTACTGTATGCACATTAAAATAAAAATAATTGTATGTAAGTATGTAACTTTCTTTGTACCCAACCGCTTACAAAAGCAAGAGGAACTAGAAGTGGAGCCTTATTCCAGTGTCATTGCTGACAAACCTTTACTGCTTTCTGAACACAACAGTGTAATCAGGTGATTATATTGCAGATTCAGGAGCTTACCTGTTGAACAAATTAAGCCTGCTAACGTTTGTGTACTTAATGAACACATATTTGTTCCTATTTCAACCATAATGAAAGCATTTGGAAATGTAACAGTTTGCAATGTATTTAACAGTGCTCTGTGTCTCCTCAACAGTGGTCTTGCTGACGCCCCCGTGTGGTGAACCAGATGTGAAATAAAAATGAGCCTGTGTCAGAGCATGGTTATGTGCTCCTGATCAGTGTCAAATAACAGTTTTCCAAGCTGGCATATTTAATAACCAGCATTTAATCTAATATATACTTAACATGTAGGTGGTGTTCCTGTAGTGTTTGTTTGTGCCAGTATGAGTTTCCCTTAAGAGTAAGGTGATATCCAGGACATTTAGGTATGTTTTCTAGATATTCCATTTATAGCAAACATTAATACATAAATAAAAAAAGGCAGCAGACTGGGTTACACTTTACTTTAAGGGGTCCTTGTTACAGTGTATTTATACATTTAAGTACTGAGTAATATTTATTAACTACATGAATTTATGATATGGTTAGTGTTATGATTATGGGTTGGCTTTGGGTTACTTTCATGTAATTATGCATAATTTTATTGTCATTGTAATAGTAAGTATATGTAACGTGTAACAAAAACATCTTAAAATAAAGTGTTACCTTGGATTGTTATATTTTAGGTGTAGCATAAGTCAGATGAGCTGCAATTTTAACCAATGAGATAATTTCATTCTAAAATTAAATAAAGGTGCAGTGTGTAATAGTTAGGATAATTTATTGGCAGAAATGCAATATAACATACAAAACTATGTTTTCAGAGGTGTGTAATGACCTTACATAATAAGCCATTATGATTTTATAACCTTAGAATGAGCAATTAATATCTACATACACCTTGGGTCCCCTTACATGCAAGTCGCCATTTAGTGCCGTCATGTTTCTATAGTAGCCCTAAGCGGACAAACTTCTACAAAGCGCGTTTCGTCAAAGCCACGCTGAAGTTTCCTGTTTTCTGCTGGATTGATAAGTTAGTCCAACATTCACAATCATAGTGAAAACTGTTGTTTAATAGCTTTAGTTGCAAGATGGACATAATCGCAGAGACAAGTGTCGTTTTGTTACTTATCAGTGTTGAAAAATACTGATTTTGTATGCATGATGCATTTCACTTTCACTTTTCATAATTGTGTTTCACTGTATACTTCGTTCCTCAATATAACATTAGATATATATACATATATTACATATATATATTTCATTACTTTCACAGTTACATCGTAATTATACTGTATATGAATTGCGGGCATCAGGGGCCCGCTAGTAATGTGCATGGCATTAAAACTGATTTCGCGTGCACGATCGCATTTCACTTTCACTTTTCATCATGATGTTTCACTGTAGATTTGGTCCAATGCCAATTTGGTAGATGTCACCCAACCCTACTGACTGTCATACATCTAACTAAAGTCAGCGAATAAACCTGAGACAATGATCAATGACTAACAATAATATTCGTAATAACATATTGGTCTACTGAATAATATATATAAATATAAAAATATAATACATAAATATATAAAATATAATTCTTTAACTTACCTTTGTACAGAAACCTCATCACTTGATTGGCTACTGTCAGGTGTAACAGACGATGACATTTTTGTCTGTATGCGCTACGAAAGGGCAGGGTGAGCGGGGGACTTGAAATCCAAATCCTAACTGTTAGATGCCGCTAAAAATTACACACTGCACCTTTAAATAACATTAAAGAATGTTATTTTTATTTTTTTTTTTTTTTGTTTAGATAGGTGTGCTGATTATTGTTGCCAGTTCTATACCACTTGACAATGACATAAGTGCATTCAGGTGCTGAGTTTCCTTTGTTTGAATTGTTTTATTGTTTTTGTTTTTATTATTATCACATATTTACCACTCTGTTTGTTCTGTTTTCAGTTTGTGATATCCATTCTTGATCCAAAGTATATGTGCTCCTCAATCCTGGGCAGTTTGACATTAAATCCTCAAAACATTGTGATGGCCCTCTGCTCCTTTTACTTTGAGTGAAAGTGTCAGGACCCTCAATGGATTACACCTGTCGTGTACCTCAAGCATCAGTCCTTTCCCAGATGAGCATGTTTATGTCAGTCTTACTGTTTTACCATTATTATAGGGATAAGCTGGTTAAACATTCCAGCGTTAGAAAGAAAATATATAAAATTCTAGTAAAATAGCTATGGATTAAGAAAATGTCTTCAGCATATTAACAAGCCCTCACTTTATTACATTACTATATTATAGTAGCCTTATTTCTAGCGTATCAAATTTACATGAA
Organism: Enteromius paludinosus; assembly: GCA_032361165.1. NCBI lineage: Eukaryota > Metazoa > Chordata > Actinopteri > Cypriniformes > Cyprinidae > Enteromius > Enteromius paludinosus. The sequence continues at coordinate 1,495,157 of JAUMHQ010000066.1, read as the reverse complement.
GACAGAGGCACATTAAATATTCCAGAACCATACGAACATGCCCACTGCTGGCAAGTTACTATGAAAACAACCCTTGCAGTGGTCAGATATATGAGGTCAGTAAAGGCCATAGCTTGTAACATTTTTTTTATCAAATTACAATAATGTAAGGCACATTTTCAATCTTGTTCAACAAGTGCATCCACCGCATATATAGTAATCCTCTAGCAGTTAGGATTCACGTTCCTGAAGGCCCCCCAACACTGCACCTTTTTCTGACACATTTCGGGTCTCAGAGTCTCTACTAATGAGCTGATGTGTTAGGTTTACTTCAGGTGTGTTTGATTAAGGAGACATAGAAAACATACAGTGTTGGGTTTGGTTGGTTGGCATTTAAGAGATACAACAATGAAAGGGTTATTTCAAACTGTAAACAGTGTCAAACACACACACACACACACAACTTTTATTTAGTTATCATAGGTCAGTAAAACTGACAGAAAAGGATCAGGCCTAAGAAGCTGTAATGCATTAAATGAATATTTCTTTCTTAGTGTGTAAAGAGATGTTTAAAAGTCTGGTTACAGCGAGAGGGTCACTTTTAGTCACTTGAGTCTCTCTCCTCTCTCTCTGTCACCAGCCCCACACACACAGGCAGAGAGGCAGAGTGTCATGCTGTCATTTTTTTTAAAATTGCCGTTTTAACACCATTTGAGAGATCTTAAATACGTTCACAATTTAACATCTTAGTATATTGACTTCATGTTGACAAAGTTATTGTGAATTACTTGTTTCTTCTTGGAGCAGTATGCTTTTGTTAAAAAGGAAACAAATGTTAAAGTTTGACAGGTTCCCATGGCAACAACATTTACGGTATCAATATTCTCTCAACATTTTTACATTGGCCATATTGTCATTATTCTGATTAAGTTTGAAGCATATCGAGTAAAAATAAGATGCTGAATTCAAAGCATTCTAAAAACAACACGCTTCCAGCTGCCAGTTGGTAGCGCTATAAGTTGGACTCCTAATAGTCCCATCTATGCGAACACACTCCTGAAGTTTGACCAAAATCAGACAATGTATGTGGATGCTATTAGACACTTACTGTTTCTTATTTTTCGCCATAACTCCATGCACTCACCACTGCCAAACCGTTTGAGGTATTAATAATCTAATCGCAATTTAGTGTCCCCAATGTCTTGAGATCGTGTTCACCGAATTTGGTGGAAACTCTCAGAGGTTGCATCAATTTTTGTTCTCTATTTACTATAAAGAATGAACTTCCCAACCACAAGCATTTCTAGTGTGATGCCAAGAGGTCTTAAAACAACTGATGCATGTCTTCTGTGTTCAGTCTAGTTATTTTCAACAAAAGCAATGAGAGACTGCCTACTGCATGTATCTGCTCTAAAATCTCACTGCAGGAGTTTCCAGTATCATAATATCCCATCTCACAATTGTGCTGTATTACACATAGCGTATCATAGCACATCAAATGATGAAGGACTTTTATTCTAAACAGTTCCTCTATAACTAGAATTTAGTTTCCACTTTTAAGTACTTTTAAGTAGCTACTCTATGGCTTTAGTAAAATAACAAAACAATGTGTTGGATTTGTATGTTTTCATTTTTAGATTTTCTACTTTATCAGAATTATTTTGATTTCTGCCTTTTAATGGTTATTTGATGGTTTGGGAAATTTGCTTAAAAAGTCTGCAATGACTCAGCGTAGGATAATACAGTAGAATGAAACGAAATACAGTGAAGATAAATGCAGTATAAGAAAACACAAAACGTTAGCTCTTTTAGTTCAGCAGGAAAGCATGACTAAACAGAATTTGATGAGAAATTTCTTTATAAAATCAGTATTTAAAAAAAAACAGAGAGAAAAAAAAAGAATGTGGCTAGACATTATGTGGACATCATTTAAAGTCATTAATACTTTCACTTGCAGTTACAGTAAGATTATTGTAACAATTTTCATAAGTTGTATAAGGTATTTGAAACAATAGTTTGCAAGGCACATAACCAAGAATCAAGATGATGGTAATGAGATGATGAGGCATGGCTGGGGGAAATACAAACAAACATTAAATGCTATGATGTTGAAAACACATTGCTAAAAAAAAATATTATAAAAATAAGTATTCTTTTTACAAGAAAGAAGATAGTTTGTGAAACCATATGGCTTTTAGTAATTAGAAGACAAAGATGAAGATAAAAACAAACAAAGTTCAATACAAATAAGTTTGTAAAATTTAATATATGAATTAAAACACAAACTTGTCTGTGTATTCTTCTTTGAAGTTCTAACCCTTAAATGACCCACCATGTTTCCTATGTTTTAAAACCCAGAAGAGACCAAGTCACAAATAAAATGACAAATTTAGCAACAAATAATGCAAATGAACAGGTAATATACACATATTCCAAACCACCAGAAAAAAATTATAATAAAAACTTCACTAAGGAAAAAATTGACCTCTACTGCACAAAATGGCAAAATACAAGCACAAAGGATAAACACTATATGAGAATGTAAAAAGCAAAAGTCTCTGATGAAATCCAATATCTCATGTTTAATTTACAAAGCCTGAAGGGGAAAGAAAGTATGCCAAAAAACATTTGCTCTGATAATTCACAAAAACATTAATATCCTGTGGCCTTCTTAAATTACTGCTACATTTATACATTTATCAGAGCTGAACTGACTCTGAAGGGTTAATACATTTATAGGGACCTTGTTCTCTTGGTAATAACACACACCATACTGTATGTGGCTGCATGTACATGCCAAAACATAAACTGCAACTTCGTCTTTGGTCTGAGAATGGAAGTATAGATAGAAGAGATCATCTAATTGAGTACCACGGTTTACTGCTGCCTCTGCAGGCCATATTTACCCTGTCACGTATCCGGATCAGTGCATTTACATGAAGCTGCTAGACTGTATGATCACTGCAGATTTGTCCAGCACACTCTGTGGTAATCATTCATTCATTCTGTTCTCAGGTCTATGGAAATTATCTCATTTTGTTGTCTAAGCACATTTTTGGCGGTACACTAAGAGAGAATATTAATGAGAGATAGACCTGGAATTATAAAAGCGGTCAAAAACCCAGTTCATAACATGCATCACTGGCTACAGACAAACAAAAAATGAACAAGACAAGGATAAATAAGCAATAAATAAAAGAACATGTATAGCCTATGATGTGTTTGTTTATATTTGAAAATATTTTAAGAAAACAACATTTCGAAAAAAGGCAAAACGTCTGAGATGTCCACTTGATGTATTCAAATAAAATGATGTGCACAGTGACACAAAAGTAGAAAGATGAAAGTAGAAAAGAGATATCTTTACCGTTTTAAGCAAATAGTATACAAGTATGCATGCGTACAACCTTAAACCATATGGCTCTATCCCAAATATCTTGCTATGTATGCAGCAGTCAAAAGCTTATGAGTTGTTTTGGTAACACTGTTCTGTCATGTAAGGAGGTATAACGTTGTCATCATTGGTGTGCACAGACCTTAGCAGGGCGGAATAACAAAAAGGATACTTAAAAAAATCATGGTACTATGGTACTACAAATTTTGAAGCACATTTGCGTTAAAATGTAAATACCAAGGTACCATAAAGGCTGTTGTACTGAATGATTAGCATATTCACATAAAATATGAATACATGGTGGTCCAACACACTTCAAATAATGCTGTTATAGAGTTAAAAAAAATATATTGGTTACAGTTAATGTTATGGTAAAAAATAAAAAGTCTTATTTTGTTGAATTAGACAACTCTAACTTCTAGTTTTTTTATGGTATGAATTGTACAAAGTGACCACTCTTATAAAGTTAGCTATTCTGACTAATCGAAATCGGAGTTTGATTATTATTATCATATAGTTGGATGAACGTCCACTAAAGCAATACACAGTCCATTTTCACAGCCTCTCTGACCTGCTGGAGCTGTGAAACTCTTTTATTATACAGCTAAATAATTGAATCATTTTTGCCATTTATCTGCAAAGAAACTAATGTATTAATAGTCGGTTATTGCGAGACTGAAAGGAACAGTTTGTGCACACCACTGCTCATATTTGCTTATTTTTTTCTCATGTTTGACACTCTAGAGTTCTTCTTCTTTTTATCTAACATATCAGTGTATTATTGCTTTTAATCCCTAATCCCACAACTCTTCACACAATAGTGCACGCATGAGACATGTAGATCACCTTTGGTCCTTGATTTGCCCTGAGTGAAAGGTTTGATTTGTAATATTGTGTCTGTATTCCAATTTAAAATTTATAATCTTTTAATGCCCAAAAACACTAAAGTTGGTGTAAGTGTCAAATTTAGATATAGAGTTGTATGGCTGTAGGGCTGTGAATTTAAAGTGTTTTGTCATCAATAAAACATAATTACACACTTAAAGAAGCACAGAGTTGCTGAAAATGTTCCAAATAAAATGTAACTGAGACAATGGAACGTCAAGAGTACAAAGTTACATTATGCAGTAAATGTATGCTATTTTGAATTGCTCATTTCCTATATGTGATTGTTGCTGTTCGTTTTTTCTTTTGTCATTGATCAGTATTGATTATGTATCCATATGCAGTCAATAAAAAATGTTTCCCTTACAGAACAAGGCTTTGGGATGCATTCTAAAATATTTGGCATCTCCAAATGAAGTACAAAATATGCATACAAGTAACTTCCAGATATGGCACAATGGCTTGCTTTTCTCTGGTCTTGCATTCTTTTTAATTTCTCTCTTTTCAGTTAACAGTGTGATGGCATGTTCTTAAGGTTTTCTCTTTTTACTGCTTTTGAAAAGTCAAGGGAAACTAGATGTGCAAAGTTCTGCGTGTTCTTTGTCATATAAAGCTGATTTTTTTGAGGAAATTGCTTGACTGAATGGTTTTGTCTGTATCAATGATTAGGTTTCTGGAATACAAATGTTGTCCTTTGTTTTCTGTATGTATCAGACCCGCATACATACTGTCCTCCAGCGGTCGGTCACTGCGCTCTTCCAGTCACACTCTTCCTAGCTCCACCCATGTCCACTTGCAGGAGTCCCCATTCCTCATCCTCGCTGTCCACTGCTCGGTCCCGTCCCTCCTCACCACACTCATCATCCTCGTCCTCTTCATCCTCCAGAGCAGATTCCTCATCCCTCTCACGTTTGATGGCCTGGATGGCAGGAGGTGGCAGAGGGGCAGAAGCAGCGCTGTCTTTCGAGTCAGAGCTCTCCTCAAAGGCCTCAGGGTTCTCCAGCATCTCTCTGATCAGAGGAGGCATGGGGCCTGGGATCTCCATCTTTAGAGTGATGGCTCGCTCTGCTCCTAAATACACACACACAAAGATGATCGTCTTCATGTTTTGTGTTGTTATAGCTTCATTGAGGTTCATATTTTATATATCTGTCACCAGTGTGTAGTAGAGGTGCACCAGTTGATATGAGTCTTAATGAAAAGAATTTCTCAAAAAAACCCTTTCTCTGCTTTCTCAGCTCTGTTTACATCAGTATCAATCAAAAAAAAAATAATAATAAAAAAAAAAATATATATATATATATACAGAATACGAAAAGTATTCAGACCCCCTTAAAGTCATTTTTTTTTCTCATTAATGACACACGGCACCCCATATAGACAGAAAAACAGAGAATTGTTGACATTTTTGCAGATTTGTTAGAAAATAAAAAACTGAAATATCACATGGTCCTAAGTATTCAGTATACTGTGACACTCATATATTTAACTCAGGTGCTGTCCATTTCTTCTGATCATCCTTAAGATTGTTCTTCACCTTCATTTGAGTCCAGCTGTGTTTGATTATACTGAGTGCACTTGATTAGGAAAGCCACACACTTGTCTATATGAGACCTTACAGCTCACAATGCATGTCAGAGCAAATGAGAGTCATGAGGTCAAAGGAACTGCCTGAAGAGATCAGAGACAGAATTGTGGCACAGAACAGATCTGGCCAAGGTTACAAAAAAAGTTCTGCTGCACTTAAGGTTCCTAAGAGCACAGCCTCCATATACCTTAAAAGGAAGAAATTTGGGACGACCAGAACCCTTCCAGAGCCCTCCACCAGTCAGGGCTTTATGGCGGAGTGTCCCGACGGAAGCCTCTCCTCAGTGCAAGACACATGAAAGCCTGCATGGAGTTTACTAAAAAACACCTAGAAGGACTCCAAGATGGTGAGAAATAAGATTCTCTGGTCTAATGAGACCAATATAGAACATTTTGGCCTTAATTCTATGTGTGTATGTGTGGAGAAAACCAGGCACTGCTCATCACCTGTCAAATGGCAGCATCATGCTGTGGGGGTGTTTTTCAGTTGCAGAGACAGGACAACTGGATGCAATCGAGGGAAAAATGAATGCAGCCAAGTACAGGGATATCCTGGACTAAAACCTTCTCCAGAGTGCTCAGGACCTCAGACTGGGCCAAACGTTTACTTTCCAACAAGACAATGGCCCTAAGCACACAGCTAAAATAATGAAGGAGTGGCTTCACAACAACTCTGTGACTGTTCTTGAATGGCCCAGCCAGAGCCCTGACTTAAACCCAATTGAGCATCTCTGGAGAGACCTAAAAATGGCTGTCCACCAACGTCTACCATCCACACTGACAGAACTGGAGAGGATCTGCAAGGAGGAATGGCAGAGGACCCCTAAATCCAGGGGTGAAAAACCTTTTGCATTATTCCCAAAAAAACCCATGGCTGCATTAGCTCAAAAGGGTGCTTCTACTAAATACTGAATACTTAGGACCATGTGATATTTCAGTTTTTCTTTTTTAACAAATCTGCAAAAAATTGAACAATTCTGTGTTTTTCTGTACCAGTTTTCCTGCTACCAGCAATACTGTAATTTCTACAGGAATTTTTTACAGTGTACAATGACCCAGATTTATACCTGACCCAAACTTCTTGGATCCGACATACATAAATTAATAAATGAAATAATGGAAATTATGCAGATTTTGAAAGAACTTGGGTATTTTGGGGTTCATTTGGCAAAAAACATGCATTTAAAATAACCCAACATCCAAGTCTACTAATGTCAGTCCTAACTTGTGTCTGAGGCAAATTTTTTGCAGACTTTTACCTTTAGTGCTGATGCCTCGGAGGTCAGTGACCTTCATCAACATTCGTGGGAACATGTGAGGTTTGTTGGGGCGTCTCCGACGAGCGTAGATCTTTAACGCCTCGAGCAGAGGTTCCTGCAGCTGGTCAACCCGATGAGGTTCCTCCAGGTCCATGCGGTCTACTCATTCATCAAGATACAGAAAGACACAAAATGTCAATCAGAGTTCAGCAACAGCAGAAAGAATAAATGGAGTCAAAATGATTTGCAAAGAAGCACCAACTACTGCTTAAGGTGCACATCACAAAGCTTAACATCAGTACTGTTAACATCAGTGTCATTCATCTTTCATTTCCTCTGATTTTAGGCATTACTCATGTGTGAGGTTTGGGTTAAGCGACAAAATTTTCAGATTAAAATGTTGTTCCTGGGTCAACAAAATATGTTTTGACCTTCTGTAGGAACACATCTGACACTGCAAAAGCAAGACATGCAACTAGTTGGAAAATAACTATATAACACACTGAGCAACAGCAGTACCTCCACAGATAAGGCAGATGGCGCTAAGGAGCCCTGTCTCCGTGTCATCCATCTCCAGGGGCAGGAGCTGCCCGGCGAAAGCAAACACTAGGTCTGTGAGGGGACCGAAACCAGCATTGTGCATCTGTGTTCTGTTGAGGGTCAGTCCATCCGAAAAGGTCATAGTGTCCTGTTCTGGAGTGTAGCGAGTACAAATCCGCAACATCTGCAAAGTTTGAGGTTACACTTTATTTTGATAGTCCACTTTAGACATTCTACTAACTATAAGTAACTAAGTAATGTCATATACATGTTCACAAGTGATCACACTTTTGCTATTCGTGCCCCTAAGCTATGGAACATCAGGCAGGCTACTACTGTATCCTCTTTTAAGTCTCTTCTTAAAACTCATTTATATTTTATGGCTGTTTTTAAATGTATCATATTTGATAGGTTGTATTTGTTAATGTACTGTATATTTTTATTGTAAAGCACTTTGTAACATTGTTCAGAAAAGTGCTACAGTACATAAATAAATGTTTACTTTTACTTACTAACTCAATAGTTCATCATAACTTTAGGTTACCTTACAACTAAACTTACATAAGTAGTTACTTATAACTAATTTAGTTATAGGTAATTAAGTAATGTCATATACATGTCAACTAATCCTTATTAAGTAGCTAACTAACTCTCAGAGAAGACTGTTAGGGTAGGTTAAGGGTTAGAAGGATAAGTTGACATATACTTGCAATGTGTCTCATAGTCAGTATGTTGTATGCTGTGAACTCATCAGAATAAAGTGTTAGAAGATATTAAGCAGACAGTCTACTAATACTCTAATGACAGCTAGTTGACTGCAGCTTGTTCCAAACCGTAAGTTTCTTTCTTCTGCTGAACACACAGCCAAAATATATTTTGAAGAACATTATGGAAGTTTATGGCTATTGGCTATTTCAACTTTTTTTTTTTGTGAACTATCCCTTTAAGATGTGGCATCTATTGTATAGTTTACGACTTAGAACTATGCGTTCTGCCAACTTCCCTTGTGGTACATTTAGTTTTTCAGTGCAAGAATGTATTTTGTTTCCACTGCCCCTAAAACATAAAACTTTTTTTTATATTTACCAGTATATCAAGGCAGGCAGATTTCAGTAAGGTGATCTGGTCTGCAATGGTGAGTGAGGTAAAACCTGGCAGACGTTTGGCAAACTCCACAATCTTTATAATGCACTTTGTGGAGAGCTCACTGAACTTATCCCACAGTCCAAGATCCAGCTGTACCCTATGATCTGCACTGGAATTCTGAAGTAAAAATAAAACAGGAAAAAACGTTTAGTATACTCCATACAATTAAATCAGAAATTCATAAAAAAATATATTATTTTTAAATAACTAATCACATTCAGTGTGTTCGGATTATACTGTATGTGTATGTGTGTGTGTGTGTGTGTGTGTGTGTAGGCTGGCAAGTACAAAATGAAGTAAGTGGACAGGGGTTTTGGTTACATTTCAGTTTTGAATAGTTGGATATTTTATAATTAATAATTCTTAGTGCATATATCTGTAATGCATTTCTGATAATAATTCATAAAACATAATTACAATGCAGTTATGACTAAAGAATATCACAGGCTCATAATCCATAAATTACAGGTTAATTTAATAAATTCATGAATTCATTTTTTTTTTATTATTATTTAGATTTAACTTTGAACCAGTACAAATGATTTTAACATCTGTCCAGTTGCAATTATGTCTAGTCCTAATAGCATACAGATATTATAAAATTGCTATTTATTATTGTTTATTTTTTATTTTTTTTAACTGTTTTAACAGTTTTCCTTATTTCCCCCTCTGTTGGTAAGTTTATACTTTCACTGACAGACCGTGTTCGTGAGGGTGAGCATGATTTCACCAAGAACAAGATGTTCCTGGATCAACTTCCTTGTTGACCCTGGAACAACATTCCAATCAACCAATCAGAATTGAGGAATAATTTTTCTGAAAGGATCTGTTTTAGGCTTATCATGGTTAGGTGCTTCAACACCCTTGTTAATCAGCTATAATTTCCCAATGATTCTAGTAGGTTTAAGGGTAAGGATTAGGATAAGTTTATATTTTTGGACAGTAAAGTCCAACAAAAAATGTTGATCCATGTCTTACTTGGCAAAATCACGGTGACCCATTTGCATGATCCTGGCCTACACAGTCCTGCTCATGTGTATTTAGCTGACAGACAGATGCATGTGAATATAAATTAAAGTGTGAGAGCTCAGGACTCACAGTCGTGTATTTTCCAAGCTGACAGAGTGAAGGGAAAGTTTCCCTGTGCGCTTTGCTGACTTTATTAACCAGTTCTTCCAGTTCTCCACTTAGCTCGTAGCTTTCTGGAAGAACCACCTCTTCTTTTATGTCCTTCTTTTTCTTATTCCTGTCATTCCGGACCGCTTAAAGATAAAGAACAACACAAAATGAAGCCAACCATGTAGCACACATGAAGTAAAAAAAAAAAAACAAACAAACAAAAAAAACATGCTACTCATGACAGTTTGACAATAGCATTTCTTTAGGGTATCATTCATACCAGGTAGTTTAGAACAATCATAGATGTCACCTTTATTTAAAAAGCGCTTTTAACAATATAGATCATTTAAAAGACAAGATTACACACTTAGTTATTTTACTTTAACTTTTCAGTTAAAGGCATTTCATTATTGAATTCAGAGACATCACTGGCCAGCTCAGTTTAGTTTAAGTGGTATCTGTGCAATCAAATTGACAGTAATTGCTGGAAATTAAGTGTTCCTGACTAAGCAAGCCAGAATTCAGCCTAAGCTACAGCTTTTATGTCTTTATTGGTTGTGTAAAACAGTATAGATGGTGACGTACTGCTCTGATTTTTACCTTCCTTAGACATGCCAACCTCAAAGCACTTCTGCAGCCGGCAGTACTGACAGCGGTTCCTTGTCACCTTATTAATCTGGCAGTTTTTGTCTCTGTGGCAGGTGTACACCATGTTTTTCTGGATACTGCGACGGAAAAAGCCCTGTTATGAAAGATAAGAGAGAGAAACAGAAAAATGTAAAAACACAAAGGTAAACAAAAACAAAAAAAGGTAAGTTAAAAATGTTTGAAAAGGTTTTGAAGCTTGGATCATTAAAATTACTCAACATTTTTATAATAGGCAGATTTTATTAACTTCAACAGAGAAATCAGCAGAGGGCACTAAAGAGTGTGTTTAAATGAAAACAAAAGTCTTGATCTTGGCAGTATCACTAGGTGGCAGCACTCAAATCATCACATATGTTTATTTCATGCATTTGATGTGTTATAATGTAATTATACATAATAGTGGTGTCTTCACATTAGTCTTTATTATCCAAAAATCTCTTTCCCAGTACATTGATCAATAACATATAAACGATGAACATGCATTCTCACGTTTTGTTTTGTGTATGTCATATATTTATAGTATGATATATTTGTACTATAATACTCATGTCATGTATTTTTTGGTGTATAATTTATAATTATATAATAGCAAAATGTTTTTTTTGTTTGTTTGTTTTATGTAGTTTTATCTAAAATGCTATCATAAAATTCTACTTTCATATTACAGCCAATTTAGCATTTGTTTATGCCAAATTATGCATATTATTTTGATCTATATTAAGTAACATTTGCTTTGTCCACTTAAAATCTGTGGATTAAGTATTGTATGGTCTTACATATATTTATATAGTGCCCACAGGTGGCTGTGAAAATAAATCTGTATTGATTTTAACTTTGTGATCTTTCATTTAAAAAGTTCACAAAACTTTAACCTACTATTGAAGAAAAACAATTGAAAACAGGGAGAAAATGCATGATGAAATAAATGTTTTTTCTCCAATACATGTTGGCCACAATTATTGCTATGTCCTTTCCCCAAGATAACAGCTCTGAGTTTTCTCCTGTAATGCCTGAAGAGTTTGGAGAAACCCTGATAAGAGACAAGAGATCACTCCTTCATCCAGAATTAATCCAGACCAGGGGCATCGTAGTTGAGTAAAAAGTGGGACTTAATTACCAGGGCCCCAAGTGGGGGGAGGGCCCTTTAGGAGTGAAATTTGATTTTCCTTTAAATATAATTTTAAGATAAGAAAGTCAGAGAAGTTGTGTAATAAGGCTTTTTTTTGTTATAGATATAAGAGTAGATTAGTAGTAGGGTTAGTTGTAGGTAGTTGTGAATCTCAAACTTATGGGGGCCCATGGCCAATGCTTGTGCATAGGGCCCAGAATTTGGTGCTACGCCCCTGCTCCAGACCCTTTAGATTACCAGCTCCATGTCAGTTCTCCTTTTTAGTTCACCTCACTCAGTGTTCAGGTCAGAGGACTAGGACAGCCATGGCAAAAGCTTCATTTTGTACTCAGTGACTAATTCTCGTGTTTATTTTGATGTTTGTTTTGGATTATTGTCCCAATGGAAGACCCAAAAATGGCTTATTATAAGATTTCTAACAGAGTCAGTGAATTATTGATTTTTATCTGTAGGTATTTCAGAGAATCCATGATGCCATGTGCCTTAACAAGATATCCAGGACCTCCAGCTGAAATATAGATGCACAACATCAAAAACACAGCAGTATAATTCATTGTACACAGGGGATCTACTTTTTATGCCTGTGTTCACCAAACCCATCTTGAGTGATTACTGCCAAAAATATCTATAAGTTGATCATAGAAGCCAGTCCCATTTGTAGTTCCAGTCATGTTTGACAGCTGAACATGCTGGAGATTGTTTTTAGATGAGAGAGGATAATTTTTCTTAAACCCTCCCAAACAACTTGTGCTGATGTAGGCGCTGTTTGACTATTTTCTAAAGGTTTTCTGACCCTGACACTCAACTATTTTCTGCAATTCTCCAGCTGTGGTCCTTGATAGCCACTCAAACTCTACTCTCTACTATTAGGATGATAGAGACACACGTCCTATTCCAGACAGTTTCCTAACATTGTATGTTGATTGGAAATCCTTAATTATTTCCCTGATGGTGGAAATGGAAACATATTTGTTTGTTTATGCCTGTCTTTTTATTTATTTTTTATTTATTTGGTTTGATAAATTTTAAATCAAAGTGTACAGTTTGGAACAAATCATAAATATAATTTGAGAAATACTAATGTAAATGAACTAGTTGGTCAAAAGTATATATACAGAACAGGTTTGCATACCTTGCAGCCCTCACAAGAGCTGACTCCATAATGGTAGCCAGAAGATTTGTCCTGGCACACAAAGCAGGGTTTATAGACACGGGGAGGAGGGGGTGGAGAAGGAGAACTGGGAACCATCTCTTCTGAGCTTGTGCTCTGGGTCTCCACCGCTGCAGAAATCAGGAGAAAAAAAGATTGGATCATTTATTATGTCGATTACAAAGGTAAGAATTTTATTGTTGTTTTCAAACCCTCTACCCACACAAGCAAGTTGTGAACTGGAAAACATTTCCACTTCAAAAATGTAAACATCTATTAAAACCATTGATATGTTAAAAATCTATTTACACATTAAACAAGAAAGCCACTTTTACTCTCTTTTCTCTTGTTTAGAGTACATCTGGGCAAATTTGTGAGTTCACAATATATTTGTGATTATAATCAAGACTGAATAGGAACTCCAGGACAGATGCATGTATTGATAATATGCTTTAACTGGCACCTCAGTATGTGTTCGACTTGCTGTCATGCACCCAAATGGTACCACAGTCAGATTCATAAACATCCCGAACACCCGTCATACAGACGCAGACACATAATCTAACACGGTTTGCCCAATTTAAACACCACCGTGTGAATCCAGTGTAATATATTTTGTGTAAGTCCACATTGTCACTTGGTTCAACTTTCACCTCTAGACATCCTCTCCCCCCTCATGCTCTTGTTTCCTGGACCCTAAATTCCTCAGGCCTGGATGACTGGCTTTTTACTAGAGGTCCAGTCTCAAGATCGCCCGTAAAGCCCGTCTGTGGTCTGACCGCGGCCTGAGGCCTGCATGACCGGCACTTTATTAGCAGTGAGTCACCTTGGCCGACCATTCACACCAGCAGCAGCTGTCCCCTCACTCTGCACTTGTAAAAAATGAGAGAAAAACAGCTAAAACTGGGTCTTCAGAACTCCAGATTTTACAGCCCACACAGGCCTTGGCCCCCTCCTCCTACTGAATGGAGTGGATCCCCCAAATGTGCCTCTCATTCTCTCTTTCTTCTCCTCCCTCTGTCCTCAGCTCTCCCTCCACGGGCACCGTTTAACAAGAGCAAAATGAGAGAAGGTATAGAGAAATCTCATAAAGAAGCAGGGGGAGCTGGGGCTGGGGGAGGCTGGGAGAGACAAATGAAGAATGTGTTAGAGAGAGAGGGTGAATTTCACTTTGACCTTGGCTTTGACAGCAGCTTTGGCTTCTCGAGACATGAACGTGAACCGAGAGTCACATAAATAATGCCAATGATCTAATCACAACCTCAGCTAAAATATAATATGCAATATTGATGATGTGACGTCTGGCAAACTATGAAAGCACGTTTCCTTTCCAAACACCAGAGAAATCTGTTGTAGAGATGTTCCAAAGTCACAACCCAATTTTTTTTTGCCAACAACAGATATTCAAACTTCAAAATATACATAACTTAGTCTGGGTAGATGTTTTATATTATTAACAAGATGAACAATTGCAATACAGTATATGCAACCTGATTCATGAAACAAAAGCAGAACTTATTTATTTATGTCAATGGTTTGCAAAAATATGCATTCAGTTAATATGTCTCAGTAAAATATACAAACACTAATTAAAAACTAAATAAATAATGAAAAAAAAAATTCTTAGGCAGCAAATCAGCATATTGGAATGCTTTTGAAGGATTGTATGACAATGAAGACTCGCATAATGAGGCTGAAAATACAGCTTTTCATTTACATTTTAAAATATATTTATATAGACAGATTTTAAACTGTATTATTATTTAACAATGCTACCAGTTTGATTGATGGATTTCTGAGAATTGTTAAAACTGAGTTTTTGCAAATAAAGGTATCATATTACTGTGCTATTTGACTGTTGTAGTCAGTTTTGTAACTTGCCTTCCAGAATATATTTTTTATGCTAAAGCGGGTGTTCACAGACAGACAGAATAGAACAGAATACAGGGTCACAAGATTTTTTACAATTTTTTTTTACAACTTGACACAGCATCTTACAAAAGCGATCATCATTGCACACAAGACTGAAAAAGACATCTGTCTGGTGCATATGTATATAGATTCACACACACACACACACACTCAAAGTTGCAGTCCCTGTAACATTAGGTTAGGATCAAGCAGTAGTATTGTGTCTTTTTCTTAGTATTTTGTGCAGTTCGGTTGTGCATATCAACACGTCTAGGTCTCTGGTATGCTGATAGACATAGTTCATACACATAATGTTCTGTGAAACACAAGGCTGAGGGTGATGGGCGAGTGGGTGGGTGAGAACGCAACCTGATCACTGTGTTTATGTAGTAACTTAGGCTGAATTGGCTTTATGTGTTTATGTGGCAGCAATGCTTGAGTGACACAGAACGGTTCTGAAAACATCTAGCTCCTTCAGTGGAAACCTGGCGCCACCAGAAAATTGACTGACAGACAAAAGGGGAAGAAAAATGGAATGCTATTTTGTTCCCATTTCATTTTCTTTCTTTGTCAGATTTGACTTGCTAGTTTTGACTTGTGGAGGATATGGGCATTTGTGAAATAAAGCAGGTGGAGCGTTTAAAAGGAACAGTCAAATGAAAGAAATGATTTTCTATAATTATCACTGGATAGCATAAACAGATTTCAGAACGAGCGAAAAAAAAATTACAGTTCCTGCTCAGTCATCGTTTTATGAATGGGATTGAATTATATTTGTCACATATTCCATTGAAGCACTAATTTACACAACAAGAAAATTATTTAATTGCATGTTCTCAGCCCACATTTCTGCAAATTTCATAGGTTTTGTACTGTACAGACACAGTAAAATGTGAGGCAGGTTTTATCAGTAAAGGAGCTGGGGACACTGTGACACGTCAGGTACTGTCTGCTGGCTCAGAGGAAAACGAAGCTAGAAGTGTTTTGTCAAGCTTGGTGGGCAAGCTTGGCGTCTCTATTAGAAGAAAACAAACATAACCCTTGGTATCTATTCAATACAGTGACTAAATTAACAAATTAAAAACACTGACTTTCCACAAGATCACAGCAGTAATGAGTTTATGCAATATTTTACTTCCAAGATTAATACTATTAGAGATCAAATAGAAACTGTGCAGCTGTCAGCTACAGTATCACATCAGATCAGTGCACTGTAGATCCCCTGAGGAAAAATGCCACTCATTCTCTACCATAGGAGAGGAAGAATTGTATAAGCTTGTTAAATCATCTAAATCAACAACATGTATGTTAGACCCTATTCCATGTAAACTATTAAAAGAGCTGCTTCCAGAAGTCATGGATCCTCTCTTGTCTATTATTAACTAGGGTTGGGTATGGAAACCCGGTACCAGTATGCACCAGTACCTAAGTAACCGGTATTTACCGAACTGAATCAAACGCTGAGGAAAACAGATCTACTGTACATGCGAAGAAACGGGAGTCCGCAAGCTCATTTCAAACCCCACGCGCACAATCTTCTCTCCCTTGTCTGTCATGGGGCGGAGCTTGCTGTTTTAGTTGTAATCTCAAATGTCATTGGTTATTCCCCTTTTTCGGAAGTCAGTTTTGGATGCCTGTTATAAGATGATTCATTCACTTGACTTGAGACTTCTGGCGTTTTATCATTTGTTAGTTATTGTTTCATAAGCTTATTTTATTTAATGATTTATTATTGATTTTGTCTTTTATTTAATGTAATTTAATGTATTGTTCATAGAGTAAATCTTTTCCAGATACTTTATTAATATACTTTTTAAATCTTTCAAGCAATTTCATGATAAATCATTCAAGTGAACAGTGGTACAGTATGATATTTATTTGCATATTGAAATAAATACTTCTGTATCCCTCTGTGTTGTTTTTATTTGTTCTGTTTGGAAGATAACTAAGCCTTTAAATGTCATATGTAATAGATATGATTATAAATCAAGAACAAGGCATTCACAGCTGTATTTATAAACTGCTTACTAATGACTATTAAT
>JAUMHQ010000066.1:1466209-1476530 GCA_032361165.1 Enteromius paludinosus | reverse complement strand
CAAGGTTTTTTTCCCCATTCTCTCATGGATGGGGTTTTGGTTCCTTGCCGCTGTCACCTCTGGCTTGCTTAGTTGGGTACACCTGATTTCTAGTGACTATCGTCGTCTTGATTACAGAGACCGTCTCTGCATTTGATAAATAAATAGTTTAATTCTCATCATTAAACATTACCATCACTCTGTTCTCCTATTTGATAATGTTCAGTGCTTTGCTACAATCTGTATTGTTAAAAGCTCTATATGAATAAAAGTGACTTAACTTGACAATCTGTATTGTTAAACACGCTATATAAATTCAAGTAATTGATTGTGCTAGGAGGGCAGGGAGTTGCTGATGGAAACACTGATTTAATCCCTGTCTTTCAGCAATCTCAGGAAAAAAACTGACAGGTGACCAAAATCTCTCTTACATCATCAGAAAGAAGCAAGTTCTGACTTTATAAACAAGCATCATGCCATGCAACATGCTGCCTGCTCAAGACTAGCATGTGACTTGCAAGACTAGCAAATGCTCTTTACCATTGTACATGAGCAAAACGGTTTACACTTTCAATACATACATTGTAAAAACAGTACATGGGTTAAGATTAGATTCAGGGTTAGTTGTTACTACTTATTTACTGAACTAGGACTGTAAAATTAAGTGGAAACCATGTCTTACAAGAAAAAAAAGATGTTGTTAAGGCATAAAGAAAAATGAAATACTGTACATGAATCAGTTATTGAATATAAACAAATATGTGGAAAAGGAACCCACGCTGAGATCACTGTCAAAGTCACTTATATGTGTATTATGTTTGTCCACTATATATACACAAACACACACACAATAGTTTGCAGACTGAGAGATGAATGCTGCTTTTATTTCTTCTGCGTGGTTGTGTGTGTGGATGGACTGAACTGCATGATTGAGTCGACTCAAAAGTTAAACTATTGCTTTCAAGGAGTTCATGAAGCTTTTAATGCCATTTTAACTACAAATTAAATGCAAATTAGTCACTAATTGTAATCAAACTGATTTTAAATGAACACAAAAAGTTGTATACATGCAGAAGCAAACAAGAAAACTTTCAAGATCATGCAAGAGTCAGTTGTGTGGAGCTGAAAAAATAGTTGAGACAAACACTGTTGTCTTTTAGTCAAATGCTGACGCAATCAGTTTTACAGGCTTTCTGCATGTTGTTAGAATTTATAACATCTCACCAACATTCGACTTGAAGTGTTCCTGAGAAATTTAACAAGTTGGGTCAATTCAAGGTTGCCTCCAGAACCTAAAGTTAGGCTTTTGATGTTTGCTACATGCTGCAAATGGCAATGTTTCTGAACATTTGGCCTGATGGATCGAGGCATTAAAACCTTGTTTGATTTGCTTGTTGCACTTTTTCATAACTGTTCGTATTAAACAACGCTCATGGTAAACTAACCAGTGGTGTACTCGGATCACTCATGGCATGTGCAGACCTCCACTGCACCTCTTTAAGTGCACGGGAAATATTATTTATTTATTAATACACCTGTAGTTCAAGTATAGAAAAAATGTTTTCCATATTCTACATGGTTCCTTTAGACATTAATGCATATGTGCACTTTTCAAATAAAACAAAATTATTGAGATGCATATCTATATCCAAAAAGGACAGAAATCATACTAACAATAAACTTTGAGAGACATTTGAGAGATGCAGTTCTTGTGACCATGATAATTAAAATTGCTGTACATTAATTTTCAGTTTAACAAATAAACATTGAGAATTGACTATATAACTTGATCAATCGTTTTATTTTGTAATATAAAGTTACGTTTACACAGATGAAAACTTATCTCTTCCATAAGCACTTTACTTTTTCTTATGTCCCTCCCTGTTCAAGATTGACAATGTTTGAAACTGTATTACTAGTACTGCTCTTTCTTTTGATGCATTGTTGCATTCCTCATTTATAAGTGGCTCTGGGTAAAAGCATCTGGTATGGCACAGCTGAATGGGACTCAATGTTTAAAATATTCAGCAATACTTGTATTGTTAGTAGCACTAATAGTAGTAATTTACTAGTAGCAGTTTCTGTGTGTACATATTAGAACCTAATAGGTACAAAACTGTACCTATTGAAAAGGTACCACCCCAGTGACAGCTTTTGTATCTTTATTTATGAGAGTGCATGTTGAAAAAACTTGCAAGTGGATTTTTCTGTGGGAATAAAAAAGCAAAAGATGAGAAGACACCCCCTAATCCCTTCTGTCCCCATGGCCTCCCTAATCCTTTAATTGAGTTCACTGTATTCTTAATTGAATAATTAAAGACATCCATTAAGGTCAAAATGGAGTGACACAAGAGACTATAAGCACACATTAGAAAGATTTTTGTGTGCATTATTTTTTATATATATTTATGCATTATATATTTATAGAAATGTTTTGGATTTTCTTATGACCATAATTGAATAGCTTATGTATAATAGTATTACCACATATTTCAGTGTCCAGTAAAGGCTGTACTTTGCTTGAACACATTGGTACTGTATTTATATATCTACATTTAATTGTTTTCACCAAATTTATGCTTAAAACATATAGTTACAGTACATATATATGCTTTCAATGTTTTGCATTCCACTCTTAATTGTCACTTTTGCAGAAAAAAAAATGGTTTTTAATGGTTGTCATTATCATTATTAATTGTAAGCATCTATCACAAGGAAACAAAGCTGACAGAATAACAGTTTACAATACGTGCACAGCTGTAAAATTGTGTAGTGGTAGGCTAATAAAATATGCAAAAGCACATTATTTATCAGCAGAAGTCAGTTAGTTCTGTGATCTAGGCAAAACTTCTGGCAGCCAGCCGTAAGGACGTTAACAAGAGTACCATTTAAGTCAGTTAGCACATGACAAGATGTTGTGTCTGATAATACAGTCACTCAGACTCATACTTTAATAAATGCTAAGAATGCCAAAAACACACACTGTATCTAGAGCACAATTTGTAGTGATTATAGAGGAGGTATGGAGACATCACACTTACACTGCAAGCTAGTGTTGTTGCTCCATGAGAAAGGTTCTAGGCCAGGGAAGAAGGAGCTTGCTTTCCTGAGCATGCATGAACTCTGAGCGGATACGTCAAAGAGGGGTCTTGCCCCTACCCCGAGAGCCTCCACACAGTCAAACATGATGTCCAGCCTTCGCCAAGAACTCAAACTCTGTCCCAGATGCTCTGTATCGTGTCTCAAGCTGTCTTTCAACTGCAGATACGGTTAAGCAACACAGTAGACAATGACTAACAACAATAACAATGTAGAGTCTGGAGTTTCCCAGTCAATCTGTAACTCCTGGCAAAGCTATCAATGGCAAGAGAAAGTCTGAAGGACTTTAGGTAAAGCTGTCACTGTAGCCAGCAGCTTCTCTTATAACATGAACTTTTCTGTAGCAGTTCCTCGTCGAGTCAAGCGGCTCCTGTGCGGCTCTGTGCTGACCATCACCAAGTGCCTGTTTTTCTCCAGCGTCTGTTGAGTTCTTGAGCTTTGTCAAACTCACCCTGACTGTCAAGACTCTTAAGTGTCAGCTAACACTGTGACTCGACAACCTGCACTACTTCACTCGCCGCGACTAGCTCAGCCCACAACAGAAGGAGAGGGGCAGGAATTACAGAGCGAGGGAGGGAAGAGAGAGGGAGGGGATGAGGCGGGTGAATTTGTGGTTGGCTGAAAGACAAAACTTTCCCTTCCATTTTCTGCTAGAGCAAGCCTGTCAGCCTGCATCATATTTTTGTACCTTTGCAAATAAAAACAAACAACATGATCTCCTCTCACTCCCTCTGTCTGTCTATCTACTGTATCTATATATGTATGTGTGTGTACTGTGTTAAGCTAACTGAGACTTGTTAGCACTTCATGTCATTGCTCTTTTGTTGATTTTGATTGCTTCCATTGTTCTCAGTGATTTGGATAAAAGCATCTGCTAAATGACTTGATGTAAATATCTATTAATCTTCTGCTGTTCCTAAGAAACATATTGCCTTCAATTTCATCACAGAGCCTCCTTTTGTAAGCGTGAGCAGAAATCAAAGAATGTCTTTTAAATTCCAATTCTATTCCAAAATTTGAGTTTAGATAAACTGAATGCAGAATTGCAGTTCTAAATGGAGTAAACAATAAAATTTAAAAGTATAATTATAATAAATTGAAATTTACCACTTTTTTTGTAAGTAAATGACTTCATATGACTTACTGTAAATACCTCATTCTCAAGTTCTAAGTTTTAACCAAATATATTTACATCATATAAACAGATTTGTAATATATTTATCATACTGTTTAATGCCACCAAATACATTCTGAAATGTATGAATTTGTATTTAAACATTTTTATTAAACAAAGAAAATAAAAAATGTAAGCATTTTCACAAGCGGCCTTGGACCTTTGGACTTAAATGATCTTAAAACATGTCAAACCTATTTCAAATCTTTAAAACAAAGCATTGTTAAGTCAAGATTCAAAGCCTACATTAACATCAAGATTTTTCCAACTATTTTTTACATGGCTTTTTCTTTTTCTCTTTTCCTGTCCTTTCACAATAAAAGTATATTAGTAAAAGTTGAACCAAGGTAAGATGTGGGGAAGAAGTGTGTTTTGGTTTAACTGCATCCTGCATCATCTGAAGCCTGCTGCCACCTTTAGGCAACTTACAGCCTGGCAAACCCCTTCAACTTTTCTCTTTCCGCAATGTTTTCACTGGCAGTCCTATCATCGGCCCCAGCTCTCACCTCTCCTTGACAGTTTTACTTTTCACTTTTTCATTTTTCTGTTCCCAACTTACATCATCTTTATTTTTCTCTCAGTTTGTCATTTCATCAAGTGCACCACAACTTAATGCTGTCCAGATCTGTGGTAATTCTTCCAAACAATCGCTACTGAAATATGCCGAAATCTACGTCAACTGTCCCTGTTGACTCTGTATTGCATTTCTTTATTCTTTTGCAATATCTTACAAACTTGTCTTGACCCAACCAAAGTCTGCATTCAAAGTTCTTACTTTGACATGTTTTTCATGGTTGTGTGCATTATTTAGAACACAGTGTGGAAGACTACAGGTATATTTGTCTCTGCGTTTTTGCTTTAAACTGCTTCAGTGAGAAAACTTTGATTAAATAATGACGTTTTTGCTGCAGATGTTGCAGTTTGACATTATATTTACATGTAATATATTTACATTATGACTTTTAAATCAAGCAATTTTATGAAAAGCCTTTATTCTGTAACATGCATGTGTTTTGTCTCTGTTTGTTGCATTTCGCCAGTTTGTTCTTCAGTAAATCACACCGGTGCATCTGCATGACTGACTAATGAGTCTCATTATAATCAGATTTCCTCCAGAAGAGTGTGAGAGAAACAGCATGGCATTAAATTTACACAAACCCACAGACTATATGATCCACCTTCCCTCCCTCTCTCTCTGCTTTTCCCTTTTCCTCCCCTCATTCGAGAGGACTGAACCCTGAAAGCCAGCCCCAGTGGGGTGCTAACTTTCCCCAAAACTCCTGCCCACCCCCCCTCTCTCTCTCTTTCTCAGTCGTTCACTCGCTCTATCTGGCGCCTGGTTCTCTATGCCTTCTCACTCTGCTCAGTCTGTTTTTCATTGTGTTACATGTTTCAATCCACAATATTTTACTGTATTTTTTATTTGTTTCATTGTTTAATCCAGATCTTCTGTATATAAATAAAAAAAAATGTGCTTGTGACAAGTTCCATTTAAACCATTTAGTTAATGCATCAACTAACATTAAATAACAATGAGCAATATGTTTGCAATGGTATTTACTGATCTTTGATTACACTTTTTTAAAGGTTTACTATTAGTAGTTACACATTTAAGTAATAAGCTATATTAATCAGCAACATGTAATACTACATATACTAAGGTTCTGGATAGGATTAGTGGTTGGTTTAAGGTTACATGTATTTATGCATAATTTATTGTCTTTGATATACATGTAGCGTGTAAGATTAAGTGGTACCAGTCTTAGTTTAATGTTTGTTACAAAAAAATACAATGCTCATTGTTATTTCATGTTTAGTCAGCTCAAGTTAAATAATGAAATTATCAGTAACTAAGATTAATAATTGTTTTATGCATATCTTTCCTTATGCTCTCTAATGTAGCATTTTCTTTCAGCACTTTTGAACAAAAACAAAAATGTGTTTAATATATTGTGAATCAATGTTATTTGGTAGATGCAGCTTAAAAGAACTATTCTGCCAAATATCAAGCTTTCACAAAATGCATTTTCACTAAATTGGAATCCAAATTTTAGTAAACACAATTTACTAAGTAACTTTTCTTTCGCTCGCCTTCCCATTTTGTCGACATCTGTTAATCTGCACATACGTTACCCCCTATTTCACCCCATACCTTTGCTCTCTCTGCCTCAACATTTTCACCTGTCTTTCAACACATCCCCCTCCCTCTCTTGCTCTTTCTCATTCTCTTGTTCTCTCTTTCTCTCTCTCTCTCTCTCTCTCTCTCTCTCTCTCTCTGTCTATCACACACACACACACACACATGCACACACTCCGCAGTGACACACAGCAGGGAGCAGCACTGCACAATCTCAGCCAGTTCTGTTCTCTCCACACCTTGAGGCAATTACACCCCCCTTCAAACACACACACACACACACACACGCAAGCCAAGGCCCGAGGATTGCAGAAAGGAAGGGGGAATGCAGACAGGAAAAGGAGCCCCAATCTGTCTCTTTTTCTCTGTCTCTTTCTCAGGCCCTTCTGCTTTTCATCTATCTGCCAATCATTCCTGTCCATCTGTGCCTCTGCATTTTTTTTATCTTTTTATTTTTATTGTATTGTCTCTGTCTTTCTCCATTGTTGTCGGTGGCTCATCTGCAGGCTTTTGCAGAGTTGCTTTCGCAAGTTTTTTTAGCTTCATGGGATGCCCAGACAGACTGAACAAAACCTACTCTGTTCAAACGGCTCACTCTTCTTCCAGCAAGGAACATAAACCTGGCCCTCGTACTTTGTGGTTGGAGCTACACAGCATTTGGGTTTGGATTTTTGACTGCATGTGTGCTGGATTTGCTTGTATTGGAATGTGTGGTTCCTTGGGGGTCTGTAGTGTGTTGTGTGCTGGTCATGAATTGTAATCTGACCCTCTAGGGGGAATACAGGCTTTCCTTCATTACAGGACACCTATGTACTCACATACAGTACAAACATTTGCAAAAGTCCAATTAGCGTCATTTGCATTGGTAATAACTCTGCAAAAGTTAACTTAAAGAAGAAGTTCATCCAAAGAGGAAAATTAAGAAAGCTATCATATATATGTCAAGTTCTGTCATGAAACTGTAAATGGCACGGGCTGACGGCTCGTTAATGCAAATTGATAGTATTCACAGCATTAAATATTTGGCACAAGCTGATTGGTCATGTTACATTTACACAGCCAATAAGCTTCCTGTTTTACATTTGAATGGCTGTTGAGCATTCACTAGAGCAATTTGTGGCGCGCTTTCAGAGTTCCTCTTAAGCTTAACTAGATGAGTGACCTTGATATTTCGAGTTGGTCATATCACACTACATCGCAAACAGCTTCGCTTATTGTAATGGTTTAAAATTATCGGGGAAAATTTTTTTTTCAACTTTTAACAAAACTTGTTTATTTAAATGTAGCTAAAATTTATTTAAATATACTGAATTACTAAATTTAAAACTATTTGCTCAGGACACCTGAGATTGAGTCAGGTGTTTGCTGGGGGTTACTTCATCTATCACCCTAAAACATGATTCCGGTTGGTTAATGACACACATGGTGCATGATGAGCACTGCATTTGAACTATTGGCTCAGATGCACATAGTTATTAGGTCATTAGTTAAATTAATGGTTACAGCACCCAGGTTCACATTGCTAAGACACTAATTAATTTCTCTAGGCTTCACTAGGCCAGAAACACATTTAAGTAAAGTCACTAGTTTAGGCTGCATTATCTGATTAACCAACACAGAGCAGTAGTTCACTAGCATAAAACCAGTTGGTAAAAAAAGCCCAGGCTCATATAGCAAACACTTTCGAGCAGCAGCAGTACATACTGTATAACCTGGCTCATTTTGGGGGGCAAAACAAGCAGATTTTTTTCTCTCCTACCCTTTTATGAGGATGATTTTAAGCATATTTCATATATGTACGGTAGCAGCAGTATGCTTGCATGCTCAAAGCAGCATACAACACATAAATTAACATTTTACAGGATCCATTGCCATTTTAAAATCTTACCATGATGGAAATATTTTGAATAAAACTTCAAGAAATGTGCCTCTTAAAGAACTGTAAATATCCAGGGTGAGCTTAGAAAATCCCTCTAGATCCCTTGGATCCAAGCCAGTTTCACAGGCAATCTACTTCATATTTAATAGTCAATAGTATTAAATATAAGCAAATACATTATGTATATTCTCTGTTGCTAAAATATTATTATATTATTATTATTATAAATAGTTTTATTATCACTGGAGAAATTTGATTCATTAAATCAAATTTGGATTGATCGCACAGACCTATCCATGCAGGTTATATTATTTCATATGATCAGGAAAAGAGCAGCATAAACAGAGGAAAGTCAGTCATAAAGCATGTCAAGAAATGATTCAGATGTTTAGTTAATGTTGGAATTTTTATTTTTTTAACTATTCCTGTAAGTGAACAAATAGAAAGATTCAAGCACAGCTTGACAAATGCTACTGGCGTAGAAGTGCAGGACTCCTGTTTTAATGTCAGTAAGTCATGCCAGCTAACTTGTGATGGGACAGTTTCCCTGCAGCATGAAGCCAGCTGATCTCTATCACCACCCACTCTATCTGTCTGTCCATCTTAAAAAACCTTAACAGTTTATATATAACTTTACAATCCTCTTCATGTCAAATTACTTCAATAGAATCCTCCATTATGCAAACATCAATCAAAAACAAACTAACTAAAAAAATAATAATAATAATAATAACTATTCTCTCTCTCTCTTGTTCTCTCTCTCTCTCTCTCTCTCTCTCTCTCTCTCTCTCTCTCTCTCACACACACACACGCACACACACACACCACTGGTGGTTTAAAGAATTGGGCCAAACCCCAGAAATTCCACTCCAATTCTATATAAATAAATAAAGAGGCACAATGTGGAGTTTGTGCTTTCACAGCCTCAGTCCTGCAGTAAGCTCTGCATTTGGCCATCCGCCTTGCTCTTAAAAGAAGAAAAATGTGCCATTTGTTTCAAATGCTACCTTTTTTTCCATCACACATTCTGCATTTCTGAAACCAGAAGCTCCACTATATTCCCAACCTACCGTATTTGGCTTTTGGGGGCAGTAGAGATATAGAGGACTGACCAGTATTTTTCCTTTCTTTTTCTTTAACATTTATATATGTGTGTGTAGATTGGGTGTGTGTTTCTACTCTTTGAGTGTCAGCTTGGTGTGGCAATTCTTCTATTTAATTAATGGTGGATGGGAAATTTCAAGTTTTAGCTGTACAGATGTCACAGGTTGTAGGTGCAGAGTAAAAGCATTCAAAGTGTACTAGATTTTACTCTGAATTTGTCTAACATCTCAAGTCATTAAATCTGAAGCAAATAAAAAAGTAAAGTGGTCTTTTATGGAGGGTTTAGTAGAGTTGCTGCCAGTACTGAAGCTGAATAATGTTTCAGCGCTGAAGTCATGAACTGGCAGACACATGCAACAGTTGAGTATTTAAGGTGTTCTTAAACAAACACCCGTCAGCAGTTTTTATCCCACCACTATATATATATATATATATATATATATAAACGTTTTTCAAAAATCATATAATTTTTTATTGTGCATTTCAATTAATCTCAATCAAACTGCAGTTGGGTTATTTTAATTAATTTAACAACTAATAATATACTCCACTAATATCTTCACCCTTGGTAAATCTGAGCAAATAAATCTGTGGTTGTGAAAATAAATCTACATTGTTTATCCTTATGATCTTGCATTCAAAAATGTACAAAATTTTAACCTACCATTAAAGTAAAACAATTAAAAAAGGGGAGGAAAAATTCATGATGAAATAAATGTTTTTCTCCAATAGATGTTGGCCACAATTATTGGCACCCAATTAGTTAGGAGAACACCTGATAAGAGAAAAGAGACCATTACTTCATCCAGAATCTCTCCAGACCCTTTAAATTACCAGCTTCATGTTGGTTCTCCTCTTTAGTTAACCTCACTCAGGGTTCAGGTCAGAGGACTGGGACAGCCATGGCAAAAGCATCATTTTGTGCTCAGTGACTAATTCTTGTGTTTAT
>JAUMHQ010000066.1:1364253-1375421 GCA_032361165.1 Enteromius paludinosus | reverse complement strand
CAGTAGAAACACCATTACACCTATGGAGAGACCCCAGAACACACAAAAACCAATGTGTGTGTGTGTGTGTGTGTGTGTGTGTGTATTCAGACACTTAGACCGGTGTTTTTCACTATTGCTAGTGCAATCGTTGTCCACCACAGACTAACAAATGAAGCGATTCTTGGTATTTGTTGACCTGTATTGTCTACTGAAACTGATTCACTTTCTCTTAAAGGAACCTGACATCATCCAGATCTGAGTTCTTCACTTATAGCCAGTAGACTGTGATTATGAGAGAGGCATGTACGATTGCTCTAACACTGTGCTGTGTTTGTTCGGCAGAGAATGGCAGGACACAGAGATGCACGTAGGGCTGTCGGACTCAGAAGGTACGGTCCAGCTGTGGTCCCCATGCTGTCTGTTGTGGTGCTGTGTTGCAGCTGTGCTTTGTGTCTGCAGGTCTGGTCTATAACTACACACTGTCGGGGGTCCGGAGGGACGAGCGTGGCTGGGAACACTGTGTCTGCATTCAGCTCTGCCCGGCGTGGAGACAGCAGCTCAGGGAATCATGGGATAGAGAGCTGCAGCGCTTCTCTGCTCTGCCACAGTGGGCTCCAGAGCGGTACGGCAGCCCTCACACGATCAGATGATCCTCAGCATGCCAAAGGCGCCTGGAAGAGTGAGCTTTTTAACCCCGCTCGTGTTTGTTCGCCCGCAGGTTTGCTGAGGAGAGGGAGTTTGGGTCGTGCTGCTATGGATTCGCTCTGACCTTCATCAACCACATGCGCTCGCTGGACGGGAAGGCGTCTCTGAGCCGAGACGAGTTCACAGGATCTCACGTCGTACCCAGGATGAAGACGGCGTCGCTCTACATCAGCATCTATCATGCTGTATTACAGCATGGATTTTTCATCGCCGATACTCCGCCTGACACTTCGTCCTGAAACTCATCCTCACGTCGAACATAAAGAGTTCAGAAACAAACACCCAATGCACAAAATGATCTTTTTTCATACGACCGCTTGAAAGTGACTTCTTTAAGAGATTATTTTTGATTGTTATAACGTGAAGCACGTTCATATGTATGCACTGCGATGGGGATTTTGATCCTAAGTGAGGAGATCCTGGGTTTCACACTGCTCATGAATAACCCTGGCTATCTGATACACATTAATAAACCCTGGATTTCTGATATTATTTGCATATCTGGCATAACAAATTCACACGGGCAGGATTCAGTCATTTGGACATGGAGCCAGTGTCTCTGGGCCTGAATGATACAGGGCCTTAAAATATAAGATTTCATAAGAATAACACTATATAAAATCATATTTCCGGCACACAGACATGTAAACACGTAGGTTCTATGCAAACGTGATATGTAATAGTTTTAATTTCCATGTTATTTATGTTTCATTAAAGTGTAATTGCCTTTTTAATTGCATCTATAAAATAGTGCATTACTCTGTAAATATACTGTCCATACATCACACTTCCTGGCTTTCCTCACTGCTCATCTGTTTTCAGAGAAGTTCTAGATCCTATCCTCCTTTCCCTCAACGCTGAAGTTAGTTTATGGGTGAGTTTGTACGGCTAAACACAGCCGGGCGTGTTTACAAATGGCGCCCATTTTCACGTCAGGAAGTAGTTGAATAGAAGTGCAAAATACAGACGTTCAGAAAAATTACAAACGCTGTCACTATATGGCACAACCACTTCAAAAGATACGAATATGTACCTTTGAAGGGAAAGCTGCTCGTCCTCCAGGCCGTTCAAGATGTAGGTGTAGTGGATCAGTAAAGAAGATTTCTAGCTGGCGATTCATGAAATTCAAGTCAGAAACGTAACCACTGGCTCCTGACGAGATATTACAGTCTTATGAAGAGAAACGACCAGTCTGTGGAAGAACTGAATATTGGTTTACACATCGTGTCCAACTCAGCTCATGAGTTACTGGCCCGCGTGTGAGCAGTCGTCTGTGGCGGGATGTGTTTACAGGACTCATTTCCCACATGACACACGTGTGGATCAGTTACTCGTGACAGACTGTAAATACAGGCTTTCAACAAACCCTTGCTCTGGGCTGCAGTGTTCAACCTGTTATACATCCCATGCACTCTCCATTAGTTCAGTCAAATCAGCACCAATATACCGTTAGAGAGTTTGGGATCAAATGTCATTACTAAGTCTACTCATCTTGTGTGCTATCATGTGTC
This sequence comes from Enteromius paludinosus, assembly GCA_032361165.1. Lineage (NCBI taxonomy): Eukaryota > Metazoa > Chordata > Actinopteri > Cypriniformes > Cyprinidae > Enteromius > Enteromius paludinosus. The sequence goes on along the minus strand of JAUMHQ010000066.1, from coordinate 1,373,223 downwards.
TGCTTCAGGTATGTAGACATGTGAATGGTTGTCATTTACGGTGTGAGGTCCACTTGTCTTGGCTATTGGGTGTTATTAGGCTATATTTTCCACACGTGTTTATATGAAAGAATCTTCCTATAGATAGAGAAACTAAGAACCATGTTCTCTGATAAAGGAGTCCTGATGAGCGGTCACCAGGAAAGCTGCTGCGCTTCTGATGCTCCTGAAGAACTGCATTTCAACTGTAACTCAAATGGCGTTTCGTGGTCTACTACATGAAAGAAGGCGCATGAAAAGTGTATACACCTTGGAGACATCTGCGGGGCACCACTGAGCAGCATGATAACTGAAGGAGTTGATGTGGGTAGAGAAGAACCCTGAAGATTAATTTCTATTGTAACTAGAAGACTTCAGCATGAAGCTGAGATCACACTGGTGACGTTTCTGAGAGAAAACAGATTTGACAGTAAGTTATCGCATGTACAGAAGTGTTTTTGAGTTTCAAATATATTCTGTCAGGTTTATTAAATATTTGGACTCCTTAACTAGTTAACTAGCCAGTTCTCACCAGCTAATACATAAGGTGTCATAATACAATTAGCTACTGTAACACACCGAGTCGGTTACACAGATACTTACACTTAAACAAACGTGTAGCAGTAGCAGCCTGCGACATCTACATCATTACAGACGGATCCATAACTTAGTTGCATGGGAAGTACATTTTATTTCATGCAAGTACAACAGCTACTACTAAGTACTTACTAGTTAATGAATCTGTACTATAGACACCTTAAAATAAAGTGTTAGCAGATATTCAAACAGGCTATTGTAATTTTGTAATTTAGAGTTACTGATTCGTCTTAATTTGAAGCTAAAACGGCCTGTTCTCTGATTTGTATAAAGCAATGTGTTAAGCAAGTTGCTTTGTCAGACTGCAAATGTATTTTTGGTATAAATCTAATAGTCAATATAGCACTTAATATAGCAAACGGCGTTAAAGCAGAAGGTAAAGGAAAAGCTCAAACAGCCTCCCAGTTTTTTCCCAGCATAGGGCCCCTGAACCCCTGGTTGTGCGTGTCTGTTTGTCTTCGCTCGCCTGATGAACATTAATGAAGCTGCAAACAGATCCTTCTGTTCCACAGGTGTAGTGTTTTCTGAAACCGGATCGGTCTATGACACACAGCAGCTGCTCGCTGGACTCGCTCAGACGGCCGGTCTCTGCTCTCCAGATGGATCACAAGAGCGTCATCAGATTCAGTCACTGTGACAAGGACATCTACTGCTTCTTCGTGCCGGATCAGTGTCCCGAGTGTGGCGTGAGCTTCAGTGGGAAGCGGCTGGAGGAAGCACCGGTCAGCATCCCCAGCCCCTTCAGTAATGGACACAAAGAACCCTGCGCTTTCCTGGTCTCCTCCAGCGAGGAGGGAGCGCTCAGGTAAGACCTCTCTCAGCTCGGGGAAGAAGCGAGCTGGTGAACATTACACCGGACTGAGCTGTGCTTGGTTTTCTCAGGGACTTCGATGGCAGATCTGATCTACACACAGGAATCACCAACACTAACGGTAGGCTGCTGTACACTCCCGTCATTCCACTACATTCCCATAGGAGACAGATCTACCGGATGAGAACACTAGTATTTACTCCACGCAGCTCAAAATGGTTTCAAGTCCGTTATTTCTCAGTATCTTGGAGATGATGTTCTCCCAAGTTCTTCTGGATTGAGTCTGTCTCAGTCTGTTTCTTCACGGCACTCCAGACCGACAGATGATGATCAGATCAGGCTTATACCTCGCTGGATCATTAGAGTTAGTGTCAATGAATGAACGTTTGGAAATGTAAGCTGATATTTCCTACGGGCACACTATTCAAGTCACTTGTATTTATATAGCGCTTTTAACAATACCGCAGGAGATAGAATTAACTGCAATAAAACTCATTGCAGCTGCTGAAAATACTAGTGCTCTAGCTATATGTGCTTTCACAGGAGAGCTTATACTGCTCGAGTAAGCGTTTAATTCACAGCAAACATGTATTTCCAGAAGTGCCTGTAGTGGACGGTTTCTCACGCTGTCCTGTAATGTTTCACAGACAGGGCTTAGTCGAAGCCAGGATTAGGTCATTTGAGTCATTTTATAAACACGCCTGAAAAAAGCATTACTGGTGTATATCTAAGAACAAAACGAAGGCACTGACATGTCTTGCAGTTGAAACAGCTCAGATTTATATTTAGTCTAGGACTAGGCGTAAGCCTGGTCTGTGAAACCAGGGGTCAGTGTGTTAAAGCGAGTTTCCTGAACCCACAGATGTGTTTACAGTAAATTGAACAGGTTTGTTTTAGCTCGAGTGCATGCATTTCTTCAGAATTTGGCTGAAAACCGAAACCAAACTTAAATAAAACAAGTGAGAGAAAATATTAAATCTCTGGTACTGCTTTATATTAGGTGGCCTTAACTATGAAAACCTACCCATACCACCAAACCTGTCCCTAACGTAAGAGTTTTGCAATGCAACATGAACACAGTCAGTACAGTGCACTTTCTGATGCAAGTACACGGTAGTTAAAGCCACCTAATATAAAGGGTGACCAAATCATTTTATTTTAGCTTAAAAATAAAGGTCGCAGAAAGGCTGTTTTTGTCCTTTAAACGTCTGCTGTTGTGCACACAGGAGTAGTGTATAATTACACCCGGTCGGGTGTCCAGCGAGAGCTCGAGGGCTGGGAGCGCTGTCTCTGTGTGCCGCTGGTCCAGCCTGACATGTTCAGTCTGATGAGCCAGTGGGACCAGTATCTGGAGAAGTTCTCCTCCGCTCAGACCTGGGACCCGTCCTGGCAAAGGTGAGCCGACACATCCACCGAGGCTGCCCCGGCATCCAGAGGGCTCTTAAACGTGCTTGCTTTGTTTTTCAGCTTTAACGAGGAAAGCCACAACTGCTACAGCTACTCTCTGATGTTCATCAACTGTGTCCTGGCCACGCAGTCGAAGCGAGCGCTGAGCAAGGATGAGTTCACGCGCTCCTTTGTGCTCCCGCGGATCAAACGGGCTTCCAAGTACATGATGCTGTGCCGGGAGATCTCCCAGAACCACTTCTACATCGTCGACAGCCCGCGCAGAAACTCACACGAGGGTCCGAGCGAGGGCGAGGACAGCAAGAACAGCAAGAACATCTGAGACCCTCCTCATCGGACTTTCCTCACTCCCTTACACGTCTTGCATCGAGGTGAATGAATGATGCTGTCAATCTGTATTCGTATCCACTAAAATAACACCGTTTTGCTTTATATCTGTCTCCAGAGCACAAAATCAGTCATCAAATAGGGTCAAAGTTATTCATTTTTCTTTTTCAAGAAAGGAGCACTGATATGCAGGAGCTATGAGAAGTACACTAGTGAGGGATGTTCTTGTTTTAACAACTATAAAGGAAACAGGCCTAGACAGCACAGAAATAGAACAGAAACAGAACAGAGAGTACTAGTACTAGAAGAAGAAGTACTGTAAAGAGTGCAAGTGTTAAAGGATCGAGGCTTATGGTTTTTATAAACCGAGCAGAAATGGAATAGAGTGCTAGTGTTAGAGGTCAAGCATGTTTTATTAAACACTGATTTGAATGTCCTGTTCACCATGACTCAACACACTGATCTCCTCGTCCGTGAGTGTATTTATTACTGAACATGGAAAAATAAACAGCAGCCCAATCTCGTGAAGCAAAATAAACATGGAAAAGGAATGTTAGATCTCGTCCTGCTCGGTGCGCTCTCTCGAGGAGACCCATCTGCTCACGATGACCTCCTGCAACACACAGAACAACAGTCCAGACCCAGCCCAGCTCAGAAAGATCTCCGAACACAGTCGTACCTGCAGAGAGAAGCGCTTCAGACACTCGGGAGAGGACAGCATGTGCTCGGTCAGGTCTGACGGAGGGGTGACCAGACACAGCATCAGCTCCTGCACACACACAACACATCCACATTCATTCTGTGTCACCTGACCACCAACAAACACGCCTACAACTCTCGTTTAGCTCAGCGCAATCCTTTACGGATTAAAGATATGATGCAGTAAAATGCACATTACTAATATCTTTATGATGCACTGAAGAATGTGATCAGATCCTCCTCTAAAAGATGAGAAAAACTGCATCTATGAGAGCTCTCCGTCAGGTTAAAAGTGATAATATCACTGCACAGGACGTAATAAAAGGTTTACTAGTGCTAGTGCTGTAATCATTTTGGCCTCCACTGTATACAGTCTCCAGAGGTACTTGTCCATGCTTTGGTGTAAACACAGCGTCACACCTTCGAGACGTTCCCGGTGGTTCTGCTGAGAGCTGCCAGGGATTTCCAGCTGAAGGGCCGCAGAGACGCGTCACACCGATCCACCACCACCGAATAACTGAACACACACACACACACACACACAGAGTCAGATGAAAACACTGCATGAACTACTATATGCATCATTACAGAGAAAACGTCCAAGCAGCAGACAGCGACCGATTCCGAACAAACCTTGCATGATAAAACGGCGGTCCTTTCCGGTACAGCACTAGAAAAGAGAGAAGCACAGGATCAGACAAGAACACGGGGCAGCTCTATAGCTGCGAGAGTCGTGTGTCTCGAAGTTCACAGAGATCAGGGTGCGAGGAAAGCAATGCTTAATACGCCTGAATAATTCAGCGGTCCTCCTCCAGCGTTACTGACACTGCTTGGAAAATCTCTCTCACCCGCTGGACTCTGTTAAAGCAGGGTCAGGCCATGAACACCAGCGCTCCGGCGCATGGCTGGGCTGTTCTTCTGTTAGAGTTCACAGAGCAGTTTTCCTAAAACACTGTTACTCTTCTGTAGAATACATTATAGGCTGGAATGCATTATTCAGTGTGTGCATTGTAATATGTTATACCATGGCAATAATTATAATATGTGTGGTGTAACACTGAACCGGTGTGAGTGTTATGATGTATCATCTGTGGATATTGAAGAGATACAATGCATTGTAAGATTCATTAAAAACACATTAGTACTGCTTTTATAATGCATCACACATAAAGGCTCGAGTATTACCAGTCATTTTCGGAGGTGTAGAAACTGGCCTTTAATGCATACTTGTGATTTTAACTAAGCACATGCACTACTATGGGTTTATGGTAATTATTCCAGGCTTTCTGCAGGTCTTAATTAGCCTTCCCACAAATTAAAGTCTTAAATCATAGCAGATTAATGTTGCACGCACGTCTCTACAGATATCTAAACATACTAAAATCAGAGCATGCTTACTTGAAAGTGACACGGTAACACATTTCCATAATCTAATTTGTTTTTTTTGTTTTTTTAATAAAAAGGTCAAGCAGATTTGTTGGAAGTAGTAGTTTTTTTTAACGGTGGCTAATTCAGCTCCAGAAAAGGGTCAATTCCGTGAAATAATACTTTTCCATTATTTGAAGCTGAATGAACTGACGTCTGGTCTGTTAGGAGAGGACAATATCTGTCTGAGACACAACTATCAGAACATCTGGGATCTGAGGGTGTAATAGAAAAATCTGCATATTGAGAAAATGAACAGCCGTTGTGAATGCAAATCAAATTTCATAACTTTGCAGTAAGGAATTGCTTGCAATGAGTTTGACGTAGTTCAGGTGTAAAGTGGAGAAACATAGCCTTACTCAAGTCCGCTCCGTATTTGATGCCAGACTTGGGCACCCAGCCTTTACTGCGGAAATAGTGATAGGCCGCGTAGGAGCTGGAGAAGCTGGGCTGCAGCGAACGAAACAGGCTCCAAACCTGCACAACCGACAGAGCTTCCTGCGGCGAACACAAACACACAGCCGTCAGTCAAGAAGTGGCACCTGACAGGCTACTGCTGGCAAACACTCACCCCGCTGTGACACACCGACAAGCAGCCGAGGGCGTACACCAGGAAGAAGGCCTGCAACACAAAGACATGCAGCTCGTTAGGAGACGTCACGCAGAGGTAAAGCACACAGTCCGCTGATAAATGACCATCAGTTACACATCATCCCACACGGCTCCCTGCTCTTTGATTAGACTCTAGGGGCCGCCTGGCCGGAGAATGATGGGATCGGGTTGAGCGCTAGTTTGGGTAGGCTGTTGAGTTATCAGAAGAGAGATGTTTGGATTGGCTCGGGCCAGTGAAGCCGCTCGACTGTATCCAGCTGAAACAACAGAAGCCTGACAGACACAGAGCTGGGGCACGACACCGCAGTGAGGAGCGGGAACAGAAGGGCTTCAGGAGAGAGCGGAGAGGCACTCACTTCTTCATAGCTCAGCTGCAGATACTCCATCATGGTGAAAGGGTTTCTTCTGCACTCCAGCCTGCTCCGCTCCTAACACAGAAGAGACTTTGACTCATCCTTCATCTCAGAAACAAGTGCATGCATCTAAACTAAGGCATTATCCCAGCGGTTAACCGTACTGGGTCAGGATCAGGAAGTACTCTCACAGAGACAAGATGTTTTTTCAGGCCTGGAAACAATTAACTTAACAATAAATCAATACATCATTGTACTTTAGTTGTCGTGCTTGTCCAAATCGGGTATTAACATCTGAACTGTCTCGTAATAATACTATTACAGCGTGCTCCTTTGAGTCATTTCATTCTTAGTCTCCTATTTTAGATGAAAGCATCTGCTAAATGAAAACGTGGAACTAGGTTTGGAGATGCTCTGACTAGTTACTGAAAAAAAAAAACAAGTATAGTCAAGGATCGAGCAGCTTTAGGACCCGGACCCTACACTTGCTAGTGTACTGTAATGGACTCACGTGTAAGTGATGCACTAAATCTCCATCGGTTAGCATTTGGAAGTGCAGCATAAATATGACTTTGTTTTGTGATTCACCAAAAATATGGACGTCCGTTTCTGCCAAACACAGGTTATTCTGGCTTACTTGTGAGATATAAACTCACCATTTCCAGAACATGGTCTTTTTTTCCACTAGAAGTCAGAGTTGTCGCAATAATGTGTTTTTTTATTCAGTGGCGGAATAAACCCTTCGTTAGCAGGTAATGATCTGGAATTATTTACAGCTGAGGTAGAGCTCTCGCTGTGGCCGTCTTCGGAGAGCTCCAGCAGGACGTACTGAGACGTGTCCATCAGCAGATCTTCATCTTCTCCAGGACGGACCGCCGCCAGAGGATCGTAGAGAGGGTTCCCCTGCCGCCGAGGCCCGCCAGCATCAGTCGGACCCAGGCGCTCACTACAGCCTCTGGCCTCAGAGCTCTGGCGCTCCACGTCAAGCTCCACTGGTTTAGTGAGCGTCTCTAGCGCTTGACTGACAGACCGATCCTCCAGCCCCTGCATCAGAAGAGCCGCTCGCGCCCAGACGAGACGCTGCTGGTACCTGACCCACATTAAATCAACAGCATCATCGAACACTCACCAAGACTGCTTTTATTTGATCCACAGTACAACACTGAATTAAAAACGTCCCAAACTGTTTTTGAATGGTGCGTGATGTTTATTAAGAATGATCATCTTTGGATCTTTCTATTCATCAAAGAATAATGATTTGTTTTGAATATTATTAATAAAAAGTGTGTGTTGAGCAGTAAATCAGTTTATGATGATGATTTCTGAAGATCATGTGACTCTGAAGACTGGAGGAATGATGCTGAACATCACAGAAATACACTTTAACACAGATTATATTCAAACAGAAAGAAGTTTCAATTGTACAATATTTAACAATGTTACAGCTCTTTCTGTATTTTGGATTAAATAAAAGCAGTCTTGGTGAGCAGGAAATGAATTCTTAAAAAGTATGAGTAATGTCACTGTTGAAAAACTTTGACTGATAGTGTGTGAGAATGGATCTCAAGATCTTACTCGGAGGAGGAGATGACCGGCAGGCACCTGTCTCCAGAGTCTGAAACAATACAAAGAGTTAGCAAGCTGAGGATTGCATCCTTCCAGAAGCGGCAGCAGTGTTATCCATACCTACATTCCCATCTCTCAGAGATCACGTGCTCAGGTCTGGATCTGGAGAACACTCCTTTACCGAAGAAACCCTTCAAGAACACAAACACACCGCTCGTGAAGAAGTGCACTGGGTCAAGTGTCTGATTTACCACGGTATAGCCCTGGTATGACTCTCACCCTCTGATACAGAGGCAGTATGTGAGCGGGATCTGTGACTATGACATGATCTGCGATGATGTCTGCTCTGAAGATGATTTGCTGTTCGTCCTGCGCGCTCAGAGACACGGGCAGCGGGGCTTCAAACCGCTCGTAGACCCTCGGCCGCCGCTTAGGCGCCTGAAACACAGCTTCCGCCATGGAGCACGGCTCAGTCAGACCCCGGACACAACATCCCGTAGGTTATTTAACGTTACTTACTTATTTATTAAATTGTTCTCAGCATAAGAAAAGTTTCTAGCGCTTACTCCAGCAGAAACATGTGAGCCGCGGTGTCGCAGCAAACCAAGTCCGTGGCGCTTCGGAAGACACCACCGATAGTTCCGCCATGTTTCTAGACTACTCCTTTGCGTGAAAGTTGAAGTTTAAATAAACAATGTAAATAATATCTGATAATCAAATTTAACCACGGAACATATTATAAACAGATAGCTAAAGGAATTTATGTCCCCACACACTCTCAATCAAATTATAATCCCTGTAATTAGTTTTAAGAGCCAGTAGGGAGCAATGTTTCCCAATAAAGCGATGCTGTGACGGACCAGTTTATTGTATTAAACACATTTATAAAGTGAACATATTCATACACGTGTAAAATTAAGGCCTATAGTAGGCAGTTGTATATATAAATATAGGCTATGTAGGCTATTACGTATTGATATGCCACAAATATACCAAAAATTATTAAAATTCCATAATGATTTCTGCATACCAATCATTCAGTTGCACACACACACACACACACACACACACACACACACACACTCATGTAGTGTCTCCATGTGTTCTGGGGTGTCTCCATAGGTGTGATGGTGTTTCTACTGTACAGACTGTATG
>JAUMHQ010000066.1:1330814-1364153 GCA_032361165.1 Enteromius paludinosus | reverse complement strand
TACCCCTTACAGGAAACACAACACACTTTTACATTCTCAAATAAACACCATTTAGTATGTTTTTTAAGCCTTTTGAACTTAAAAAATGAAGGTGGACATTGATAATGTTGTTTTTATAGGAAATGGTGCTCTACTGAACTTTCCCTTCATCAGGAAAGCTGAAAAATATGTGAGCAATAGGCTGATAGCTTGAAAATGTAGCTTTGAGATCACAGGAATACATTTTGAAATATGTTCAGATAGACAATAGTTTTTCTGAATACTGAACAAATGTTTTGCTATACTTTGGATGAAATAAATGCAGGCTTTGGGAGCAGAAGAGAAAAAAAGAGCATGAAACAGTGTTTCGGGTGCTTTCATACGTGTACTGCTGCACACACCTCGGACAGGACTGAAGCACTGACAGAGCAGCTTCGGTGTCTTTGTTTGCAGTGTTTTCTGTGAGGATGAGTGACGGAGCGCTGCTCGTGGGTGGAGAGGAGACCGGCTGGAAGAGTTTCACAAGCTCACACTCAAATCCTCTCCTTTGTTCGACAGGCCCGGTGCCACTCCTGCTCCACACACACACTTCTGAGAGCGGTCCAGACACTGATCTACCTACAGACCTCCACTGACAGAGAGGAGAGCTGCTGCCAGAGCTGGTCTCTGGGAACACTGTATATTACATACATACACTGTATATACCAACTAGATGTTACACGCATCAGAAATACAGAGAAAAGAGGAAGCTACGACTAGGACTAAGACGCTCCTATTTGATGCGTTTCATTTTTTTTTTATCCTCCCCAATTCTCTTTGTCATCTTTTTATTTCATGTTTAGTAAGCGTTTCAACACTGCATGAGTTGTGTTACTAATACAGTCCATGTGTAATATGGAATCAGAAGCGGATGATCATTTGTAAGCAGTTTTTCTCAGCTCTGTTTAGATGAAAATGAATAACCTTTGGTGATGTTTGTAGGTTCACAGAGCCATTCATAAGGGTCACATTTTTTGAAGATTTATAGATCACCTGAAAGCGGACTAAATGAGTTTTCCAGTGATGTCTGGTAGTATAGATAATATTCTCGCATTGTTTTCAGATGACACTAAGAGAAAAAGTTCTGGAAGTGTTGGGACAGTTTCTAATGTGAATAAAATAAAATGTATTCACAACAGAACATAGAGAACATCATTTTTTAAAAACATTTACACTTTTATCAGCTAAAATGAACTCATTTCCAATTGAAAGCCTGCTACAGGTCTCAAGAGAGACATTCAGCGGGAGAACGTGCAGCAGCTAGTGCAGCTAACATCAGGTCTGTGAGACGATTAACCGTAACAGAGATCTGTATTCTGTGGTGAATATAATAATGGCTTTGAAAGAAGTGTCTCTCTGTGAAAGTGTTCATCGGGGCATTGTTTGCTGTCTGTATTGTTTCGGTGCAGCAGGTGTATTCGTTCACTCTTCCCGCATTAAACACTCGTGAGTGATTCTCCACAAACCCGCTGCTATCTTTGGCTGCTCTCCTACAGAGATTCTGAAAGCAGCAAAATCTATTTTCTGAAAGGACTTGGCATTGTCCATGAAGGGTCTTGGCAGGACGCAGCCTCAGGAGGATTGATAGTAACAAAGTAAAGGATATGCTGACACAGCACAAAAACACATCACCATCATCATCATCATCATCAAAACAGAGCTGCTTCATCCCGGCCTCAGGAGGAAACCAGTTTATAAAAGCTGGAGCTTTCCCATGATGACAAGAGGAACACTGACAAAGAAATAAATAGATTTAGCACACGTTCTGAAAGTTGAATATGTTTTCCATATCCTTCGTATAAAGTGAGAGTGCTGGTTTAACAGGGACGCAAACACCAAACACTGAAGCTGTGTGCGTTTGTCACGGAAATCTAAACCTATAGTTACTCACTGACTCTTTATTATACACCTTTAAGTCAATATGATAACCAACGGGGTCTTTGGTTACACTTTATTTTAAGGTGTCCTTGTTACAGAGTAGTTATATAGTGAAGTAATATTTATTAACCACGTGCACATACTATATGGTAAAGGTTAGGATTGGCGTTTATTGGTTTATTGTTGCTTGCGCATGTGATTCTACATCATTATAATAGTAAGTACACCGTGTCACCGTTCAAGTAACTATAGTCAAAACTATTTTATTCAACTAAACGCCTTTAAAAAATAAATCATATGAGCCGATGAACGCAGGGTTGTAATGTATAGCTGAAGAAACCTGACAGAAGAGGTTTGAAGCGAGCTGCATGGTTTATCGCCAGAAACAGTCAGTTGCATTAAACTTGCTGGTTTTGTTCTAAATGTTGTCGAGAGCAGATTGTGAAAGAGGTTATGGACACATCAATCAGCAGAAACTAACGACGCCTCTCATCTGCCAGTCTCCCACTTCTCCTTCACGAGTCTTGGAGCGTTCAAGCTCCTTCATTTATCACCGAGGTCCAACTCAAGCCTCGCTCCGGCAAACCTTCCTGTCCCGTCCAGCTGGAAATGATATTTTGTCAAAGAAGATATGCATCTGCTGCAGGGTGCAGTGAAGTTCAGATTTTGCAATCACTACAGGGTGTGTTCAGACACACACACACACACAATAAAAACATGATGTAATGACTCAAAGTAGCTTTGCGTGTTACGGAGCCGCACGCACCCTGCCTGCTCGAGACTTCAATGGGAAGACATTCATTAAAACACACACACACACACACACACACAGCAGCGTAGGCGGCTTCAGAAAAGGTGTGTGATGACTTAAGCCTATCACATGTCAATCAAAATCCACACAGTCCATCCAGAAGTTAACATTTATTTACATATTCAAATACATCTGACACTTAACGGCTTACATGTCCTTTCAAATCGATGAAAAATGCTTTCTTTTAAAAATCTTGTTTTTTTTTCTTATTTACATACATTTTGTAAATTAATATAAAAAAATTAAGGCTTTAGAATGATTTGAAAAAGAATTCCTGACTGAGAAACAAAAAACCCTCGAAGACTTCATACTGTGTATGTATTAAATTCAGAATTTCAGGCAAAAAGAGCAGATGTTTGGAAAATAATCTTCAGAAAGTGAAGCAAATAAAGCTGTGTGACAAATATGATTCAGATGGTTTTCTGCCAGGTCTGATCATAGTGCTGTGTGCAGGTTTCCTCTTTTATTGCTGCCCTACATGAACTCATGCTGGGGACCTCTCAGAGACAAGCCTGAGACCTGAGCTCATTCACATTCTTTTCTAATAAAATACACTTAAATATGAAATAGATTAGATAATATATATATATATAGTGCTGTCAAATTATTCATTGCGGTTAATTGCATGTGTGCACTGTGTATACTTATTATGTAAAAATACACACATACAGAATATATTTAGAAAATACTGACGTGTATATTATATAGAAATATATTTAATATATAAGTGAGTTTATTTCTACGTGACGAGTACACACAGCACAGACACGTATGTTGTGTAAATACAAACTTTTGCTTTCTATGCAATAAATCATTTGACAGCACTAATACTAATTCTATATTATTATGAAATAGGAATTAAAAAAGAATCTGAAAATGCTTCACGACTTAATATGCACCAAAAAGTCTTTATAAAGAACAAAAAGTCTTCATAAAGGAGTCGAACACGCTGAATAATATACAGTATATATGAATGTATTTATATTTGCATAGTTATCGTAATCTTTATTCAGAGGTGGTCTCAGACTTCTGCAGAGCGCCGAATGAAAGTCCTCTTCAGAAATGAAGGAAGGAGTGTCACGTTGATGTCCATGGCTTTATCTGCAAGGCAATGAAAGCTAAATGAGCTGCTGAAGCGTTTTCACAGTGGTCCTGCCCTCTTTATCCCCGCCGAGCGGTCCGCATCAGTCTAGTACAGGTCTCTCATGATCTCCTGCAGCAGGGGGTGCAAGCACCAGTCCACCTCGCTCTCCTTCAGCAGCTGGATCAGCTGCACGTGATCGGTCACCAGCTGACGCAGGTCCGTCATCTTCTGCAGGACCTTGGCGAACAGCTGCAGGGAGTCGGGGTGGTTCATCTTCAGCTGCAGCTCCAGAGAGTGAAGAACCGTCTCCTGCAGGTCCTCGATGGGCTTGACGTTCAGCAGACCCGGCCGATCTGTCGGAGGAGAAACACAAGAGCTGAGCTCAATCATCACAGCCGAGAGAGAACTTAACATTTAAAAACCATAACAATGTTTCACAATGATTTTATATTTTAAGAAATACATTCAGTCCACATACTACCACAATGTGTATTTACATGCATTTATTTGCTTTCTTGAAGCAAAGTCAAAACGATTGTCTTGTTTTCAGAAAAAAGATCCTCTGCTAACGGAGTCAAATGGTTGATTTGAAACCGGGAGCCCAGCTCAGATCTCACGACCCACCTCCGCTCAGGATGATGACGGCCAGGAACAGAGCCATGTCGCAGTCGTCCAGCTCCAGCGTGTTGAACTTGACGGAGAACTCAAACTTGGGCTCCATCATCTCACAGAAGGGCTTGCGCAGGCTCTTGAGGAACTCGCGGGTCATGAAGATCTGGCCGTAGGAGATGAGCGTGCCGTCCTTGTTCATGAGCGGCGACATCATGATGATGATCACCTCGATGACGCCGTACTTCAGCAGGGTCACCTGGTCGTTGAGGTCCAGGTTGACGAAGCCGGGGATGCTCTTGGCGAACTCGGTGACCTCGCTGACGGCCTCGGCCGAGCGTGACTGACAGCTGTGGAAGAAGCGCAGCTCCACCTCGTGCATGATGCCCATCTCCGCCCGCCGCAGCTCCTGAGCCGGCATCTGCCTGCAGTTGATCATCTGCTCGCCCTCCAGCAGAGACTTGGTGTCGTGAATAACGAACGGCTGAAAAGAACCATTTTTCTTTTAGTTATACATAATGTGTGTTTGTATTTATATATGCACAATACACATGCCATTAATCGCAATTTATCTGCATTTATACTCAAATAATACAGCTATATTGATAATAACCATACACTGAAAACATTTGACAGCACTGCTTAAATCTTCTGAGCACGAATGAGGAGATATTTGATGTCCCTCCATAGAAGGAGTCGTGTCGCTGTCTATGGAGGGATGTATTTGGGTTCATCACCAATGAAGGTCTCATAGGCTTTTTTGACAGTGAACCTAAAGGCAAAGTGATGTGTTCACAATCTGATTGGTCGAAGCACTCCAAACACGACGGATCAGCGTATGACATCACGGACCGGTCAGCAGACCAGTTCCTGTGTTTCTCACGCACTGACTGAGCTGTTGGGAGAAATCAGGTGAACACGATCTCACTGCGGCTCTAGACTAAACATCAGCTCAATCAAAAACCCTTGCAGCGTTCTTCAGAAAGTGAAATGCAAACTCCGAATAGCAATGACTGAACCTGTTCAACGACAGTAATTTCTGTATTTAATGAGAGTTCTGCTGGCAAACGGATGCGTTCGTGAATATGACCTCAAAAATGCTGCCAAACAAAAGCACTTCCTGATTTCACGCCGTCAAAATCAAGCTAGACGGTAATCTGCCAGGTCCTCTGCAGACAGAATCTGTGTTCAGAAAGAGCTCTGGGTATGATTCCTTCTCTGAGCTCATCTTTCGTTTTCTGTCAGCTTCCTTCCAGTCGTCTGCATGAGCGCTCGAGCTCTGAATGTGGAACTGATCAGGCTTCTGATATACGCTGCTTTTATATTTGTGTAGGCCTTTCTTTCTGCAGTCTGTGCCTTTCTAAATATTTCTCCTGCGCAGAGAGCAGATGTTTGGTATCACTGGCTCTGTTAGTCAAAACAGCCTAACAGCCTTGCTCATATCTCTTCTGGAGACACACGATGCAGGCGTTTTCTGCGCGGTATGTTTGTTTTGAACTTATTTCTCCTGTCAACAGAACAGGAATGTTCAATATGAGCCCCAGGGGCTTCGTTTAGACCTTCATTAGTGCTCCGTTTATATCCTGCGAGTAAAATATGACAATAGGAGCACAAAGATAAGAAATGTGTGAAATATGTGTTTTGTTATGTGAAGCAGTGATATTCAAACATTTTTCAGTGAGTCCCAAGTGTCCGAGTAATAACTTTAAAATATGTAAAGATTTTGCCAATAAAAAATAACTATTAATTTAATTCTATGAATGTGTTTATTTGTATATATATATACACACATAAGTGTGAATGAATCACATCCAAAATAAGCTTTTGTTTACATAATGATTGTGTGTGTACTGTGTTTATTTGTATATTAATACACACATATGCTTAATAATATATTCATAAAAATGTTATTTTTCTATATTAACTATATTTATGTATAACATAAATGTATATACATGCAAATATTTTCAAATACTGTATGGATGTGTATTTATAGATAATACATTTAAATATATACACTAATGTTTATATATACTCTCACTATCTATATATATATATATATACAAACAGAGAGAAAGATACCTGTAGATTTTTAAAAATAGTAAGCAGTAAATGATTGCTGCTTTAAGGAATGTTCTTGAAACAATCTAAGAGTGAAACTATGTTGTTGTTTTTCTGATCAGATGGAGGGCATGGCGTGAGATTATCTGTGTTAATCACATGACAGGAGTTTCTGCTTCAGGTGTCAGACTCACCGCGCTGTCGCTGGTCTTCCCGGACAGTATGGCCCTGGCCTTGGCTTTGGTCAGGGGGAAGTACTTGAGATAGGACTCGTAGAGGTGCCTGGCCAGCGCTCGGAGATCTGCAGACTCGGGGTGCATGTGGTCCGCGTCGCTGGAGAACTCCGCCAGCAGCTTCTCCTTCTCGGCTTGGGGCATTCGACCAAAACGAATGGCTGGGAAAAAGCAAACAAACACACAGTTGAAAACCCCCAAGTCCCAGATCCGTCATGAGTCTGCAGGGATCTTGTGTGGGAGTTTGTTTTCTGTGTTTCAGTATGTTAGCGCAGGTCATTACGACCGCTTCAAACTGCCCTCCATGACTTTAATATAGTGCCTGGCAAAACCACAAAATCTTATCAAATATATTTGAATCCTACTGATATTTACTACATTTTATAATGTGCGACCCTGACAAAACCTGCCATAGATTTTTTACATACTCTACATAATATCTCCATGGAACATGATCTTTACTTCATATCCTTGTGTTTTTTTGGTCATAATTGTAACCCATGCAGTGAATAGTTGTGTATTTCTGCAGTTATCCCTGTGCTCTGATGACACACATTTCATTCAGTGTCCTTATGATATTATAGACAAAACCACAGCAATAATGAGGAAGCTAAAGAATTCTTTCAGTCATTAAACTGAGATATTTAAATGGAATATTAATCAAAAATATTTGTTTTTCCAAAGACAAAAAACCCCAACATTTCTGTTTAGTATTATATTATAATGATACTTTTTAAAATGTATTTTTATTTTAAAATTAAATTAAATTAAATTAAATTAAATTAAATTTCTGTGGGTAATGTTATTGTTGCTTTTAGACAAACTGAAAATAAAAAAAAAACATGTTTGACCTTTTAATCTGACCAATATAAAAATGCACTATTAATTTAATATAAACCCACAATTTTGTCCAGTCAGGGAAATAACAGCATCTGTGTTTGGAATGATGTGTAAAATAATGTCAGAGTATTATTTATGAGTGAACCAGTCCTTTAGGATCTGCGAATGTCAAATACGTTATCATTATTAGTTACTCATTACAATCTGCACGTTAACCTGGTCTCGATTCTTTATGATCATCACATGCTTCTAATCTAACAGCAAATGAATCTGTGCTCTGAAATCTCAACTTTCACGAAAGCTGTGACTATTTCCACTGAATCTAGGACGGCCGCCGTGATCAAAGGCGACAGAAACAAGGACATAACCAGCCGTAAAAACAACTAACCAAGCTGAAAACAAGCTGCTGAAATCTACATTTCTAAGTGTCTTCCGATAAACCCCGGCGTGTTTTCAGGCCAGTCAGGCAGGAAACATGAAAACGTGCCCTCGATCTAATATATGAGATGATATTCTGTATACCCTTCTTCACACATGAACACTTTAGTGAAACCTTTGATCGGGACTGATAGCATTATTTGACTTGGGGGCTGGAGAGTGTTTGTGAATGTGTGTGACGTTTGCGACCCACGCAGCCTGAAGTTTTTTAATATTCCTCATGAACCATAAACACTCTCTGTCATGTATAAGCCTGGACTTGCCGATTGATGTGACGTGTGCATTACTATCACACCTTCTGTAAACTAGTGCATGCGGACTACCTTTCTCCCGCTGTACGCTTGGCCAGAGGCCAGAGCCAGTGACACAGCATGTTTGTGGCCGCCTGTCCACGCTTTCATGAATCATTGATAAAGACACAGGCAGCCAAATCCCTACCAACCACCGCAGAGAGAGGGAGAAAACAGAGCAGGCCAATGGCAGCCTGGCGAGCTGATAACACTAAACTTGACTGACCTCTCCGAGCACAGCTTAACACCTGCAGTCCACCACAATACACTCAGACACGGCGTAACTCAAGAGCCTTGGGGGAAAGATTCCGGAATAAGAGTCTCAAACAGACGGCAAAAGAGGAAACGAAAGAATTAAAGGGGAGGGGAAATAAAGAAGAAAGAAGAGGAAGCAAAACGCAACCATACATGTAAACATAAATCTAAATAATTATCTTCAGTTGATTTCAAGCGCTGAAGTAAGCGCAAGTAAGACATTACAGAATGAAAGAAAAGGAACATAAAAAATACCATTTTAAACAATAGAAAAACAAGCAAGCCGACTAAAACCATGGATGTAAATATAACTAAAACCACTGCAAAAACACACAAGCAAACTAAAATATCACATATAAAGCACTGAAAACACAGAAATATTTACATGTAGAAAACGTGGAAAGTCTTTACTTTTGGAATCTACTTTGATAAGAGCTTTCAGGAAAATAATCTGCTATAAAAATGCTTAAATCTAAATGACAAAAAATAAATAATAGTAAAAATAAATTAAAGAGAGAGAGAAAAAAAACAGGTTCCAGACACACACTCACACTCATGTTGGGTTCAATTCACATCTTCGGATGGAAACATTTACTGTCTGCTGGTGTAGATAATAATACAGTCTTCTATTGCTCTTGGTACGAATGGGCTCTAAATATCTGAGAGTGTGTGATTAAATTCATTTTCTAATATATTATGGGGTTCTCACTGAAAATCTGGGATTCAAACCTCAAAATAAATAATGCTTGTGGAAATTATAAAAAAAAAAATGAAGAAAAAATATTTCTAAAATGTAAAAAATGTACATTGTGTTTTTAATGTAAAATTAAAAACATTTGGTGCACACAACCAAACACACACACACGCGCACACACACACCCACACACACACGCGCACACACACAAGATCTCTGCACGTTCTGAAAGAAATGCCACATATGTTGCAGCAGGAGACCACACAAAGGAAACAACAAGGCATCCGAGGCAAAGCGCAGTTGTCTCAGAGCGCAGCATTGAAAGAGTCTGTCTCGAGTGGTTCAAACAGAAACCAGTTCTGTGAAATGGCAGGGCCTTTCTCGTGAGCGCGGGGTTCATGCTCAGCTCACCGTTGTGTGACATGCCCACCATCAGGCACTTCTGAAAGCGGCAGTACTGGCACTTGTTGCGACTCTTCTTGTGGATGCGGCAGTGCAGGTCGCAGTGATCGTAGACCAGCTTCAGACGAATGGTTCTGCGGAAGAATCCCTGCCAAAAACAAGAGGAATTTCGTCAGGAAGGAAGGGGAAAAGGCTTTCCTGATGCCTTGTTAGAATTCTTTAAAAAACATATCTGATCTATTCAGCTCATTGTCAAGAAGCACAATAGACCTGCGGCCGAACGCTGAACAGCTGCCGCTAATTACAACGCTGTCGTTTCTGCTTGTTAGAGGAAAGCTTCGTCCCAGCGTTTAACCACCTTCCTAATGAAAATCTATTTACAACTCAAATGAAGCACTTCGAGAGACACTCTTTTCCATTCAGACGCAGCGGACTGAAGCTCTTCAAAAGACTTGATCAACAGGCGAGATTAGATGGAAGTGGGGGAAATAGTGTCGCACAAACTGCATCCAGAATGTTGGGAAGCTTTTAACATGTGAAGAAAATGAAAACTCAAAGACTTTCAAATATTTCATTCACAATAGATCATAGCGAACATATCAAATGTTTAAACTGAGAAATGTTATATTATGCACAAAATGAGATTTCAGTCTGAAGACGTCTTGGACTTTGGTCCCATTCTTGCCTGATATAAGTTTCCAGCTGCTGAAGAGTTTGTAGTAGTCTTTAACATACTTTTAGTTTAATGATGCTCCAGATGTTCTCTGTAGGTGAAAGATCTGGACTCCAGCAGGTCACTTCAGCTCTGGACTCTTCTACTCTATTGTCCAGTACTGTCCTGCTGAAATACACAAGACCTTCCCCGAAGTACACGTCATCCGGAGGGGAGCATATGTTGCTCCAAAACAATTATATACCTATATTCAGCCTTCATAGTGCCTTCCAGAACATGAAACTCTGAAACAGTCCATTTTAAATGAGTCTGGACCCACAGGACATGACACACTTCTGGACCAAGTTCACGTATGCCTTCTTTTATCATGATAGGGTTTAGTTGTCATCTGCAGACGTCTCGGAGGATTGTGTTTACCGACAGTGGTTTCTGGAAGTATTCCTGAGCCCATTTAGTAATGTCAATGACAGAATCATGTGACGAGTGATGAGTGGCGTCTGAAGACCTCAAGACCACGAGCTTCAGCCTTGTCCCTTACACACAGAGATTTACACAGTTTCTCTCAATCTTGAGAGGATGTTATGCTGTAGAGCATGAGATGTGCAAAGCCTTTGTAATTAGTATTAGTGTAATAAGTATTTCTCAATCGTTTTTCCACACTCTTGAGCCTCTGTCCATCTTTACATCTGAGAGTCTCTAATACATCCCTTTTATATCTAATCATGTTACAGACCTGGTGTCAATTAACTTAATTAGTTGCTAGATGTTCTCCCCGCGGAATCATTTCTAAATGTCTTGCTGTTTCAGGACTTTGTATTGAGACCTGTAGCAGTCATGGAATTTGAAATGAGCTCATTTAGTGGATAAAGGTGTAACATTTCTCCTATTAAACATTTGTTATGTTCGGCTCATCTGATTTTGAAAGTCTTTTAGTTTTTTTTCCTACTTGAAAGAAAATGTCCCAATACAGGAATATGGGTTGTAGTAAACTAAGTTTAACATGTTTGTTAGACACCTTGTATGGTTTATTCAAAGCAAAAAAATGAACAGTGCAATAAGGTCAGACAGAGGGTGGGACTTCAGCATTATTTTGTCACTGCGTGCCTTTGGTAAAACCTGAAAGTAAACCATATAACTGGAATGCTATATTGCAAGTCTTCTGTTGTCATACAGCACACTTGAGAAACAGACTTTATATCCTCCCCAGATCTCTTGTTTATGAAAGCAGTGGCAACGTCTGAACAAATAGTTCTTTTGAGGGAATAGTTGATGGAGTTAACAAAAGCTGAAGAAATGCCAACATCTCGATTAATGATTCAGCAGCAGTTTACAGAGGAAGATGCTTAAGAAAAACCGAGGCCTGTTCCTCAGAGAAAGTTTCTGTATGACTTCAGAAGACTTTTATTACACTTAAGCTTTTGCTTTTTTGCGAGCTTCAGATCCAGATTACATTACTCAACATTCACCTATTAAACGTCACTTAAGCGAAAACATGTACTTTTATATGTCAAGCTGAGTGCATGGGGACACACAAACAAACAAAAGTAATCAGCAAATCACTGGAATCAGATGGAATATGGATACTGGGTAATAGGAAACCATACAGTGCATTTCATCTGTCTTCATCAATCCTATCTGAGTAGTCAGTTATGTTTTAATCCCAAAAGCAAACCACAGGCCCTTTGCGAGATTTCTGTACGACATGCCACTCGAGTCATTACACACTCCAAGATAACCTGAGGTTTCACGATAGCGTGCTTTTATCTAAATAATACATCATTAAGACAGACAAGAACTGTCAGCGCTGGACTTTGGCCAGAAAACAATTCTTGTTCGTCTTTGTCTTGACACAAGGTCATTATTAGAGAATGCCTGCGCAAATATTATGAAAACCCACTCGGCCGGGCCTTGACAAACGCACTTCTAAACCATGGTTCAGAAAGGAGCAGAAGCAGAAGATTTCCCTCAGAGCGCGTCCGTTAAGCGTGTTTAAAGTGGAAACAATACAGGGTGCAAAAAGACGTTGACCGAATCTATTTTTGGTAGACATTTTCATATACTGGTGAAGTCAAAGGCCGACTCCATGCAGTATTTTTAGTAGCTAAAAAATACATAGCGATGTGAGAACTATGCACACAGGAAAGAGGCTTTTAAAAGAG
This sequence comes from Enteromius paludinosus, assembly GCA_032361165.1. Lineage (NCBI taxonomy): Eukaryota > Metazoa > Chordata > Actinopteri > Cypriniformes > Cyprinidae > Enteromius > Enteromius paludinosus. The sequence continues at coordinate 1,351,708 of JAUMHQ010000066.1, read as the reverse complement.
GATGTTTTTCGTGCATTTACTCTGCTTCTTGATCGGCCCACTTGTAAATTTAGAAACATTGTAGGCCAGAAATATATATAGTAAGGTGAAATACCATTGTTCAACAATAAATGAGTTAACCTGGTTGGCTGAACTCAGCTTCAAGCATTGTTAAGTGATGGCTCGGCGGAAGAATACCTGCATTTAGCCTGTGTCTCTTTTTATTTTTAGTAAAGCTCTAGTAGGAACATCCCAAATTTAGCATATACCGAACTGTGTTTTTTACACAAACATGCATAAAACGCTTCTGGAGAAGTCCTTTCATTTTTCAGAGAATGCAGCGCATCGAGCCGGATGTGGTTAACCACAAGATTTGCATTTTTTTTTAAAAAAGGATCCTTGGTAGCAAATTCTTCATGTCGACACTTTTCATAAATAATAATCAGGGGGTGCTACGTCGTGCGTGTAAAATAAAAGTGCTAAATGTGTGTGTGCGGAGCTCCTTTGAAGCCTCTGTGAGATGCATCATCAAAGCGCTCGTGTTGAGTGTGTGGGAAATGTGAGCACCTGAGATGTCTGGGTCACCCACTCAGATGATTATTCTTATTGAGACATATCTTTCTGCCCATACATATTTCTGCCACAGTGGAAACTTGCCGAGGGTTTGCGGTTGAAGTGACAGACAGGTTCAGGTGTATCAGGCAGGGCATTTTCAGACCGTATCTGCATGTCTGAGAAGCGGTTCGATGTTCGCCGTGCTAAATTTATCAGAATGACTGGAAGAGCTTGGTGTGTTTGGGGTATTAACACATGTGTGTGTGTGTGTGTGTGTGTGTGTGTGTGTGTGGGTGCGTTGGTTAAAGATCTGAGCTGAAAAATAAAAAGTGGTGAGTTTAAACCCCACAAAAGCTGTCACCTCTCTGCCCTCCAGCAAGAATTTACATTGTGCAGTGCTGGGTGGAAATCACACCGAGCTAAAATCCTGTTCAGATATCTTCTGTTATTAGCCATGTTTCATCCACCTATTTTAAAGCGCATTTTGCAATATCGCATTAAAAATAACGCTGAGATGCACATCAATTTTATCCGGTAAGAAAAAAATGTGTATAAACTACAATAGAAACACATTTACATTTGAATAAATTCCTTCATGCTCTTTGGAAAAGTCATGTGACTTGACAAGCTGAGCACTGATCTCGTTTACAGCATCTATTCGTTGATTTGGTCGTTCGGAAAAGCCTGAGCAGTCTGTCCTTAAAGTATTTCCAGCCCAGTCCCACGGCAATTCGTACACATTTTACGAGGTGGCTAATTCATACGAATTCATATGATTTTTGCTAAATCGTACGTATTTTTGTACGAATGACCTACACCTAACCCCAGCCATAAACCTAGACCTTTAGACAAATTGTACGAGTGAGGTCGTATAAATTTGTACGAATTAGCAACCCAGTCGCATGGCAATTCGTGACTATATCACGAAACGTTCATTTAATCTATTTATTCGTGTCAGGGACACGATTATTTCGTTATTTTCGTAAGTCCAGCACGTTTTGAAAACCATCATTCCATTGGACGCATCCATTCGTGCGACCAGGCTGGTTTCTTCCGCTCTCTCTAAGGCATTTATTATATATGAAAATTATTATAATTGGAACTACTTTATATGTTGAGTAGAATGCGGATTATGTTGAAAAAGAAACAATTATGTACACGCACACTCACATCAATGGGTGTTTGACAAGAAAATACTATTTAAATGTTTCTATTTTAAATTTCAGTAGAAAGTCCAGTGTTACTGTTTTTGAAACTAACAGGAATTTCTGAGTGAAAACGTACTGTAGCTGTTCAGAGCAGATATTATTGGCATGTTCGCTGTTACTGCCATTACCTGTTTTGCATACTTTAGTGAATCAGGCGCTGAAAGAGCGCAGACGGAGCGTGAAAACAAACACTATTCATTCTTAGTGAACTGCTTAAAAAGCTTTTACCAAATCTGGGCTGGCTTCATGACGGAGAGCTTGAGCGTACCTTGCAGCCCTCGCAGGCGTGAACGCCGTAGTGGAAGCCAGAGGCCTTGTCTCCACACACACGACACTCGATGTTCAACACTGAGCTGGACGGGTCTTCATGAGGTCTGGAGAACGACAGGCTGCTCTCCGCGAACTGAGGAGGAGACTCAGGTTCAAGTTTGATGGAATCTGGAAACAGATCAGAGAGAGCAGGTTCAGATTTAGGGTCAAGTAAAATACATGGTGAGCAAAATCATCAGAACACTTTCTGCAGATAAAAATGGTTTTAAGTCAGTTATTTCTATCTTCTGCTGTAGTGTGTCAGTGTATCAGCTTACATTTACAAACATTCCGTAACACTGTAACACTTGGTTAAGCTGTCTTAATACAGAGTAATTACCTAGTAAGTACTTACTGGTAGCTGTTTTACTTCCATGAAATAAAATGTACTTACCATGTAACTAAGTTATGGAACAGTTATTAATGATGTAGTTGTAACAGACCGTTACTGTTACACATTTGTTACACACCGAGTCTGTTACACAGACACTTATGAAACCAAAACACTGTCACATACGTGTTGCAGACAACGTAATCATAAATTCAAGTACACAGACATAAGCTACTTAAAATAAAGTGTATCAAGATTGTACTTAAGTGTACGTATCTGTGTAACAGACTCTGTGTGTAACACGTGTAACAGTAGCTGTCTGTTACATCATCATCATCATTACAGGCTGCTCCATAACTTAGTTACATGATAAGTACATTTGACTTCATGTAAGTACAATGACTACTACTAAGTACCTGATTAGCTAATTACTCTTAAAATAAACTGTTACCTACTCTTTAGAATAGGTAACACATGTTAACTATTAACTACCCTCAATAAATTCTTGATTAGCTCCTTTATTTTTTGAGTGGCTTTAAACGCAAAGCATGCTCACACCAAATTTAGATTTAATTTAGCAAACAGAAGTGAACTGATTAAGAAAATCTACTGATGACTTTCTTTTTGACAGCATTGTTTTACAGCATTTTAACAGCTCGGTAGTTTTTATTCTCCACAGTTCTTCTGGAACGAGTCTGTCTCAGTTTCAGACGGACTGAACAATGATCAGATCAGATCCAAAAAAATCAGTGGATTATTACAGTTAATGGCTAAATGAATGTTTGGAAATGTACGCATTTTAGCTGCATGGTGAAAATACTAGTGTTTGTAGAGGCTATGTCCCAGCTGAAGGAAAGCGTGAGTACGATGGTGTGTGAGTTCTCTCTCTGTAAGATGTGAAGCATACTCTGTGCCTGCTGTGCTCTGTAGCTGTTCTCCTCGGCCGTGTAGCTGCTCTCCTGAGCTCTGTAGATGCTGTAGTTCTCCTGCGATCTGTAGCTGTACATGTGTGTCAGATCCATCATGTGAGGAGCCTCGCTGTGCGCCGTGCTCGGCTCGTACTCGATGCCTGAGATGCTGGTGTAGTCCAGCGTGGAGAAGGGCTTCATGTCCATGGAGTGGGAGCTGTCGTCCAGCTCGTCCAGTTCCAGAGCGCTCAGGCCGAATCCCATGGGCCAGGCAAACGTCTGCGTGTCCACCATATCTGCCAAAGACAGAGCCAGCTCACTGACTTTGTGTTCAAATCTCTGCAGGCATAATGACCGCTTTGGCCAAAACAGCAGGCTGGTACACTGAAAAAAACCTAACTTAAACCTTTATGGCCCTGTTTCACAAACGGAGCTTAGCTTAAGCCAGGATTAGGTATTAGTTTAATTAAGATATTTAAGCAACTTTAATAAAAATGCCCTATTAGAAAATATTACAGGTGTGCATCTTAACACAGAACAATGACACTGACATGTTTTAAGATATGTCAGAGCAAGATATTTTCATCTGAGACACCTCAAACATGCAATTTAGTCTGGGACTAGTTTAAGCCTTGTCTGTGAAACTGGGGGATAAGGTTTACATCAGGTACAAATAGCACTTACAATGCAGCTTACTATTTACTACAATTAATTTTTTTAATTATAAGCAATACCTTGGTTTCAATTATATCAACACACAAAAAAAATACAATAAATAAAAAAATAAAATACAATAATTAATCATGATTATATATAATAATATATGTGTGTGTGTGTGTGTGCTGTACATATATATATATAAATAGACACACATGCATGAATATATTTAATAAACTGTAAGTTTATATTTTAAATGTATATTCACATATAATATAAATTATATGAATATAAATATGTAAACACATGAGAATATTTTCATTCCTTTTTCATTATTTTTCATGTTTTATTACAGTGTGTGTCTTTATATACACATAATATCACAGCACACACACTTATATTACGTAAACGAAAACTTTTGTTTCGGATGTGATTCATCATGATTCATTATTTGGCAGCACTAAAAAAATAAATAAATAAATCACAAAATGCGTTTTTCTTTTATTGTGTCCTTATTGCTGTGTACTTACACAAATATATATATATATATATATATAATTAATTAACAATATGTAGTTTGGATTTCACCTTCAGTTGCTCGTAATTATGCATCATTTAGTATAATTACTTAAATACATGCAACAAATGCAACGAGGACACATTCATTCATGTATTGAGAGTTTACAGCGCAATTAACGACAGTTCTGAAAATCGCAATTAAAATGCAGGCATTTATTATAGTAGGTGTGCTGATTATGCTTGATTTAGATAACGCTTCAGCATTATTCAGCATTATTCAACGTTCAAGGTCAAATTAAACCTGCTAGTAACCATGTAAGTCAAGAATTCATTTAAGTCAAGGAACAAGAAGCTCTGTTCTTATTTCACCATGGTAAATTCTCAGAATTAGTAAAGTTACACTGATTTATTCAGGTAGGCTAATATATTTGTCAAAAATATTATTGAACCAACCTATACACACGTCTACCAACAAAACAAAGCTCTTTCAATTAGATTAATAATTTAATAAAATAACAAAAAAGGGGAAAAAAAACCTTTATTTTATCTGGGCCCTTGTTACACATGTTCCATGTATTTTTTAATAATTAAAGTCACAGTAGGCACATAGTACATAGTAAATACTGTCTTCTTTCCAGGAACAGCAAATGAAATTAACAGCTCTGCCAATTTGGCACATTTATGCACACTTTAATAGGATATGAACATGTGAAACTTCTGAATGCCATCTGAGAAAACAAATCAGGCCAAAGGCCTCCAACAGCGTAAGAAGCTACAGTTTTCAAAGTGTCAAAACACTGCAGATAAGAAGTCAACGTGAAGAAGAGCTCCGCTCCTGGTGTAAAAACACTCGCGCTGAGTCTTCAAGACGCTCAGGGTGTGAACAGACCACCAAATTTAGACTGTACAGACAGCGTTTGCTAGAGAAATGTAACCGCAAGAAAAAAACTGCTAGTTTCAGCTCCTATCAGCATTTAACTAATTCTATCAGCCGTAAATGAAGCTGTGAAAACTGAAACACAGTCATTGATTCTGTAAACAATATCAGTACGAATATTAGCACCTCAGATACCGTCCAGCTAGAGCAGCGTGGATGATCAACACGTAATCTCTTACTGTTAAACACAGTCTACAGAAACAGAGTACGAGTAAGACATCTTACCAGCCGCTGTCAAAAACACTGATCTGTTTGTTTGAGCATCACACGAGCTTTCTATACGGCCGTACACCTCAGCTCGCCGTTTCCTCTCGAATCCTTTAATAGCATCATCGCTCAACTGTGGCGATGACTAAAAACCAAGCTGCTTGGTGAAAACCTGTGTTGAGGTCGCTGCCACTCAAAGGTGTTTTCTGCTCTTCCTTTAGCAGAAACAATGCATTCTGCCTTTAAGTATGCCAACATTTATATAAATGTGCATTTGTAGAAATACACAACAATCTACATTTATATGCCAAGAATCGTTGGGCTATTAAGCACATAAAGATCATGTTCCAGGAAGATATTTAGTAAATTTCCCAACGTACTGTAAATACATCAAAACATTTTTTTGCACCCTCAGATTCCAGATTTATAATACATGTAAATACTGTCCTATCCTCACAAACCATACATCAATGGAAAGATTACTTATGCAACCATTTCAGACGATGCATAACTGCTCCAGGGTCATATAACTATGTGCTCACTGACATGCTTCAAAAACATGATCATCTCAGACTGCATGATGCAGTGTGGTGTCGTGTCTCTGTTATGACCCCTGCTTTGCTGGTCTTTCTTCATTACACTGATTTGACTCTGGGCAGGTAAAAGTGAGAGATGGTCGCACAGAGGGCCTATGCAGGGCGGTGTGTCGCCTGCTAGTAAAACCCATAGTTTAGAGCGAGCTTTAAAATGGAGGGACTCGTTTCTTTATGTTGCCTGAAACGAGGTTATGAAACCTCAGAAATCTGAATGTTTGAGTTTCACAGATTTTTGAAAAAGCTTCAGAGAGGAGCAGATATGCTAAATACAGAACCCAAACGCAGAGCACGGTTGCCACAGAAAAAAGATTGTAGTTGATAATAAACCAAAGTCTAACACGGTTAACCCATCAATGACAAACTGTGTCCTCTATCCACCCTGTGCAGAATTCGATGTAAGCAAGGTCTCTGGTTGAGTAAAACCACACAGAAGAGATTTCGCGATATACGCTCGCTTCTCCACTATTCCGCCCTCCAGAACTAAGTGCCCTTTTCAGGGATAAAACCTATCATTTACATAGATTAAACAGCTCCGGTCTTGTCCGGATGACACAGAGGGGTTTAAATGTTAAAAAGTTTTCCCACCCAAAAATCTTTCATCGCCAGACTGGAACAGCAGCTTTCAATGCACGCATAACTGAAGGACAAAAAAACAACACACGTACTGTATATACTGGTTCCATAAAACAAGTTTACCAAACGAGCCAGGCTTATGGCAGATAGTCTGACTTATTTTAATACAAATGAACTGGCTTAAACCTGGCTTATTTGGTAAACTTGTTTTATGGAACAGGCCCCTGGAATGTTTCCCAATGACTTTCTATAAATACGGACAGGTCTGACACATCCTTATTCCCACCACTGCCCCCCACTCCCAATTGTGTTTTGTCATTAAGGAGAAGAGCTTTTCTCGATCTGTCTATTCTTAGTAAAAGGCAAAGTTTCCGCTCATAACATACCCATTTTGAAATGTGGTAAACATCATTTGCTCTAGTTGGCAAAAGACACCGTTCAGCATTGTCAGAAACTGTCCTTCTCTACTCCTTTAACTCAAGCGGTTGCGGACCTAGAGATATTTTGGTTTTAACCACAAGCCCATCGAAATATAAGGTCAAACCTGTATTTTAGACACCGCAGTGTTTCTGCAGCGAGCCAGCACTCGCACATTCTTCATTACATAACTCTGGGGGACAATGGGGCGCTCAAGTCATCATACGTTTATTGGCCCAAACTGTTTGCGCCGATATGACGTGCGAACGGAGCATAACAATACATGACAAATTGTCAAGTTAATGCCCTGTATCTTAACAAAAGACAACAAAAACCACGTGAACCAGCCCCTAATGGACAGATTTCAGAGCTGCGTCCTCCAGCCATGTCTGATCATGCAGTGAATGTGGAAGTGGAGACAAAACTCAGAGCCAAACTCTACAAATGGCCTCGGCCTCCCGAAATCTGTAGCTGATTTAACAAAACAACTAGATATGGTCACAGTGCATTATTTCAAACCATTAACTATAACTATAACCTTAATAAACTACTGATTTCTGAACTGGTAGTTTTTAAGGGAGGTAAAATATGCTCATACAGAATATGTGCCAATAAACATCCAATATGTTAATAATAGGCACCTACGTAACAGTGAGAACTGGTCCCTAGGCTAAAAACAGGTGGTTTTTTCACCCGTTTGTTAGACTTTAATTAACATGGCCCGACAGTGTTTTAAAGTGATTTAACGATGAGCTGTAGTGTTCACTGCTGATGCTTGGTAAATCAAGCGAGGCAGTCTGTTATGTGAAATCCTTTCCACAGGGACACTATTGCAACAGGACTGTAATGTTTTTCACTGATATTTCCTAAGAACATCAAACAAATGCCAAGTCGAAGGACCACAATGTTTTCACATGAACCAAGCAAAAATGATCCCCACAAACAATGCTTTCTTCAAGTTTAAAAAGATTCAAACCATCAGAGCTCGCTCTCCTAGAAAGTCCAGGGAAAAATGAAAGTTCAGCTAAAGTTTGGTCTCTAGGTTCACGTGTGATTCTTTTAATTGCTCTGCTCTACAGAATCCTGGCGCTGCACTGAAAAAAAAGCAGTCGACGACGTTAAAAGCTTGTACAAGAAGAACCTGCTCGTCCGCATTCAGGTTCAGGCTCAGACTGACGGAGGGACTCTACCGCAGACAGAAACGACTTCTGTTTCCTTGAAAGATTCCCAATGGCGATTCTACGAATGATAACGCTTCTCTAAATCTGATAAATGGGCCACAACTTCTATTTTCTCAGGATCTTGTAATACGCATCTCTCCAGACTCAACCGATGTTTATGTGGGACAAAATGGCTTTTGATAAAAACAGATGACCTTCAGATATTTCGTCTTTCTCTAAGATGACCTACAGTTTTCCCCTGCTCAGTTATAAGCGGCAGAAAGAACCATAGAAGTGTGCACTACACTTTTTTTTTAAATCTTTTTTTATTAAAGTTAATATAAAATAAAGAAAACAGGACTGCATTTGTGACCCTGGAGCACAACATGGGTCCGTTTTTTGAAACTGAGATGTATACTTCATCTGAAAGCTAAATAAATCCTCTTTCCATTGATGTGTAGTTAGTCAGGACGATATTGAGCCGAGATACAGCTACTTGAAAAAAAAATCTATATATTGAGGAACATCTCCTTTAAAGCTGTTCAAATTCATATTACTAATCCAAAAAATACACTTTAATATATTTACAATAGTAAATGTATAAAATATCTTAGTAGAAATGATTTTTACTTTATATCCTATTGATGTTTGCCAAAGAAAGAAAAATCATAACAAATATACCTGTGCTATCATGTAAAAAATTACTGTGATTTAAACGCTAATAAATCGTGAAAATGCTACGGTAAAAACCTGTTAAAGGGTTAATGGTCAATTCCTGTCAAATTTTCAGGGAAAACCCGTAAACTGAAGTGACCAGAATAACCATTGCATCATGAATTTGTTTTATGTTTTTTCTTAGTTTTTCTCTTCTCAGTGATGTTTATTAGGGTTGTGTGTCACGTGTAATGTTGTTAAATGAATGTTTAGTGTATATTTGAGTGTAATGAGTGTCATCATGATGGTGTTCAGTGTTTGTGTGAATGACTCTGAGCTCCTTCTATAGATGTTCATCGTTAAAAGCTGCTTGTGATTGGCTTTGGTTCATCATGTGACTTTCTCATCATCACCTGCATTAGGTGTTTATCAGTGTGTTTCAAAGATACAGAACAGATTTCGGTGCTTTAATAGGATGATGTATTAACATTATATCAGTTACAGCATTTAACTGCAAATTTAACTTAAAACCATAAAGCCTAAAATATGACCCTATTTTTTTACTGTCGAATTAGTAATTATGAGTTTTTTTTACAGTGCACTTATAACTGGTTTTGTGCTGCAGGGTCACATTTAGAGAAATCCGTATTACAGTCTTTCTAATTCACGAGCAATTTCTGAGTGGAAACACCTTTTATTTTTCTTGTGAAGGCCTCAGTAACGGCTCTCAGTGTCACTCTCGGTATATTCAACACGCCCGGCACATTGTGTCTACAGGACTATTTGGAACGTTCAACTTGGCTGTAAGTTTCTCCTAAAGTTTCTTCCTTCTGCAGAACAGAAGATGCATTTGTAAAGTCAGTTTGGCCTGCTGGCTGAGCTGTTCGCAGAAGTCACCGTATCTGCCATCACCTGATGCAACTCTTTCCTCAGAAGAAGAACGGGGGAGTTTGTCGGGGGCGGCTCGCTCTCCGGGGAGGGGAGTACCCAGCCTGACCTCAAAGCTTTGTCAGTGAGGGCAGAAGATACAGAAACATATGACTTCCTGACCTCAGCGCTCAGCTACGGCTGCCTCCATACTGAAGTCTGACCTCTGCCCTCTCGCTATGAGTCTCTACCAGACAATAAAGTTGTCTGGCCGCCCACTCGGCTGGTACTGATTTTGCGCAGCATGCATGTGCCGCTTTGATGCGTCATACACGTTTCTGACCACATTTTAAGCAGGCTGGCATAAATCCCTCAACCATGGCACGAGTGGACCCTGATTTATTTTTCTGACGTGTCCAAAAATGAGCTCACCAGGGGTTTTTTCACAGTGCTGGAAAGCAGTTAATTACAAGTGATTAGTATTTACGATATATACCACCCACTCTCTTTTTCGAAACTTAAACTATTCTGAATAAATGATAAATGTTTAAACCAGCCTTCTGGGTAGTAACCCACTGGGTTTGTCCACGGTTTACCCAGCAGTGAAAACAAAATGTAATTCATTAAATGACTAAACTGTGCGCCTGTCTTTCTTCTGTGTATCAGAAAAGCACATTAAAAACACAAAAACAAATGCAGGAACAAATACAACCCTGTGCTGGGTAAAATATGGACAAACTCAGCCATTGGGTTATTTTGACTCAGCGGTTGGGTTAAACATTTAGCTGAGCAAAAGAACCCAATCGCTGGGTTTGTCCATAGTTTACCCAGCACAGGGTTGTATTTAACCCAGCATTTTTTTTTCTTCCTACAAGAAAAGTAAACAGTAACTAAGATGGTTTGATAAACGACTAGAAAAAAGTGCAAAATTGAAAACAACACTTGCAAAAATGTAATAGAAATATGTATTACAGAAATGTGTACACGCTATTCACTGACGTCCGGTTTGTTAGGAGAGGACAATATTTAACTGAGAAATCTGAGGGTGTAACAAAATCCAGATAATGAGAGAATCTCCTTTAAAGTTGTCCAAATGAATTTCTTAGAAGTGCATATTACTATCAAAAATGATGTTTTGATATATTTACAGTAGGAAATTCATCTTCATGGAACATGACATTTAATATCCTATTGATTCTTGTCATAAAAGAAAAAACTGATCCATTCAAAGCACTGTTGTCTATTGCTACAAACATACAGTACCTGTGCTGCTGAGGCTCCAGAGTCGCCAATACAAAACATTTCTTGAAATCGACACCTTATTTTATATATACATATTATATTTTTAACATTATATCAACATTCTTCTGAATCTCTCTATGAATAAATAATGACTGACCATCCTTTTTTTAGAATGAAGCATCCCTTTTTATGCAATGCTTCATCATTCCCTAATTTTTTTTTCATGACTTGTTCATTTTGATTTACAAGAAGGACCGCTGTGAAACACAGGCCTGTAATTGAATTATGAAATCTTTTAGCTATCTCAACACTTTGGTTGATAGCTGTCCAGACAATCTGATAAGTTTCAATTCACAGTTATAAAAGGAACAAACACTTTATCTAAAACTAGACATGTTAAAAAAGCACACATCCTACAGCAGCATGCAAAAAGCTATAGCTCACCCTCCGGAGCCGGGAGCTTCTCCTGAGGTCAGATCCTCGACGATGGAGTCGATAAAGTACACTGAACTTTTGACTTAAGCGAATGGGCAGGCAAGTGGCTATTTCTGTGGTTATATTAAATTGAACAGGAACTGAAGATTTTTTTTGTGCTGGTTTTGACACTTCACGGTCTCAGCAAAAGTGCAGACAGCTAAGTATCATGTGGTCCTGCTATGAGGTGTAAGGCTAGCCAGATGACTTCCTGTTGCTTCATTCTCACTCAGAACTCTGCTGGTTCCACTTCTCTTCACAGAAGAGCGTCGGAGCGCAACTTCTAATAAACGGACACACAGAGGCAAAAGTAAAAATAAGGCTGTTCACGTGTCGTTTTTACTCTTTTACTTCACACGAGTGTGATTTGATTGAGTTTTTAGGCGAGACACTGCGGGCAAGAACACTGTCAGTTTGTTTTGTTTTGTTCGTGCATCGGTCGATTTCTGGTGAAAAAAAATATGTGTTGAAGTGTTTCTTGTTACCATTGAGTCTGTAGATTTCAATTACAAGACATATCTTTAAAGGCTATTTTCCAAAATAAAAAGAAACTCCACTTATATACATACACTAAACTTGAACTTTTATTCCTGTACGTCTGAAGGGTTATTTATGTATATATATACATATCTATTCTGATTCCGATTCTAGTGACCGATAGAGAAATCTAAAACAAAATGGAACAACAATTGTGAACATGGCTTCGTCCAGTATTCAGATTGTTTATCTAATATTGCACTTTTAATTAGATATCTCATGTGTATATTTAAATGTAACACTTCAGTCAAAGTTTAAAAAAAGTTTGCTTTAAAGCTTAAAGTTAGTAAGATTCTTAATCTAATCAATTAGTTGGTAATAGTAATCATATCTATTAGTTCTATATATCTATACACACACAAGATCCAACTTGAACTACTACCCATTTCAGTGAATTCAAACTATGATTCATCTGGAGATTCATCTCGAAATGGGACATTTGAGTAAGGGACAAACAATCTGTTCTGATGTTAAAGCCAAGCATTCACAAGGGACTTGAGCAAAAGCGAAGCTGAATTGTGAAGCTACTGAAGGATTCCGACTTGCACAACATCTAAGGACGTGAACTTTCTCCCAATTACTTTTAATAGGAATGAGTTAACGGTGAATGGCTCTCCGGAGGGTTTTGCGGAGCTTCCTAAACGGATAAGGAAGGAACATGCTCTCTGTCAAGGCCTTTGCAAAGCACTCGGGCTACAGATCCCGTGAAATCAGAGGAAGGGTCTTCCCTGTTCCTCGATGTGGACAGGAAAGGGGGGAGAGGTTTAGTTTTGGTCACATCATGACTAAAAACATGCAGCGACGGCGCTAGTGTGATGGAGCTTTGGGAAGCGACCCGGAGCTCGTTCCCAAAATCCTCTGGAGCTGGATGTTTAATGTCTTGCTGACATCGAACCTTCAGCATGAATTACAGTCTTTGATACGAGAACATCGCAGGGGCTTCTGGACTTCACCCTAAGCGCTCAGCTTCATATCGCACACTTGTTTATGGACATTGCAACATTGTAATTAAGCACCGTAAAAGCAGGAGATAAGAATGTATACTCACATTCATGACACACGAGCAGAACGGATTTCTGTGTGAAGCGTTGACGAAACCACAAACCAAAATTCACTTCAGCACACACGCTTCACACAGCAATTCATTCGATGAATGCAGTTTTGCACACAATCCATGAAAATATGTCTCCATCGGATTAAACAGTTTAAGATGAAGAACATAAAAAAAATGAATTTATCAAAGACTTCAATGTGTTCATGTGACTTACGTACAGTATGACAATGTTCTGCATTTAACAGATTGTAAAAAAAAAGGCTTTTTCTTGAGCTATCAAAGGCTTTTGACACAGCTGATCACGGCCTACTGCTAAACAGAATTGTTGGTCTCTGAAAATGTTATGAAGTGTTTTGCCAGTTATCGTGAGAAAACAACCTGTGCTTTTAAAAGGTTGTACTTCATCACTTTCCAAAGGTGTCCCTCAAGGGTCTGTTCTGGGACCTATTTTCTTTTCTTTTTATATATATATATCATTTATGTGATAACATTTCAAATGTTCCAGTAATCTTCCCGACATTACATCTTTCCAGGGGAAAAAACAGAATATGTTGCAAGTACCTAGTTAGTGAACCTAACTTTTAAGCTTCTTATTGATAAATTGCACAAATTGTGCTTTTACTACAGAAATTGATCTATATTTATTTTTTTTTTAAAGCAAGGAAATATTTGGTATCTGCTACATTCTTACCACTCTTGGATTATGGTGATATACTGTATATAAATGCCCTAGGATATGATCTAAAAAATCTTTTCATAGTACAGTACTGATTGCTGTTATCAAACACATCATTGTACTTTAAATGAGAAGGCTGAGTTACCATCGTTGTTTACTTCTTGAAGTTATAATTGGTATAGTTTTATTTATAAATCTACTTGTGGTCTTACTTCATCTTATTTGTCTCTGAGCTCTTCTACATCACAGTTCAAGTGATCAGCTATATTTCAAAGTCCCCCGAGATCGAACTGAGCAAGGAAAAAAGTGTTATGTAGATATAAAGGTATACTTTTGGCTTGGAATATTCTACAAATCCTTGTTGTTGTGATTTTTGATCTGTGTTGTGTGTTATGACTGGTGTTAAACTTCTATACGTTGTTATATATGTTATATAGGTTACTGCTTTCTTGGCCAGGTCACTCTTGCAAAAGAGATGTTCAATCTCAATGAGTTTTTAACCTGGTTAAAAAACAAAAACAACAAAACGTTCGGCTGCTTTAAGTAACTTTGCAAGTGCCAACCCTTACACTCTACTAGTACGAGTTAGTTTGCACGTAGAGCAAAAGTCAGTAGAATGTCTGAACTGTGGAAATGATTGTAACCAAAAAGCATTGATAAATTAACTTCAGTGTTCTCCTCATTTCAGCTGACACTTCACAAAGCAACACACACACACCTTATACAGCCCAGGGATGTATATGCCTCCTTCGCTCATGCAGTGGTGCCATAACTGGTTCTTGGAGCTGAAGTTCCAGCCCACTGAAACGCAAAGCGAAGGATAAGGTGCGGCTTATGGCCTCTAATGAAGTCAATGCTTCTGTATAATCCTGCAATCTGTGTGCGAACACGTGCAAGATAACGCACTAAAACATATCTAGCCATTTCAAAAGATATGCAATCCATCATCTTTACGCTCAAACCAAACAGCCACTCCCGTAAATGCACACACACACACACACACACACAATGTACTGAGCTTACACTGGAAACATGCTCAGGTCTCAGTGTTTTAAGGTGCACCAAAACTATGAGCAAAGTGCAAGAACCTGTCAGCAGCACAGAATGACGAGCAGCAGTTTTAGCATTAAAAAAATCTGCGTAAAGAGCGTTTCTGCTGCGATTTCCACACCTACCGTTTATGACAACAGGGTAAAGTCCACCCCAGCGTACTTCAGTTATATAACAGGTCAGATCGTCTCATCTCACACGGCTGATTGTTTCACTCTGTACTACTGTACGTTCACGCTAAAGATACAGGATAAATATAAATGCATATAGAAGTGAAGAAAAAAATAAAACATGCAAAACCAAAGTCTCTCAAGGAAACCGTTCTCCAATTTTCTGGCTTGTTGTCTGTAAACCATGCTGGAGAACATGTTCATCAGTATTCATACTGAATTCATGTTCATATATGGTTTGTAATGGAAAATTCACTCCACTGTACATGTAAACACACACGAACGTGCACATTGCAATAAAACACACAACAATTACAGGCAGACCTCTCCAAGTGAAAAATTTTCAATTTCGATTTTCAGTTTCAGGGTTTTTTTCTTGTCTTTTTTTGTGTTTTTCTTCTCACCCTCCCACTTTTTACTACTTGAGCCGAATGACAAAGCTGACCTCAGATTTACTGGTAAAGCAGAATTAGATATTTACTGACCTCTCTTTCATATTAATTTCGCAACGCATCACAAATGTCATAAGGTTCTTTGATTTCCCTAAATAACAGCAGGCCAGACAATGTGCGTTAGTGGCTATTTGTGACTGTCACAAGAATCTGACTTTAGTTCTTGAATTAAAGAATGCTTACGTTGGCAAAGGTTTTTTGTTTTTTTTAATGGATATGCCACTGTAGTAAACTTCCGCTAATAGATGTCAGCCGTCTTTATGCTGTAGAGTGATAACACACAGTCTACTGTATAATGTTTAACTTCAAATTCATATTGTGCAACACCAACAAACAAATCAATAAACAAACCGACAACAAAAAATCCAGTTTTACAAAACCAAATGTCAAAGATTATTATTGTGTTTCTGTCCAAAGAATAGTAAAGAAATCAAATGAGTTAATCTATTTAAATGTTGATCTCCGTAACAATGCTTTAAATCCATTTTAGACATCTAACGAGTGGCAAATTTTATTCGAGTATTTTAGTAAATTTAGTAAAAGTGTTTAGTTAAACAAAAAGCTGAAATTAAAAGTTAAGTTGTAAAAATCTGAATCTCAGCCTAAATACAGTTTGAGCTGCGTTTGCTGAAAAATCTCATCTCTGTAGAGGTCTGTTTATAATCGAGTTATAAATAAAGAAAATGTTGACCCAAGCAGAACGTATTTAGATAGATTTGTACACTTAAGAGAAACATATCATAACATAAGCCTCTAGCAAAATATCACGTCAAGTAACATCTGCTCATATAAAAAGCTCATATTATTTTTCTGTGAATGAACTGGATTTTTGGTGTGTTTTCAGTGGCTGTAAAATTAGCTGGATTTTTTGCGGTGTTTAAGTGGCTGTTTGAAGTACTTTCACAAATGTGTCCTACCAGAAGAACCACAAATGCAGAGGAACTCATGAACTAGCAAAATGTTCCACTAAGAAGAAAAAAAACCCTCTATCATTTTATTAATTTAAAAATGTCAAACTTTTTTTTTTTATATGTTGAACGACATTCAAACAGTGTAGCCAAAACTTCCAGATATACTGAGGCCTCTGTAATAATCAGTATTTACTGTAAATTCTTACAGTAAACGCTTTCCACTAAATAAACCCAGACAGATGATTTTTGGTGTAATCTAAAATATAAGATGTAGATTTCACAGATTTCTACACACCAACGGTAGGCTATCTCTACTCATAAAGCACAGCTATGCAAAACACCAAACTTTCCTAAATGAGGTTGCTTACTATTGACATCTGCTAAAACCTATCACACTTAACTCAGCTATTAAACACACAAACTCAGCAGTTTGTTTTCAGAATTCTTCTAAAAAATGTCATTTTAAGCAGGTATATTAGTATACTGTAGTGTCGTAAGCTGCCTATTCACACTTACCCGAAGTGAATGATGGCTTTTTGATATTGAAACGGCTGTGCAGCATATATGTAAGTTAGTAGACACAGTAAACGAACTGTTCTCTTCTTCAGTATTCACCTGCTGCTCACTAGAGGTGGTCTTGAAGTGCACTGACCTGTAGGGGTCTCTAGAAGGTGTTGAGTGACGCTAAGGATAGTTCCTCCTGGTGTGTGCGCTGTTGAGTGTGAGAGGTGCAGGAGTTGTCCTGCTGTAGCTCCACAGGTTCAGCTCGCTGTGAGTTATAGATACAGGAGCTAGGGCTTGAGCTCTGTAAGGGGCAGAGATGCGCGAGGCAGCCTACAGCAAGTGACGCTGTCTCAAATACTAGCGAGCTGCCTACCTAGGCAGCGTTCATTTTGGGAGATTATATGCGCGCGCTCTCTCTCTCTCTCTCTCTCTCTCTCACACACACACACACACACACACAACTCTAAACAGTTCGAAAGACAACATAAACAGGCTGCATACAGATTCGATGCGTAAATATTCTATGTTATAGCCTAGCCTACATGATTAAGTATTTCCACACGGTTGTAAAAATCTTTTCTAAATGGGACTAATAATTGAAAATATTGTGGAATATTGTGTAAAGATGCAGCATGCTATGTTGGTGATTCTAAAACTTGGAAAATCAAAGCCAAACGTTCTAATCAAAACGCTTTAAACTATTTAAAAATGCTCCATAATGCACTATTTGTTTTTTCGTTTTCACTATATATGAATATGGTATAAAAAAAATATATATATATTTGAGAAATTCCATTAGAGTCTAGTTAGACAGCTCAACGTGGTTTGAGACACTTCCAATCTGTTTCTCCTCCCATCAGGAACACCTTTGGAACACATGGAGCAATGCGGAAGAGCCAAAGAAATCTGTGCCAAAATAACTGCATTAGGTACGCCAAGTTTACGTGAGCATGCACTACCGATTTTACTCTACCTGTTGTCAGCACGCGGTGAGATCACGAAAAATGCTTTAAGCTCTAAAACTGGTCATTTAGGCATTTGGCCAAATATCATTTAGCATCGTATTGTTACTGTGAAATTCATGCGGCTAGAAGTGAGATATTAAATAATACCGCATCAACGTTTCGTTTTATGCTATTGTGGAAGTGCACGAAGAAGCACACTGCTTTCAGCTAGAACCCAAATCATATTTGTTTGCAACTGCCATTACAACAACATCAGGTCGTGTTTTTATAGAACCTGCCTCAGCTGCCTTCTGAAACCCACTGCAATAGCTATAACAATAAATGAAGTTAAAGAATATTGTTTCACATGATCATGCGTTTAGATAATGTGTGATAAAGATGTGGAAAGAGGTTTGACGTAATGAGACTCCAACATCATCAATCATATGACTGGACAAAACCATGAAAGAAAAAAGGAGGTTAGACTCTTCCCACAGAGCTAAGTCACAGGTACTGTACTGATATTAACCTTTTCGTGTACTCATTGAAAATAATAGTTTTGAAGACCTTTGTTTTTATAGGAGTGTAAATTTACAACATCATCAGACCTGTGTAGCTCTCGATTTTTGTGTCAAATGAGTGCTAATGAGTTTCGACTAAGGTAGTTCAGAGTGTACACCCCTCACTCATATTTGGTTTGGTTTTCTTTACGCGATATGTTGAACCGACCATTAACCATTTAACCACGAACAGTTAGCAAAAACATTAGTCATCTACTGCCATCTTCTGGTAGTTTATATTCTCTAAGCTTCATGAACAGACCTCTTCTGAGGACTATCTCTCAGACGAGATTAAAGATTTATTCATCACAAAGCACATGAAAAATACATCATGATTTTTTTTTAACAGAGCATAATAACCTTTAATAATAAACCAAATGACCAGGGCATTGGTGTTTGCACTTACTGACCGGGTCCTCTGGTTAAAAAAATCTGAAGACACAAACAAATAGTGCAAAAAAGGTTACAGATGCATGCACAAGAGTTCGTGTGGCCGCTTGATGCTTCAGCTGAATGTACATATAATGGGCAGACTGCAAACGGAGCACAGAGCACGCCGTTATGTCAGTGGAATGATGCGCCACATGTTTATTGACACTTGTACAGAGAAAACAATTATCACCGGGTCATGCAAAGCAATAATACTGTGCACAAAGAAAACACAACATGAACAGTGTGACGCCGGAATAAACATATATTCAAATGAAACTCCTGAGATGTTAAACGTACAGTACAATACAATATGCAGAGATACTATCAACATGGCACTCATGAATATCTTGACAGGTTGATAAGTGCTGGATGCAAGCTATGTCGCTAAAACACCAGGCGTTCCACTGAAATCCCACCACTGCACTGAAACCGACCAGTCCAAGCATTGATTACTGTAGGAAACTTGACGAGGAAAGTGCTTTTAGAAAGATTCAGAGGTATTGTTGAACCAATGTCTCACTGGCTAACGCTAACAACACATCAACTAGTTAAACACACACGCACACACACAAACAAACACACACTACAGGGAAACTAGTCACAAATACTTGTCTCTGGGTAAAGAAGACGCACTACTACGATACAGCTACAACATCGAGGGGCTATAGACGAATTCGGCATACTCCAGCCTCCTGTAACTGATCGCTTAAGAGCCGTCCCCTCCTCATAGAAATCCCAGTGTTTCGGGGCAGAGCGACTCAATAAATGTAAACACCAACATCTCGCGAGAACAATCACTGTACATCACTCTAACCTTCTCAATTAACACTCGGATAATAACAGCAGAGTTGGGAGGAGGGGTTAAATGTACACAGCTACATGGAATTAACCTCAGACCAGGATGCATATCTGTCACTCGAGTGCCTGGCCACCTTTCTGCTGCGGGGTTTTGTCATTAGTCAGAGAACAGGCTTGCAAAAGACTTTCGCAAGTTTCGAATGGTCTCCGCCTTAGCTTCATCCTCGTTGCTGGAGCGGAAAGTCTCGCCAAAGGCGTTGAAGGCGTTGGTCAGGGACTGGGATTTGCTGCAAAACAGTGGGAAAAGCAGAAGGCAAATTTTGATGATCTTTAAAGTTATGTGACTCCTGGATAGTCATGTAATTTCAGTGAACACGAGAGTAAGGTGTTGACGGCAGAAGAGCTCAATCCCACTCATGGAGATGTACCTTCCTGCAGAGTTTGCACCTCTGAACCAGGCCAATCACAGGATTCGTTTTCATTGGAAAAGGTTTGGTATAGCAGAGCCGAACCCTGCAGGAAGGTAGAACTGCATTCCAATTCACCTACTGTATATACTAGGCTACATTGCGATTAGTGTAGTGGTTCTTAAGTGGTTAGTTTACCCACAAAATGAAAATTCTGTCATTAATTACTCACCCTTGTGTCAATCCAAACCTGTAAGAACACAAATTAAGATATTTTTGATGACATCAGAGAGCTATCTGTCCCTCCGTAGACATTTCAGCACAACTGAAATGATCTAGATCCAAAAACGTAGTAAAAACATCAGTAAAACATCAGTGGATCAACTTTTTTTGTGCAAAGAAACCAAAAATACCCTCATATACTTAACCATTCTTCTCCCAAGACTTACGTCTTCCACCATTTTAGGGAATATTAATGTATGCAGTGCGCTGAGATATGGGAGAAGAGTAAATTATGTTATTTTGGTTTTATTTGCGCAAAAAAGAAAAAGTATTTTCCTAACATCTCAAAACTGAAGTTGATCCACTGATGTCACATGGACTATTTTACTGAAGTTGTTGCCATGTTTCTGGATCTGGGATCATTTCAGTTGTGTTGCTGTCTATGGAGGGACAGAGACAGTGGCGGTTCTACACGGAGGCCTAGGGAGGCCCGTGCCTCTGTAGACCTGTCCCTGGCCACCCCTGTGGCCCCCCTGTGCTGACCAAATAAAAAAGTATGAATTTATTATGATTTTACACATGAG
>JAUMHQ010000066.1:1311179-1330714 GCA_032361165.1 Enteromius paludinosus | reverse complement strand
TCATTTTTTAATGTGCCCCTCTGGTTAAACACTGGCCCCTTCTTGGCCCCCCTAGTAAAATTTGTCTAGAACCGCCAATGGACAGAGAGCTCTGTAATATTATCCAAAATATCAACATTTGTGTTCTGAAGATGAAATGAGGTCTTATGGGTTTAGAATGACATGAGGGGGGAGTAATTAATGACAGAATTAAAATTTTGGGGTGAACTAACACTTTAATCCTAGTCCTCACGAACTCCCACACCTGATTCAAATCATCAGCTCGTTGGAAGGAAGATCTATGAATGAACTGTGTTCCAACTGACATGATTCCTACATGGTGTGCACTGCTTGCCCTGCACATGGGCAATCAGATGATGTTTACATCACTTGTGCTACACCACTGCCTGAAGCATCTTCACACATAGACAAAACTGGCTACAGAAGGTGTGAAGGATTTTTTAACCGTAATGATGTAGTAATGCCTCACACACTTTATCGCCCTTTGAATGGAAAACATATGCTTCTTTTAAACTGGAGTCATGGTAGAATATCCTGTGATGTCCACTTTGCAGGGTACTGTACGATTGGAACAAACCTTTGAAGTGAATAAGAGAAACATACAAAAAGTGCAGAGTGGGGGGTCGCAAGGACCAGGATTTAAAACCCCTAGATTAGTGGGAAAATAACATGTCACAGAGTGGATTTGCATGGTTTCTTCAGCTTAGGCAAATTACTTTATAAGGTAATGATTACCAAGACCAGCATAGTATGCTGATTTTGTATAGCATGCATGTATGAGATTTAGCCCACTTTTCCAGGAGAAGCACCCTAATGTAGGTCAGGGGCGTCCTGTCCTGCTTATGGAGGGCCAGTGTCCTGCATAGTGTAGCTCCAGTTAGTTTGGAAGTCTGGGGATCTTGATTAATTGGTTTTTCCATTAGAGTTGGGGTTGAACTCCGCAGGACAGTGGTCCTCCAGGAATTGCGATTTCCTGCTGAAATGGACATGCCTTGCACCAAATGATCTTTAGGTGAAAAGATGCTTACTTCAACAGAGGATGGGCGGACTTCTGCTGGGTTGCAGGCTGTTCCTCCACAGGAGGCTGGGATTGGGTGGGTTTCGCTGGGGTAGGTTGAGCCGGGGCTGGGGCCGGGGTCGGGATGGGGGCAGTGGAAGGAGTTGGTCTAATAGGGGCTTCAGATGGAGCAGTAGTCTGAGCTCGGGCTTCAGGTTTGACTTGCTCTCTGAGCACTGGTTTAGGCTGGAGCTGAGGTTTAGCTGGTGAAGGGGGTTTAACAGGAGCTTTGGCTGGGGATTGCTCTTGAGCAGGGACTGGATCTCGCTGAGTTTGCCCAGGATTTTGAATTGTGTCGCCCAGTTGAACTTTCGGTTGGGCTTTGGTGGGAGGTGGGGTCTGGGGTTTGGGTTGGATCTGAGGCTTGGAGTTCCTCCGAACTGGAGGCACAGGCTTTGGGGGAAGTGGTTTGGGAGGTTGGGGTTTTGGGGGCAGTTCCGTTGGCTTCCCTGGAGTGGGTTCGGGTGCTGCTTGAACCTGTGCTTTGGGCTGCTGCGTGGTGGGTGGCAGAGTTGGGGTAGGGCCTGCTTTGGGCACAGGCTCCTGGGCAGGGACTGGCTCGGGTGTAGGTTCTTGACTCTTAGGTTGTGGGTCTTGGGGTTTCACTGCCCCCCCTAGATTTAGTACAAAAGAGAGTCATCATATTATAACATTTTTAAACGTTGAAGCTTGCAAGAATGTTTTAAATCCAGCACCGGAAACTTTGCATGATTTATGATTTATAAAAAAAAATTAAGGCGCCCCCAAGACTGGCCAAAGTAACCACACAAAGGGTAATGCCCAAGGTAAGGATAGTCATGTCTACAAAACAAAAGAAAAACATTTTTACTCCAAACAAGCAGACAGGACCGTTAGCTTGCAGCGGTGTCATAGGTGTGGATGTGAAGAGTAAAAGCTGCGGGTTCCCAACAGCAGATCATGCATACAAAAGAACCAAGACCAGAGGCTGCATGCGCCTTCTTTAAAACAAAGAGCGCATTTTTTTTTAAGTTTACAATTGGGATGTTTTGTCTTGCCTTGTTTCAGATATATTTTGTTTTATGCAAAATCAGAAGTGTTCTTTACATAGTAGATAACACACACAAGGGAAAAATTGGGAGGCATGCAGGAGCAGGCCAAATGAGGGAGATTCTTTGTTCTCTTGGGTATGAGAGAGAATCATGTAAGGATCGAATGAGTGAGTTGTGTTTTGTGGTTTTGCTTGTTTGTTTAAAAATACTGTTTCTTAATATCTCACCATAAATGAACAGACAGTGGGCTTGACCCTTTAGAAAGTTTACAGAGACAATCAGAAGAATCTCATGCCTTTCGTAAAGGGTATTCCATTTCAAATGAGGCTAACAAAAATATCATTCAGTAACACAGAACAGTAAGTCTGGAAAATGGGAGCTTTATTACTTTGGACATGAGGGGGAAAGACTAGATCTATATCAGACAATAATCACAGGTAAAACCCAAGTACTGGATTTAAAGAGGCAGTGACATCAGCAAAGCCTAATCGACCCAAGTCAATGGGTATAAAGTCAGACCACACTATTGGACGCTACATCAGCATATAGCGATGGAGATGATTCTTCACAAGAATCACGAGTACATTCATTGGTTTCATTAGGATTTTTTTTCCCCACACAAAATATTTCATAGTTTTTCACTCTTTGGTAATGCATGCAAATATACTTAAGTAAACATTTCCCATGCAATATAAGGACATATTTTAAACTCTGAACATAGATACCTCTTGCACATTATAGATATCATCTTGTATGTTGATAAAACAGTTAAAAACATCCATATACAGAACAGGCACTACACTGGTAACACGCCAGACATCCCTTTTGTACATATTCAGTCTTGTCCATGAACACTAAGAATCATGTCTTTATAACTGGAAAATCTCATCGTTTGTCAAACATTGCATTAGTAAATTTCAAGGCCAAATCTGTATCGCTATATCAGCTTATTGAATTGAATGTCTTTGCATAAAAAACAGTGACTCCACTGAATGGCTTAAAAGTGGCACCTCTAGCGATACTTTGAAATTGCATTGCATTCATGACGCAGTGATGGCTGTGAGAGAAAAAAACTCAAATCAGGTTGTAAACAGTCATAAGATTATTGTAAGAGACTTATTTGGGTGAATGTCTAGGTCACGTTTCACAACAAAACGATAAGAAATCTTTTTTTTTTTTCATCCAGATCCAGACTTTTTTTAAGGGTTATTTACTATTCTTGTGGTAATTCTCATTGGATTCTGATTAGTGTATTACTACAAATGTGTCTTGAATTTAAATGATCAGATATAAAAGGCAGTGCTGTTTCCTAAGTTCTTATATACCCTTTTGATTTTGGGGTAATATATTGACGCCACACATTCTTGACAGGTTTCTTGTGATATTTTGACAATTTTACTACTGTTGGTTTTGTATTGCTCAGAAGGATAAATAACTTAAGCTAGCCTGCTATTCTGAAACCTTCATTAAACCTGATCCTAAAACTGACCATTCAGTTTTTTGGCTTCTCATGGTTATCTGTTTACAGTTCATCAGGCTGAAAGAAAATCTTCATGGTAACCTTGAGCAAGATCCAACCAATTCCAAAGAACTATCTTCTGACACCTCTTTAGAAACCATGCTGGAAATAGTAAAAACACACATCTTACATAAAAAACATAAAAAAAAACAAAACAACAACAACAAAGAGTTATAGAATACACATGTTGTGTATTCAGCATGTGAACACATAGACTTACGACAGCAAGCTTGCTTGTACATCACTCATGCAAACCACGAACACTTCATTTAAACAAACAAACCCAAAACATCACACATAAAGCACGCACACACAAATGTAACAGCACACATCCAAAAGCAAAGGAATCTCAACTAGACGATTACTAGAAACTACCCTTACTGAAATAAGCAAATAAGTACAATCTTTCATAGTACATTCTGACCACATGAGACCACAGCACTGGACTTTGCGTAGGCACAGTTAGAATTGTTCTTTAGCTGGCAGCGACAACCCTGGAAACCACACGACTAACAAAGGAAATGAATGCAGCCATCAGAAACAAACAAGGACAGAAAAGTGAACAGTACAGAAAACACTTCATAGGGGAGAACGACACAGTCAAGGCAGATTCTGAAGAGCACAAGCACCAAACTACTGTGTCTGTCACTATCTTAACCTCAACCGGCAGCAGTGAACTGAGCATTCGATTTATTGTGGGCTGAACCATGTATCTGGATTTGTGGCAGTGGAAATCATTTTGCCTGGACTTGTTTTGGTCCGACTGCAACTCCGTTACAGTCGAGAATGTACTGTAAACAACCTTGTGGAGGGGGCCGCTGGCCGAGGGTCTTGCTGGGGTCAGTCAGGCTTTCTTTTAAGGCAGCGCTCTGTAGACACACACACACACACACACAAACAAGCACACTCAAATGGTGTTCAGTACATTTACACTAATTTCACACCAGGGGGCGACACAAGACAGACGGAATAAAACAGCCACAGAAACTGTTTTTGGGGGAAATTTAAAGGGACAGTTCGCCAAATAAAATACAATTCTGTCATTATCCTAGTAAAAAATGTATATGTTTATTTCATACTAAGTATAGTTCGAATCTATTTACTGACAGATAACTCGGGACCTATAGATATAAACATATTAATGAAACTTTATTTGGAGAATTACTTTTCTTTACTTTTCACAATTCTGCACAATGCATATTTCTCATTAATAAGCCTAAAATATGTGTTTATGTCCCTTTTACTGAGGATTGATCCTAAAGTATACTTGCAACAGTTCCACTTTAGCACAATCTAAGTATGTCTGTAATTGGACGTCTGCACAATTAAAGTCGTTCCAGTTTAGCAGACTTTAAGTATACTGCATTTTATTAAGTACATACATATGATTTGTAGTATACTGAGCATGAAATAAATGTAATTCAAATACAGTTGAGACAAAAACCTGCTCAACACTGTTCTTTTAATAGCTGCCCTTTTAATTTCTTTTACAGAAACTTTCCGTAATAAGCCTTTATGTAACTTCGGTGATGCACTTAAAGTCCATTCAAAGGCAATTTAAAAGAATTGTTACTAAACACATTATAAATCTTAAAGAGTTACTCCGCCCCAAAATGACCTTTTTCATGAATCACTTACCCCTACAGTGTGTCGTTCCAAACCTGTAAAAGCTTTGTTTGTCCTTGGAACACAATTTCAGATACTTTTGATGAAAACCAGGAACTGCCCCATTGACTGCCAAATAAAACACACGCTTGCACTTTATTTTACAGTGCGTGTACTTACATATACTTATAATGTACTTACAGTGTACGTACCCAAGAAAGCACTAGTAATATAAAGTAACTACATGGGGTAGGGTTAGGTTCAGGGACTGTAAAATAAAGTGCTACCAAATACACTGTTAAGGTCCAGAAAGGTATGAAAGACGTTGTCAGAATACTCCATCTGCCATCAGTGCTTCAACCATGACGTTATGAAGTGACAGGAATACTTTTTGTATGGAAATAAAACAAAACTAACAACTTTATTCAATCACTGATGGCAGATGATCTCACATTTAGACGATGTCCTTCATACTTCTCAGGACTTTGACAGTGTTCATTTCTTGCAAGTCAAAGCTTTAATGAGCTTGGGCCAACATGAGAGTAAGTGAGTAATGACCAAATTGTAATTTTAGGGTGGAATATCCCTTGAATGTTTATTTCAGTAGACAGTGGGCCTCTAGCGGAGTGTGATGACCGTACTTGTGCAGGTTGTACAGTGGTTGGAGGTCTCTGGGGGGATCGAGCTGTTGAGCGTCCTGAGTCTTGGTTCATCTTGGCCAGAACAATGGCAGCAATCAGCTGACGGTCCTCCAGCTGGTGATCTCCAATCAGCTGCATGGATGAGCCCACCACCTACAGCCAAACACAACAGCGTGAACACAGATCGATCTTGCTAGTGTGTGATGTGCTCTCATTGAGGATGCACTCATTCAGTGTGCTCAATCAGAAAACAGTTTCCATAGCAACATTGCCATGTCATACTCTCTTATAATAAGGCAAAACATTTCTGCAGCAACAAAAATCTGTGCCTTGACCATGATAGATCATGTAACATGGGATTACTTGCCATAGACAAATATCTCTAAGCTAAAGGAAGAACAATGTCTATTTTGGAGACAATGAGATGATTTTGTCATTGTGGCATGCCGCTGGAAGAAAACAATCATGACCACATCCTTCCATGATAGACACCACATGAAAATAAATTACTGAAAGCGTTGGAAATGAGGCACTTTTTTTCTGAGAAGTGTTATTGAACTGCAGCTTGTGCACCAGTGTCTCAGACGGGACAGTAGGAGTTTCTGTTCATTATGTGCAGTGGTTTCCTCAGAGTCATATATTTCTTTTGGAAGTCATACAGTTTCTTTATGTGTGGAAGAGTGACAAATTTACGTGAATGACAAAATTACATGAAGTTACTCTCACTGAACAGTCCAGATACAGCTGATTCAGTGATCATATTCAAGGACTTCTCCAGGACAGTTTTAATTTAACTATGGCAGAAATACGAGACACAGATCACACCTAAAGTAATATATTCCTCTTTCGTACGAAGTCGTTATGGTCGTAAGAAGTTTATGGCCATGACTATGAAACTATAAAATGAGCTTTCTAATTATACATTAAAACACATTTTCAGAACCAATTTCAAAACCTGGGAAAAATGGGAAGTATCGCATTTAATTTTACCCATTTGGAAATAAATCTGTTCATATTTCTCATAATAATATTATTAGACAATAAAGAAATATTGGCTTGTATCCTTCAAATATTTTTTAAGTACTGCTGTGAAAGGAATTCATGGAGTTCATTTTGTCAGAATTGTAAGATATAAAGTTGCAACTGGAAGTTCTAAAGTTGGAATTGCGAGTTATGAAGTCCAATTAGGAGTGGAAAAAAACCTTATGGCCCGGTTTCACGAACAGAGCTTAGCTTAAGCCAGGACTAGGCATTAGTTAACTTGAGATATTTAAGAAACTTTTTCAAAAATGCCTTATAGGAAAATATTACAGTTCAGAGCAAGATATCTTCATCTGAAACAAGCAATTTAGTCTTGGACTAGCTTAAGCCTCAACTGTGAAAATGGGGGTTAATCTTTGAATTCTGACTTTATATCAAATGCTATAGGATACCCAATACCTGTCACTCATATAGTTTTGAATGGGGGAAAATGCAGTGCTTAAAATGGCTGATCAATCACAAGAAGCCCCGCCTTCTAAATAAAATAGCCAATCGCTGATTTGTAAAGTCATTTCATCAACGCAGCTGCCGTTACTTTATAACTTACAATTGTAACTTTTTATCTCACAATTCTGTCTTTTTTTCCCAGAATTGTGAGATAAAGAGTTGTTTTTTATTCAATGGCCGAAACCGGCCTCCATGGTATTGCAACAACAACAACACTGTCACGCTACAGCCTCGCTTCTCGGCAAAGAAGGCAGGGGACACGGGATGAATCAGGGTGAACATTTAATGAAAATCCAGGAACACAGAACATGAGACCGAGACAACAGGCACTAATGCAATGACATTTACAAACTGGAACTCAAAACGACACAGGTTAAATACAAATGGAAACAAATAGGGAAAGTGGGAACACCTGTGACACACGGCTGGAGTAAATCAACTGATAACCACAAGACAGGAACTCCAAATAAAGGAAAGCCACGTGAGAAAATAAAATGAAACCAAAACAGACAGACAAGTCCCGACAGACAACGTTACAAGCACCAACAACAAAAGGAAAGATAAGATAAAAGCATTCGGTATAAAAATTTCAAAACATAAATCAGCTAAAATAAAACAAAAGAGCTAAAAGTGTGTTAGGAGCAATACCTGTCCAGTCTGGATTTGTGGAATCAGGTCGATTTGTGTTTTCTATTGCTAACATTACGTGTTTTGGGCCATTGGTTCATTCTTTTAACAATTAAATTTTTAAAATAATAATTTTCCAGAACATTTGACATTTTCTCCAATTTTCTATGTGTTTTATGATGCATGGGAACCCTAAACCTCAGTGATGCCATTTACTATGCTGTTATACGTCTGCGTCTCTTTCATTGCTGAGAGGTGGTTCGATTTACAGGTTTCGGTTCTGGTGCTCAAAGCTAGCTTTTAATAGAGTAATGCAATTAACAGTATAAACCTGTCTGGCTGTTCTGTGTTATACTGTTTAAAATGGTTTTGAGTTCTAAAATATCATAAAATCCATTTATTTTTAGTCATAACAAAACACACTGTGGTAAAATCACTGAGCTGACATCACATCAGTGACGCCTGTCTAGTGAGTCTGAGTTTACTGGCTGCTTCTGGCAGAACTATGAACTGTTCCACTTTTATTTGGCCAAATTTGGTGTTTAATGCCAAGTATAAAGCGAACTGCTTACGCGTGTGTGGATATTAGCAGGAAATGGTCAACTTTAGGAGTGTCCTTTGGAGTTCTTGTCTTGCATGAGCACAAAAGTGAACTTCCAAAGAATTATTGCAATGTCTGATTCACATTCCTAACAATGGATTTGGCAAGGATTTATGTGTTTTCTGCAAAACCTCACAAGGCATGCACACATTTGTCTGTGTCCTGGCACAATACTCGGTCGCTGTGTCTACGCCTCCTCTCTAGCTATAATCTTCTAACTTCTCACACATTTCTGTCTCTTTGTCTGGTGTTGATCTTCACCGATCACCTCACATGCGATAACATAAGAGGTCTCTCACCTCAGTGATATAGTCCTTTCCGTCCTTCCCATGTATGGCTTTAATGGCACAGATGTCTAGACCTCCAAAGACATCTGCACAGGCGTCCACCCACAGCTTATACCTACAGGACAGAAGAGCTTTCACTTTCCCTGTTCCTGGTTTCTGATCGCTTCACGTCGAGTCTGTTGAACACCCATGTCAACATCCTGATCTGCTTCATTGTTATTCTCACAGAATTAGTGCTGCTCATTTTGTTTCCTTCCAGCTCCTGGATGTTACACATGAGATTTTAATTCATCTAATATGTTTCTCTGGAGCATAGAAGCATTCTATAGCAATATGGCAAAAAATCATTAGGATATTAAAGATCATGAAGATGTTTTGTAAATTTCCCACCATAAAAACATCATGTGGACTTTAAAGGTGATTTTCTCACTATCTAATTTTCAAACAGTTGTATCTCAGTCAAATATGCTCCTATGCTAAAATGGAAAGCTTATTTATTATTCAGCTTTTATAAATCTCAAAGTCATACACTGAACTATGTCTGTGAGTTATTCTCTTGTTTTGATTCCTTTAATCAACAACTGAGAGGAAAATGTACAGTATTTGTGCAGTACAGTAGTTTTTTCTTTTCAACACTATGTTGACGTGACTGATGAATTTCTTTTTCTGGTCTGTAATATCCAATCTGTGATGTGTTTCCTGCACAACGCTGCCATAACTTAACTTGCTTAACTACACTAGTACAACACATTGGTGGAGAAATTGACTAGCTAGTCATGGCTGTCTCTCTCTTTGTGTGTGTGTGTGTGTGTGTGTGTGTGTGTGTGTAAAACTGCATTTTACAGCTGTTTTCCTGATGCAGGGCTTTTCTCCGGATATCTTGGCTCCTCCGAGTGATTACAGACTTTAAGTTGGATCAGCTATATTAAATTTCTAGCATCCTTACTTCCTATCTTCTAATACACATGCGTGTTTCAGAGCGATTTTTAAAAATTTTTTTTATTTAAGTAGCTTTTTATGGAATTAACGTCTTCCTTTCTGCTGTCATCTATTAAAGTTGATTATAGCAGTGCGCTAGCTTAAAGATGGCAATAAAGCTAGCATACTGAACATAAAAGACTCCTGTCGGTCTTACTCACTTGTCGGTCATGGCTACTTGCTCCAGCATGGCAGAGCCAGTGTTTGATTTCCAGTTGCCAGAGATGGATGTTCTCCTGTGAATCAAAATCATTTCGCATTATCCACCAGGAAATTACGCTTTGCTATTGTATGACACCATAAAGACAGCCATTATGATATAATATCTTGTGATCATTTTCTGTATCTTTTTTGAAGCTCAAAAGCCTCGACTCCCATTAATTGTCATTTCATGGATCAGGAATGTTCTGAGGGTCCATCAGCGTCGAGCACACAGTGCAGCTCTACTTACATGTACGCTTTGTAGTCAGACCCGATCTTCTGGACCCTGATGTCGTATTTAGAATCAACGAAAGGCTCTGTGGTGGTGTAGGTCTGAGTGATGGCCACAACACTCGCAATGTCTTGGAAGTCATTGTGATTGTCGACTTTCACCTGCCAAAGCAAAGCTCCATTACGATGTTGTGTTGTTATCAGAGACTCATTAATGGATATGTCGGGTGAAGTGTGTGAAACACTTACGCTATCTGCTCTTTTAAAGGAACACAAGTAAACAATGGCATGGTTAAGACCCTGGGTGTCACAGTTGTGTGGATTATTAGTATGCTTATGCAGGGAACTTCTCACAAAAAAATATGCCCAAAAAACAAGACACGCATCAAGTAGATGAATTAGTTCTTAATGAATTTGGAGTACGTTCAGTTGTTTACCACGGATGAAAAAAGTTTTAACACATTTAAAAGTCTGCTCAGAGCATGTGATTTTTGTGTATCCAAATTTGGTAACAATTTATTTTAAGGGTCTCTTAACTAGTTGCTTATGCATATTACTAGAATATTAGCTACATGAATGCCTTGAACATGAATTCTACACACCCGCTTCGGATGTTATCAACCCGCTTCATATGGGTCAGTAGGGGCCTGCTGCACTGGTAGGCTTAGAAGGTTGTTATCATCCATAGGACTACTGGGCATGCGCACATCAATCGAACATTTTTTTTCCCTAACACTGTACGACAATAATACTGTTTGTCTATCATGGTAAAGGGTAGGTGTTGACGTAAAAAAAAACACAATCTAATCGCTAGAATAATTAATTTAATTTCAAGTAGGTGCAGCAGGCCCCTACTGACCCATATGAATGGGCTGATAACGACCCGTTCAAATCGCGTGATAACATCCGAATCGGCTCGTTCTACATCCCTCTCAACAACTACCTTACCAACTATTAATCAGCAGCAAATTAAGACTTTGAGGGAAAAGTCGTAGTTAATAGACAATAAGGGTTCCCTATTTTTTTCTCTGAATTTAGAATATATTTCTGATGAATTATGATTATGAATCTCGTACAGCAGTCCACACAGAATGTGGTGCCCAGAATATATACATGTTCAACACAACACCTGAAAAAACATAATTAACATACTATTAAAATGGAAATAAATATATATATTTTACTGTCGAATTAATATTACAATCTACATTAAATATTAAAAAAACAAATATTAATACAGCAAGACATTTTTTCACGATCAGATTTTCTCATACCTTTCCCATTCCAGAGTGGGCATGCCCGATCTTCACCACCGCGGGGAATGTTGGCATTGAGATCTGAAACACAGAGTCATTGTTTTCACAATATGCATGATCCATGTTTGCAGTGGTTACTGACTTTAAGAGAGGATCCAGGAACTGGTCATTGTGTATGAGATAACACCACTTAATTCCAGTAAGAGGCCAATAAACACTTTTATTGTTTCATCTGCTGTTAATCATTTATTACACCTCAGAAACAGGTTGTTGCTGACAACAATCAAATCCGGCCCATCATATCCAGTCTAGCCATCAAGCATGTGTGAACAAGATGAGTTTCATGTCCTACCCTCGAGCGAGTGATCGTTAACAATCGCACGCAACGCGACCAAAGCAATTAGACTTCTGTAATATGACAGTGTGATCTGAATGAATATGCTGAAACTCCTCTGAGCATCTCCACCATTCCTAGTATGAGTGTGTGTGTGTGCTTGTATATGTAGTTTATGAAGACACACATTTGTTTAATGACATGGGTATGACAGAAGAAGATTATTCATGAGGACACTGCTTAAGTAATTCAAAAGGTGTTTTTTTTCTTTTAAAAATCTAAAAATGCTAAGTTTTCAGTGAAAGATTTAGGTGTAAGGTGACAGAAAAAAAAATGTTATTTCCATGAAGAGTCATCATGAGTGTGTTTGTAGAGGGTGGGGTTTGTTTAGTAAGAAGGGTGGTCCTTTCCGCCACCAGACATAAAAGCTATAAAACTCCCAGAGAGCCTGGAGAGAGAAGGAGACGGACGGAAGAACAAGACAAGCGTATTTAATCCAGCTGATCAATTCTGAGTGAGAGGATGTCTGCGACTGTGACTCTAGCACTGCTCTTCTTCTGGTCCATGGCTCTGAACAAGCAGGTCCAGGGCTGCAGCTGTGCTCCAGGACACCCTCAGGAGCTCTTCTGCACCTCTGACATAGGTACGTCCTGCTAACCCCCGTTCATGTTGTTTTCACAGCTTTACTAAAGTATAAAGTGGCGGTCAACAGGATATTGTGACAAATCTATCAAGAACGTTACAGTGTAGTATTCCATAAGCGTTTGGCATCATCTAAAACCGATTTAGTTTCTGGACAGTATTGTCAGCTGCAATACGTCAAACAAATAATATCTGTAATGATTGCACAAATAATAAATCACATTTAAGGCGATATGAATTGTTGCCTCATTAAGGAAAGAGCCGTTTCTTTCATTTGAAATGATCTGCCATGTCTATTAGCCTTTTTATTAAAAGTTCTCTGTAATTATGAATGAGCTGATATTCAAGCTGCCGCTGTAATAAGTCACAGTTCAACCAGCTCTGGTTTAAAAAAATAGGTCTAATTCTGTATTTTGAACATTAATAAAGTCATGATTGAGGATTGTTTTTGGATTATAACCTTCATTCGCGGTCAGAAACCCAAGTTCATTCAGCATTATGAACACACATTTTTAATTTGACATATTACAGTCAGTCGCAGGCAAAATATCTAGTAAAAAAGTCCAGTTTAATATTTGATTCCAGAGAATCTACTCTATCCAGTTTTTTTCTATTGTTTACTCAAACGAAAGTGAAAGTGTTTTTACTGACAAGTGAAAGACGTCTAGTCAAAACATTGACATTAAAGATGTTCTCTCTGAAAACGAGTCTTATGTATTTTGATTCACAGGTACATTGGCCTAGTTTTAAGAATAGTGAGATTTCCTGAAACACAAGAGCGATCTGTGGCACTCGTTTAAATATTCATCTGAAAGTGTTTGACTGAGAGATCGAGCGAGTTGGTTTGAATCCCTGCTTCAGTGCGTCAGAGCTGCTTTGGCATTCCAGTCTTTGTTCTGGAACAATAAGGCATGGCATGACCGGCATGAGCTTATAAAGACATGCAGATTCCTGTAGCTTTCATTGAGCCAATACAGTAAATCCACATAATCCATCAACTAGAAAACAACTATGGCATCCGTGTCCCATCCAACTCCATTATAACCAAAAGATGTTTTAGCTCTTTCGTTGTGTAATTCAATGCCACATTCCCTCATCTTGGCAGAGTGAACTCCTAACCCAGCAGAAGATGTTAACGGGTCAAAGACAAATAAAGTTGTCCGAGAGGACTGCTTCGAGGAAATAATTTAGATTTCAGCACACTCAAACATCAAGTGTTGTAAGAGCGTGAATAGATGTCAAATATTCCCTTACTTAAACTAAAGTCAATGTATTTTTAAAACAGGAAAAAGACATGTCCTTAAACAATAAAGTCTTTTAGGTTTTACACTATTGGACAACCTCAGCTAACCTTGCTGTTGTTATGGGATGTTTGCAGGCTGAGAAATCATTCAGAAGGAAACACTCAGAAGTACAAGGAAGAATAGCAAACCAACTTAGACCAGAACAAACAAAGAATAACTGAAAATAAGAAACTGAAGGAGACACAGGTGAACAGTTTTAGTAACTATAGCAACATTTTTTGACGGTTCCTTTTGGTTCCCTTTGAAAACACACATCAACTAGCAGTCATTAGATCAGGGCTCCTCAACCTCAAGATCCACTTTCCTGCAGAGATTAGCTCCAGCCTAAACATTAAACACGCCTACCTATATTTTTGTGGTAATCCTGAAGACCTTGATGAACTCGTTCAGGTGTGTTTGATTAAGGTTGGAGATAAGAAAGTGGATCTTGAGGTTAGTAGACATTTTATTTTGATGGTCCAGCAAGAGTCTAGAGTTGCAGACTGTCTGAAGAGGACCATCGGTATAAAGTGTCCCTCAACATACTCAGAAACCTAAGAACCAACAAAAACAGGACCAAGAAACCATGATCAGCGGCTAGAAATACACTTCAGAAGACGAATCTCTAAGAACAAAGCACAGGTAAAACTTATCCCAGGGTACATGTGCCCTTGATCTGCTTTTTTATCCTCCTCCCCTATGGTTAAATAGATTGAGATGACTGTATCTTACAACTGTGTCAGTGTCACTTGGTAAAAATCATAGTCATAAAATCATATAAGATAGGTTTCAGTGGTTCATTTAGCCCAGCAACAAAGAAAGCAATCAGGGAATCATCAGAAAAAGGAATGATCTGGTCTTCGAGAGAGCGATCATCGCTGGTGAGGAAGATGAATTGTACCACAAATGGTCTGTTTATCATTTATATGCTCTAGGATATACTCTTTGTTGTATTGCAGCCATTTGCTAAAATCATTTCAGTTCATCTGTTCCTCAATAATGTACACACAGCACCCCATACTGACAGAAACTGATTTCAGTTTTTCAGCAAAAGGCTGCAATATATCAAAGAGTGAAAGATGTAAGGGGGTCTGAATACTTTCCGTACCCACTGTATTTATACATGTTATCTTTATTAAACAAACAGAATAAACCAGCTCATACCTTAAAAAAAACAACTAAAACAACTATAGGCTATAGACCAGTACCAAATAGTACAGCAAATGCAACAAATTAGAATGTAAGCCAACAAAACAGGAAAATATGAGCAACAGAAATAAACTTCAAAATAAGAGCCTCTGAACACAGAACACAGGCAAGTCATGACATACATGACAAAAAAATGCATTTCTAAAAAGAGAATCTATGGACTTCTGCGTGTCACATACCACAGGACTTCCTCCATCCCTGCTATTAGTAGCATTTCCAAATAATGTATGCACACAAGAGAAAAATAGCCAAATTTACCAAAAAAAAAAAAAAAGGCTTAGATAGAATGTATGAGCTCTTGTAGGTAGGTAGAGGGAGTTCACAACCTGTCTTTCAGCTACAATGAGTTTCAGGTACATCTGCCCTTTTCTTCTACTATACATGTAGTAATTGTATTGTGGGGTAGCACCAAGACATTACTGTCAATAAGAGGAAATAAGAAAATCTTGAAATCATTTCTATAAGACACAGAACGTAGACAGAAGGAGACTAAGGCTATACACGATAATGCCTGTGCATGACTCTTTTATTGAACTGTAATCTTTGATTAATAATAACTAGTAATAACATCTGACTCGTTTCTGATTAGTGATCCGAGCTGAAGTAACCGGGGAGAAGATCATACCCAGGGATGAAAATATACCTGGCATGGGAGTAATTCAGTATGATATCCAAGTGATAAAGGTGAGTTAAAGTACTTGATGATCACATGAATGTTATGTGAGTGACAGTCTCCTGGGGCGGGTATAGACTGATCAAAGAGACAAATGTTCACAGATTATCATACTAATAATAATAAAAACCTGTGACTATAAGTAACCACTACAGTTGACAAAGTTTTAGTGACCCAAGTTTGAGTCTGCCTTTTCTTAATCTTATTCTTCTCTCTATGACCCGGAGAGACATTTATTTTACATTTATTTATTTATTTTTTGGAAGATGGATAGGTTTAGGGTTAAGATGAATTATAGTATACATCAATACAGTACACAGTAATCTGTTCAAAGGGCCAAATAAAAATGTAACATGATGACAAATATGGTAGGAATCAAGGCTACAAGCCACCAAATTCTTGTTTTTGCAGGTGTTCAAGGGTTTTGACAAAATTAATAACATTCAGCATGTCTATACGAATGAGATGTCTTCAGTGTGTGGGACCAGACTGGATCATGGACAGTATCTGCTTTCAGGTAAACGCATTTGCGATGTTTTCACACACTGGCGAATTTTTTCTTGGGCTTTTATAAAAATGAGAGTTCATTGTAATAAAGAGAAATCCTTTGAGAACAGAAAATGTCTCTTCTGTGGCCAAGAGGAGTATTTCTGACCTCAAGCCGCGAGGCCGAGCTGTGTCTCACTGTCTGGCCACAGAACAACCACTAACCCTCCAATTCACCAGCAACAGAACTAGCTGTGCTGCTAAACAAACACCACCACACTGGACCAGCGATTCAGACAGCGGTTTATTTAGTTGTGTTAGTACACAGCTGTCTTGCACATACTTGTTCAGGTGCGCCTGCTTTCATTTATTTGATCACAGAAGTCTTGAAACAACTTTATTTGAGCTTTAAGTCCAAAGGTGTCATATGCTCTCATATGCTTACGACATATTTCTTTCGAGAGGAAGGTCAGTTATATTAATTAATTAATTAATTAACTAATGGGGGAAAACCAGAGTTATGATGTAACTGATTATTAAATATGTGGATGCAGAAGTCCATCATCAGAGAAGAGACAGAAGAAATGTGAATCAGTGCAGTTATATTTGGTCTTCAATTTAATATTTTCATAAGTCCAGCTCCTTCATCATGGCAATAGTTGGCATATAGAGTATGTGCCTGTAGCACTGCATGAATATATTTCTGCCTCATATGGCGATCACCATTGGATTGCAAGTTATGTCATACACGTTATGGTGTCTGAAAACTGGTTTTGTAATAAAAATCATGCAAGTATCTTAAAAGTTAACATTAGCTTGTAGCCTGACATGAAAACATGGGAAAAGAGCAGCAGTTCTGACCATCTCCTGACTTAGATATATTCTAACTGTGTTTCTAAAGGAAAATAAAACAATATTCACATTTCTGACCCTGTGTGTTCGTTGTCTCACAGGAAGCATCACACCGAAGGGATTTTTTGTTTCGATGTGCGACTATCTCGAGCTCTGGGACAAACTCTCCTCAATGCAGAAAGAGAACCTCAAATACAGATATCAGAAGGGCTGTACCTGCACGGTAATAAACTCTCAACATTTATTTCTTCCTATGATCACTTAATTATAGGACAGGGCAGGACAGGACAAAAGCTCACAAAACAAGTTCTATAATACTTAAAAAAAATCACCAATCCAACTGAGAGAACATTTTTAGTGAGTAGTTTATCTTATATGCCTCAATAAACTCAATATGGTCATGCAGAATAAAACACTACTATCTGCTTCATGAGTACTAATAAACAGCCAGTATGCTAGGCACGTCCTGAGTTTGATGTGTCCCTAGGTCAGCATATTCTGTTGGCCCTGGAACAACATTTAATGCAAAAATATAGTCTTGACCATATCTCTACACTTTAACCATGAGTAATGCCTGAAATCAGAGGAAATGATAGATGACTGACACTGATGTTCAAGCACCAGACACTGACTGTGAGCCTAAACTTCACAAAAACTGAACTGCTTCTTCAAATCTGATTGGTTAATCACACTGTTGTTCCAGGGTCAACAAAGATGTTGATCCAGGGATATGTTGCTCTTGGTAAAATCAGGTGCAACTAGTTCATAGTGCAAACTGGTCCCAAACTACCAGCAACAAAAAAAAAGAAAAATGGTCACACTTTATTTTAAG
Organism: Enteromius paludinosus; assembly: GCA_032361165.1. Lineage (NCBI taxonomy): Eukaryota > Metazoa > Chordata > Actinopteri > Cypriniformes > Cyprinidae > Enteromius > Enteromius paludinosus. Next base: position 1,312,902 of record JAUMHQ010000066.1, on the reverse strand, counting down.
GTCCAACTCTTGTTGTTAACAAAACATTAAGTACAGCTTTTACTGTATTTTTTTTATTTGCTGCTTATAAATAGTGAGTATGCCAGTAAAGCAGTGCATAATATCACAAAATTCTGTGTAATGACCACAGAAATGGTGTCACGGAATCGCCGAAAATTGTGCGATGGGCTCACGGCAGAGATACCAATGTAAGTCAGTGACAGGCTTCAGCCGTGATCCACGCTCGGATAACCGGATTCATTTTTTATCATTTTTTATCACATTTTTATCAAATTTCACCTAGCCTCACCTTTACGTCACGTATCGCGTGCTCTCACAAATCAACCCCTTTGCCTCAGAAGAATTGGAATATTAATCCTTTTTAATAAATAATGCTGGTAGTTGTATCTGCTGGTTTATCTTGTGTTTTATTAACGGATGGTAGGTTTGGGGGCAGGTGTTGGGTTATTCGCTCATAAATGTATAAATAAACTAATAAAAATAAAACTCCTGTGACAGTTTACAGTGAAAAAACTTACATGAAATTACAAGTTAAGAGTCCGTGGTCGTTACACGCAATTCTGTGAGATCAGGCTGATGATATACTGTATCATTTGGAGGAATATTTCCATATTTGTTTATTCTTTATGGGTGTTATACCAGTATTTTGAGTTTTTTTTTAGAGTTAACAGAAATGTCCTTAAAATGAACGAATAATGCTGCATGTAATGAGCTGCCAGAACTTTTTCTGATATTTTATGCATGCTAATATGCCACTAGCTAATAGTGAAAATTGACCCCTATACTAAAGTGTATATATACTGTACTGTATTATATTATATTCTCTGAAACTGTGATCTCTACAGATCACTAACTGCATTGAAAAGCCCTGTCAACCCAACACCAAAAATGAGTGTATACTGACAGACTGGTCGTCCTTGTGGCCATTTGAGTACAGAGAATCGGTTCACGAGTCTGCCTGCATCAGACACAGCGACGGCTCCTGCGGCTGGTACGAGGAAAATGAAAAACCCTCTGAAAATGACACCATGGACGTGTCTGAAGCCTGACGGCAGACAGCAGGAGTGGTTTCTCACTGTAAAAGAAGCTGCTTGATGATGTCGGAGAAGATCAGACAGTTCAGATGTGAACACATGCAAGCCCGCTAACCTACTATACTTTCTCACAGACACATAGAGCACCTTAGCCACCACAGCTTATCAACCGCACAGAACCCTCTAACAACTGCCTAGCGAGCACCTAACTTTAGTGACAACCACCCAGAACACCTTAGAAACCACGGAAACAACCACCAAGAAGCAACATTTTAGCAAACCTACATACTCTTCAAAGTGATGTGTACAATAACGGTCACACTCAAAGATGTTGCCAAAAGTTTGTTGTACACCTTTGAAATGTGTGATTGCATTTTCTAATTAACGGTGTGGTCGTTTATCTTTGCTAAACAACAGTTAACAGAATAAATAGCAGTGCTGGATTATTAGCGTGTCATATTTATGCTTCAATATGATGACATATGCTTTACATTGGATTCAAGTCACTTGATTTTTATTTTTAAAAAGGAATAAAGAGGAATGGAGAAAAAAAAATATTCAGCTTGTTTTTTTTAAGACATTGTAACGAATGCAGAATGCATTATAAATAATTTTATAATATGTTGTATCATCTCATGAAGACTCACGAGGACAGTTTTAATGTGTCATTTACTGTTTTGTGGTTATAG
>JAUMHQ010000066.1:1277192-1289482 GCA_032361165.1 Enteromius paludinosus | reverse complement strand
TACACATTTATTAATCAAATCCGTTAAAGGATTGTTAGGCTGCATTAATTAGATCAGCCGGAACCGGGAACACTCCCATTAACACACGGTGTACTCGTTACATCGTAAAAAGAATGGCCTCTACGCTAATATTAGTCTGTCTCTCTTGTATTCTGTTCCTCAGTCCATATCCAGATCAGATGGTGTACCAGCACAAAGAGATGATCTTCATGGGAGACCAGAACACCTAGATTAGCTCCGTGGACAGATCGCCGGATCCAGATGCACATAAACACACACACAAACTATAAGTCCTTACACAATCTGTGTAAGGCTGTTCAGATAGGTGTCCAAAGACAGTCAGGGAAACTGTCTGGGAGGGCTCTTGGCACTAGTCCCATAGCACGATATGAGGGGTCGTGTCAAGTCCAGTCAGTCCTGGTTCCCCAACCAGTCAATTTTTTGGAGGCCTGTGACCCAGAACCAGAGTGGCTGGATCCGCCAGACCCGGTCTGTGATCCAATTCCACAGAATTCACCCGAGCTCCACGAGACCTTTGAAGCTCCATGGCCAGGACCTCTGAAACCGGTGTATGGCACTAAGACTTCATCGGGTCCACCAGAGGCTGCACTACCTCTGGAGATGTTGGTTCCATCCGTAGAATCCCCAGAGTCCTCAATGGTGGTTGCACAACCCATGGAGGAACCCGAATCAGGTTTCAGTCAGTCTCGGAGGGAGACGTCAGCTTCGGTATGGTCTAGAAGGGCGCATGCATTCTCGGTCTGGTCTCGAAGGGCGTATCCACTTCCTGTCTGGTCTAGAAGGGCGTATCCATCCCCTGTGTGGTCACTAAGGGTGTATTCAGTCTCGCTCTGGTCTCGATGGGTGTATTTTTACAATACCCAGTCAGGCAAGAAGGGCACAGCCACAACCCAGACGGTTTCAAAGGGCGAATTCACTGAAGGGTCGGTTCTCGAGGGCGCAAAGCCAATCTTGTGGTCCCAAGAGGGCTCTTTCGCTGTCTAGCCAATCCAGAGGGGCTCTGCTGCCATCCGCTCCACCTTAAAAGATGGCCTCGCGGTCTGTCTCACCCAGGTGGGCATTCCCGCCGCATGATCCACCCTGGAAGGCTTCTCTGCCTTCTGCTCCACCCAGAGGGACGTTACCATCGCCTGCTTCGCCCAGGAGGAGGTCTCCGCCACCTGCTCCGCCCCGGTGGAAGTCTCCTCTGCCTGCTCCACCCAGGAGGAGGTCTCCGCCGCCTGCTCCGCCCCGGTGGAAGTCTCCTCTGCCTGCTCCGCCCTGGAGGAGGTCTTCTTCGCTGCCTGCTCCGCCCTAGTGGGCTTCTCCACTGCCTGCTCCGCCCCGATGGCCGTCTCTGCTGTCAGCTCTGCCAAGGTGGATCTGCCGTCAGCACCACCCTGGAGTGCACATGGACTGTTTGTTCGGCTCAGGAGAGCATTGTCGCTGCCTCATAGGCCCAGATGGAGGGTGCTCCAGCGCTCAGGACTTATGTCATATGTTTGTCTTTGCCTCTCACTCCAGGACTTCTATTATGAATTCATGTACTCGTTTCTGTGTATTCAATCAGGACTTTTATGTTGAAACCAACGTTACTGTGATGCTCATTTAAACCCGGATATCCACCGGCATATAAGCCGGTGTATGTTTAGCTTTTAGCACAGCTCGTTTATTATTGTTTCTACTCATTCGTGTTTCTTGCATTTCGCCATTCTATCTGTTGGATTATTTGTGTATGATTTCTGCCTGGACCCCTTTCCCTCTGTCTCTCCCCAAGAACTCTGTTATACGGTATTTCAACCATTTGCTGTGTTTTTCGACTTTGCCTTTGTCTACGTTATTGACGTTATTGATATACGTTATCTAACGCCTCACACCCCTTTCGTAACAGTTATAGTCAAGGATAAAGTTGTTCAAGGATCTAAAATATAATATGCATATTCAGTGTTTACAGTTTTGGGCCACTCAGTTTTTATGTAAATGTAAATGTGCTTCCAGTTTGTGCTGCCACTTCAAAATAGTCCATTAACTTTTCTTTTTAGAGTCATTGGCTCTTCTCATTTTTTTTACATTTTATTATTTTATAACATCTATAATCAAGATGAGTAAATAGTACTGTACATTTTCTTGAGTTTTTACAAATATTAATTTAAATATAAAAAAAAAATCAATACAAAGTAATATTAATACAATTATTATTATTATACCAAACGACGAGATAATAAAAGCTAAATGGATGTGATTCTGTCACGGTCCTGGTGCGGAAGAAGGAGCTGAGATTAAGCACACAAACGTAGACACATTCAATGAACCGACAAAAAGAACTAAACTGAATGTAACTTAAATAGGGCAGACAATGACGCTAATTAACAAGACACACCTGAACGGACTCACATGATTAGACAGAGACAGAAACTAGGTCTCACAGAGGCAAAGCACATGGGGAAGTGAAAACATCAACAAACACTGTGCAGGGGCGTTAAATGTTCTGAATATCAAAGTTTTTATTATTATTCACTTAGCATCATCTGCTAAGTGGTTGACATCATTAATCTGAAACAGTCCCGTTTAAGGAAATCTCTAATGTCATTATCCACTGTATATTTAAACAGTCATTTGATCACAACACCAAAGACCTGTGCATTTTCAATCTCAACTCTTGCTTTAACTCAGACAGATATATATATATATATACATGTATGGGGATAATATACAAAATGACATGCACATTTTATCTTTATATTTTCTAAAGAAAACAAATGTAACACCACCTAGATTTGCTAATTACAGTATTGCATAATTCAGGAGGCAGACTAATGGCCCTGTGATCACATTAGTCAGCTGAAAAAGTAAAAGTAGGTGTGAATCATGTACAATAACTTTTCTCTTCCTTCTCATCATGTTGACTTAACATTCATCTGTTTTACCTTCATGTGTTAACATTAATCTGTTACGTAATCAGATCAGTAACATTTGAGATTAAGAGATTGAGATGCTTAACTATCCCAGAATGGTTATTCATTAGTAATAAAATATCCAGTTATCCCTGTGATGTGAAAGACAGACCTAAAGTCAATATGCCTTTAAAATGTAGTACAACCTACTGAAATACTAGCAATCTATATGTTGCTTGCTGCATTTTTAATTTTTAATTTTTTTGCCAGAATACACAATTGATTGGAATGAAGAGAAATATGTAGTTGTTACAATTACCAGCATAAGCTGGATCACACACGCCATTGCAAAAGAAAGTCATAGAGGTGTGGAGGAACCTGAGGGTAATAGTTTTACTTTTAAACTATTTGTTTAATGTGTTTACTATTAGGACTGGCCTCTTTCTTGACAGCCATGTTAAAACAGTTCCTGAATCTTCTTTTCATAGTGATGCCATATGTACATGTACAAGCCACTACTACATATACTGTACAACATTACTTTGGTGTAAAGCTGCTTTGCAATGATCTGTATCGTGAAAAGTGCTATACAAATAAATTTGAATTGAGTTGAATTGATGCCATTGAAGAACCACTTTTGGATCCTCAAAGCTCCTTTCAGATGCTCTAATTTAACAATTAAAAGAGACTTGTATGTGGACTTGTTTTGTTGAAACAATTTAAACGGTTTATGAGATCAAGCCGAGGTCTAAAGCTATAATAGATGCCTTACCTGCTCAACTTTGACATCATAATCTCCCTGGACCTTCTTCCCACGAAATATCTTTGCCCTGAAAGACAAAACAGCCTTTGTGAATCATTCCATGCATGTTTGAAGTGTTTCTCAATCAGTTTATGCAAAAACAATTGATATTCATTTACAGGCCTGCTGCTATAATGACTGAAAAAACGATCAAATAAACTGCGTAATTGTAGAGCTGGCGGCTGAGAAATCATAGCAATGCAAACAGCTGCTGTTTTGATGCAGCGTTCCAATTGTCGGGTTTTGCACTCCTTTTTGACACATTTCCTCATCTCATTCATGCTCTCCTTCACTCTCTCGTGCTTGTGTTTGTTTGTTATGTGTGCAGTCACAGGGAAAGCAATTTGATAGCTTGCTTTGAGCACACAACTGGGTAAGATGAGAAGCAATTGCAAAACAGGCCAGAGAAATCAGAAAAAAAGAAGGAAAGAAGGATAATATGTGTTGCGATCTGTGTCCTCTTTGTTACGGAGCTGAAAAAGCAATACCAAATTTTTCTGAGCATCTCTGTTTGCGTTTGGATAATGTTCAGCACATAATGCAATTATGAATACACAATCTCAGTGTAAAACGTTCTCATACTATACGGGTCAGAAGAGATGTTTGCACTGCAGCTGTGTCTATTGCATTGCTGGAGGAAGGCCGGAAAGAAAGATTGACTGTGCAATGCTGCCATCTAAAGGAAACACAATATGATGTCAGAAAACATAGATGACAGCATCCTCATTGCACAAATCATTTTGCACAATACAACAAACAGAAACAGTAGTTGTCCAGTGCGAGTGAAGCATGCAGATATCACCATTTGGTTGATTTAATTTTGGAAGCATTAAAAGCAAAACACATGGGTCCAATCAAACAGAAGCTGTTTGTACATGAAACAATCCCACAATGCAGGGGTTTTGCATAATGTAATGACTGAGTAGATTTGACATGGGGAGCAATGCTGGTTTTTCTTTGTGTCACACAATCCAGCATTGCTTCATGCCAGAATAAGTGGACTTTGCTAGGGCAAGTCTATGCTGGACGATACGTTCTCCCACAGCACTGAAAACCATTCAGAGAACCTTGGCAAATACAAAGTGTGCCCAGGTCACCAATCAAAAAACCTAGTTACTGAATACCAGAGAAAAGGACAAAACAGCATAGCAACCACATCACTCGGCAACCACCATCATCACCATCGTCATCGTGGAAGTGAGTTGTGCTCAGGAGTATCAGCACTCCAGCATTACACATTTGCTTTTTTCTCTGTCAGCGTTTGTGAGTAGGTAAATAAATAAACAAGATGGCAGCTGTGTGTTCACGAACAGACCGGCTGCAAGCAAACACTAAGAAATGTAGTCATGAAATGCATGAGATTTCCCAGAGCTGTGAAGCAGATACAGGCCTGCATCGTGAATGTCATGAGGGGGTCTCGCTTCTCCGCGGCGAAGGAAGGCAGGGAGAGTGAAACAAGAAACCTTTAATCTCAGGAACTCCGGATACACAGAACGGCAGAGAAAGTGCAGAGATACAGTTCAACAAATATGCAACTGACGACTGACAACCAGAAACTGGGACACAGGTTAAAAACAAACGGAAACACAAAACCTCTGGGATACACGGCTGGCAGGGGATCAGACACTAATGAGGGGGCAGGACTACAAATGAGGTGAGACACGCGGAAATGGAAACAAAATCAAAGACAGAACATGGACCAACACATGACAATGAACAGGTGTTAAAAATAACACCTCCACAGCGATACCACAGAACTGCCATTTCTGGTTTTTCTAAGCGCGAATAGCATGTGATGGAAACGTTCCACAGGCTCTTCAGACACACTGATGCCAGGAAAGAAGCATTTTGTGTCCAGAGCAATCTTACCATATATGAAGGCTCTCGTATTGAGTTTAAAATTAGGACACAAACACACAGCAGTCTGCACTGATCAAAGCAGCAGCTGGTCATCATCAGGACATGAACATACATGTGATGGTCTACATGAGCAGTGAAGCTTCAGCGATCTCAGTACATCTGCATGAACTACCGGGAGTCTGTCCACCACTGTCCAATCAACACACAAATACAGACCAAACAAGCCTCACAGGCAAGTCACAACAACAATATAATGCAACAGTAACCCTTTTTACCTTTCTTTTTCTTTTTCTGTATATTTATTTATTTGTTTTTTGAGAATACATTTTTTAAAAAGGCAAAATAATCCCCTAACTGAAAGGTGGACTTGATGCCAAAATCTCTTTAATATTATTTCATTTCAATACATTTAAAATCTGAATCCTCTGAGTTAACTAACTACTAATAACTACATCTGTAATCATGATGCTTGCACAGCAAATACAGTGTTCTTGTACTGTAGTATGAAGAAATCAAATTTCAAAATTCTAATTTTTATTTGTCACATTCATATACATACACATGATGTGAAATGTACTGCATGACTGCCCAACAAATTGACACATTAGAAAACACTAAAGTGAACAGCAAAATAGAAACAGAACAGAAACATAAGTACAGTAAATAAATCTACTATAAAATATAAACTAGCAATAAAATAAAATAGAATAAAAAAGAAAATAGAAATAGAATATGGCTATATAACTATATAAATATATGTATACACACACAATAAGAGTGTACTGTATGTCAGTGCAAAGTGTCCATTGTGAGGAGTGAAAGTGTGGGGTGGTCTGAATTTGAGTGGATTCGAGTGATGAGTGGTTTAGACTCCGAATGGCCTGCGGGAAGAAGCTCCTCCTCATTATCTCTGTGTTCGTCTTCATGGAGCAGAAGCGACTCCCTGAACACAGAAAATAGTCCATTGTTGGCTGAGGTCCATCACTATCTTCCTGGCCCTGGTCAGGCACCACTTGCTGTAGATGTACTGCAGGTCAGGGAGCTTGGCTACGTTCTGCTGAAAAAAGTCTTAAGCACCAGAGAGGGAAGTCTAAAGTCTCTTAAGCGTCTCAGATGGTACAGACGCTGTCGGGCCTTCTTTACCAGGGTGTTGGTATGGCAGGACCAAGTCAGATCCTGCGTGATGTGAACACCCAGGTAGCGGAAGCTGTCCACTCTCTCTACTAGGGTCCCGCTGATTGTGGTCGGCTGGTATGTCCGCTCCTGCTGCGTACTGAAGTCCTTAGTTTTGCTGATGTTCAAGAGGAGACTATTCACCTGGCACCAACTCTCCAGGTTCTTAATCTCCCGTATGTAGGCAGTCTCACTGTTGTCTGGATGTGGCCACACAGTCATAAGTGTACAGTGAGTACTGCAGGGGGCTCAGAACAACCTTACAGCTTGCGGTCTGTACTTCAGGAAGTTGGAGATCCATCAGCACAAGCATGTGCTGAGACCAAGGACCTCCAACTTAGAGGTGAGTGTGGAGGGAATTATGGTGTTGAACGCTAAACTGTAGTCCACAAACAGCATTTTTACATAATTCCCTTTTCTGCAGTCCAGGTGGCTTGTTGTGGTGTGGAGGAGGTGTGAGATGGCGTCCTCCTTGGAGCGGTTATGTCTGTGTGCAAACTGTAGTGGATCCAGTGTGTCCGGTAGTGAAGCAATGATAAAGTCTCTGACCAGTCTCTCAAAGCACTTCATCACCACTGATGTCAGAGCTACAGGGCGGTAGTCGTTGAGGCACCAGTCTGACAGCAGTTATTAATCATTCAGGTGAACCCTGCTCCTGACACGGTTCTTTGATGGTTGCTCGAGGAGTGCTGCTGAATATTTGGTAATTAAGTCATTCTTTTTCCTGCGGGCTGGCAGAGGAAAATATTAAGAAACAACAGAAAGGCATGGTTGTTGGTTTTTATTTCTGGTTCGCTGCCAGTTCAGCAGAAGCTGACAGATTTTTGCTAAAACTGAAGATCTCAGCTCATTGCCATACTGGAATCCTCTAGACTGTTTTCTCCAAAGAGCCAGTGATTAAAGAGCAGAGTCAAGCAGAACAGGCATGCTGTGAATACACATGGATAGTCTTTTATAGACTGAAAGTTATAGGAAAAATGGACGCTAAGAGTAAAAATGCCTTTAAAAATGAGAATACTTCATACTATCCATTATTTAGCAGCATCTGATATACTTCTTTAATCTCTGTTATTATTCTGATTTAGGAGAAGTACACGTAATGTAAAAAAAATGGACATCAAATGATTTGTTCTAAACTGTTTTGTGCCATTGCTGTTACTATATTGTGTATTTTAGCACAACTAGATTAACATACTGACCAGAAGCAGAACTATCCATTTTGTAAATGTGATCGTAAAGAGGGATGTGCCTTTGAAGCCCTGCAGCAATAAAGACAGTGTTGAGCTTGTTTCAAGCTGCAGGGCGTCCCTTAGCAAAAAGGGCACACTTCCCCACCCAGTTTTCATTCTGAGAGGGAAAAGCAGCTCGTCTGCGTCACTGCAGCTTACCAACAGCAGATGAAAGAGCGATACTAATAAGCGTCAACTCCTTTGATCCTTTCATTTGATAGAGGCAGCTGCCATCGTTTGTGTGTGTGAACGAGGAGAGGAAGTGTCCAAGTGAGCCATGGATCTCATCTGTGCTCTGGATGAAGCATCAGAATCACTACTCTGAGGAGTCAAAAACAACACAGCCACTGATGCTAGAGCAACCTACAGCTAAATACAGGGGTCAGATCATCATTTAGTGCTTAATCCTGATCTGTACACACGCCTCAGTAATTCAAAGGAGTAAAGAAGTAACAAATTTACTCACCCCTAAACTGTTCCAACTCTTGTTTTCTTTTTTAGGTGAAAACACAAAAAAGATATCTTAAAGAGTGTTTAAGGAAAAAAGTTGATGGTACCCAAAAACAAAATGCAAGTAACAGGATACTGTCAGTTGTCATGTTTTTAGGTTTTCATTAGATTGCTTTCAGTGTCAAGAAGAAATATCATGTTCTGATACAGGATTAAAAGAACCTGAGGGTCAGTAAATGATGACAGAAGTTTCATTTTTGTGTGAACTGTCTCTTTAATACACACACACACACACACACACACACAAAAATCAAGAGGTAATTCTATTTGTCAAAGTGCACAGAACCCAATGAAATGACTACATTTACATTTAGTCATTTTGCAGACACTTTTATCCAAAGCGACTTACAATTTGGGAATAAAGCAATTCATCTTAAAGTGGTGAACAGACAGAGGAGGTGCTTTTAATACCAGCCTCAGGCATCGTTCAAATAACTACAATCTACAAATGGAAGTAAAGAGGAACAAAATGGCCTTTGTTTTCTAGGATAAAGTCAAGTCATGATGAGAGAGAAGAGTTTTCAGCTGTTGTTTGAAGATTGACAAGGATCCAGGGATAGGGGTGGGAAGATGATCCCAGCAGCCAGGAACAGTGAAGGAGAACATTCTGGAGAGTGATTTTAAGCCTCTCTGTACTGGTAAAAGAAGTCGATCAGTCACAGATCTCAGGCTTCGAGAGGGGATGTAGATTTGTAATAGTGATTAGAAGTGGGCGGGTGCTGAGCCTGTGGCTGTTCTGTAAACAAGCATCAGTGTCTTGAATTTGATGCAAGCTGCAACTGGGAGCCAGTGCAAGGAGATAAAGAGAAGGTGTAACATGGGCTCTTTTGGGCTGATTGAAGAACAGTCAAGCTGCTGCATTCTGAATCATTTGTAGAGGTTATTGTGGGTATGGGGTAATTGTGGACAAACCTACCTGGATGGTGAAGTCGTGCTGTAGAGTTGGTGTAGCAGGGAAGGCAAGAAGCTCAGTCTGTAGGTGATGATCTGTCATCCATGCCGAGATGTCTGCTAAGAAGCCTGAGATCTGTGCAGCTACTGTTGGATCATCCGGTTGAAAAGAGGGATAGAGCTTTGTGTCATCAGCCCAGCAGTGGTAGAAGAACCCATGAGCCTGTATGATGGGACCCAGCAATCTAGTGTATGTGGAGAAGAGGAGGGGTCCAAGAACCGATCCCTGAGGGACCCCAGAGAAATACCTCTCCACCCCAGGTCACCCTGAAGGACCTACTGTACCAGTGAGATAGGATCCAAATCAGTCAAGTGGAATACCAGTGATGCCCAGAGAACAGAGGGTGAAATGCAGAATAGAAATAGGTGGGAAACAAAGTATTCCAACAAGTAAAAAAAAATTTAAACAACAGACCTATGAACAATTATTAAAACACCCACACGCAGCCGTCCATCTCCTCTGGTGACAAATTAGCACAGGCAATAGCCTATAGCAAGGCAAACAGCTCAAATTGACACTAACAGTTTGCGCTAAAATTTCTTTCTTAGCCAAGGGGCAATTATTTTAATCACCAGTAAGTGCAATCAAAAATATAAACAACAACGAAATTGCAGAATAGAAATACGTAGGAAACAAAGTATTCCATACTAGCAGCAAGTAAATATTAAAACACTCACATGCAGCCGTTCATCTCTTCTGGTGACAAATCGACAAATGAGTATCGCACATTTCTGATACTGATGCTATACAGTGTACAAAGGCAATACATATACATGACCCACAACTGCCACTTTAACAATTCCATAATGGAGCTACAGTAAGCCCAGGCAACAAGCCTACAAATGCTTATAATAAGTGGACATGGCAACACTTCAACAGAGTGCTCTGTGTCTTTGGTTTCTGTGATAGTAATTTGGTCAGAAATAGTGAAACCCATGAGATGCCAGAATGTTGCTATGGTTACCAAGGTGTCAATCACAGTGGTTTAGGGAGCGAGTGGTGTTCAGTTCTGTTACAGCTACTCCATTAGCTTTGTGTTTTTATGTTTTATTCATTTCAATCAATGCAGAGTATAAAATTGCTCAGAGCAGCTGAAGTGCAGTCTAATCAGTGCCCTTAAAAAGTACATGCTGTAATGGGAGGCCAATTAACGCCGCTGACAGCCACTATGTCTGCAGAGCGACCTGCCAAAAAGCATTCGTATCTGCCATTGAGGGATTCTGGGCTCCTGTGTGAGAACAAGGGCAGAACATACACTTCCTTTCTGTAATGTCTGCAGAATTTATAATGACAGTTTTGGGACAGTGCTCTTAAAGGTGAAACATTTACAAGTGTAGCGTTTCTACAGCGCAGACTCCAATTTCCAGTCTTATTCATGCTCACTGTCTGTTCACTTTTCTGCCTGCGGTTATGACGAGAGTGCTAATGAATGCTACACATAATGTCACCAGAGTATATCTATCTATCTGTCTATCTATGTGTGTGTGTGTGTGTGTATCCTTGTTGGAAGACAATATATGAACAAACTGCAACTGTTTCTATCTAAAGTTACATAATAAATATCTGACAAAGACTGTAATAACATGTTAATAACACACTTGGGGCACATGAGGAATTCCTCTTAAGTAGCCTGTTATTGTAACACCCTCATAACAAAACAACAGAAAGGGTCTTTTACACTGGCAATGACATTTTACTGTTTTCATTATAAATTGTATAGTACTGTAATTCTCCAAATAAATTGAGACATTTATGAATTTCTCAATTGCTGCAGAGAGAAAGAGAAAGTGTGTGTAATTATCTGTCTACTGCAATTCTCAACAGTGTGGTACGAAGGATTGCTACAAATAGCATTGTAATTAGTTGAACTACTGATGTTCTCCAGAAGATAATTGGAGTCTTAAATGGGGAAACACATGCTGAATAAATGAAACAGGCTTGAAATTCACTGCATCTGTTCCTGTAGACCCAGTGCTAGGAGTTAGACACACAGTTCATCAAAATCTAAAGGCATTTAGTTTGATATTCATAATCATGTTTCTTGCTTATTGGCTTTGTGCAGTTTTGTCATTAATAAGTGACATCTTTGGTTCCTCACCGTGGAGTCAATGCACAAAGACTCCATCAGGTCAGAGGACGATCAGTTGGTCATTAAGTAAATGGGATCAACCGGGCCAAAGCTGCTGCACAGTTCTTTTCAGCCCTAGATTCACATTTAATGCACTTTATTTCACATTCAAATGGTTTTTAATGAGAACATGCCCGATGAAGTCATTAGATGATTTATTTGTGCTTAGTTGATGCTCTAATCCATTAGAACGAGAAACTCTTTTGTCTTCCTGTCTTTCTGACTTTTTCAAGTCCAGTGAAAATGTATATTATATCTAATACTTATACTGCTAAAGCAACTCTGTCACTCACTTCAAAAAAATCAAACTAAACCACATTTTGAAAAGTGTGATGAAGCCTGTTTAAATATAGTCAGAATGCCCCTTTAATTAAAAATCCCTGTATGTTTGTATATATATATATATATATATATATATATATAGGGCCGGGACTTTAACGTGTTCATTTAGATTAATTAATTACACAAACAATAACACGTTAAGTTTTTTAACAAGCATTCGATGTGCCAGCTTCCCAGCACGTCCGTTACTAGGCAACATGGCTGCGCGCACGCACACACGGAGTGGAATATGAAAGAGTAATAATGACGAAAGCGGAAGGTAATCCATTCATCATTTATTTATGTGTATTACTTAATTTTATGATTCCTGGACAAAATCAGTTCCTGTGATCGAAGATAGTGTGAGCTGCTGCTGGGAAATATTGCCAAATTCATACTAAATTATTTCTAAAGTTTCAGA
>JAUMHQ010000066.1:1198544-1231436 GCA_032361165.1 Enteromius paludinosus | reverse complement strand
GGTAAGACACCAGTTCAGTCTGTGTGACACGCTGCTGTCAATCAACTATTGTGGGCGTGGCCTCTGTCGGTGTGACAGGTATCAAATACAACTCAAGGCAACTCAAAAGAAGGGCAAAGGAAAAAGGCAACACAGATACAATGGGAAACATAACTACTTCAAAATAAGAGGCCACAACACAAAGAACTGGAACCATGACAATATACCAGGATGGGGGGGGTGATGTCTGTGTGACATCATCTCTGAATGTGTTCAGATTCTGATGAATCAAGCGAGTCAGTCTATTAATAAGCGCTCATCACTTCAGTGCACATGGGCTCCAGCTCCTCACAGTCAGATGGACAGCACAGGTTTTCGGTGCGATGTTTCTTCATCGTCTGCTGTGCTCCAGATGTGTTTTGTGTTGGCTCTGTCTGTTCTGGGTGCTGCTTTCTTCCAGAGGGTTTCAGGTCTTGTTCAGTGTTTTCTAGTAAGTGTGTGTGTGTGTGTGTAGCTCTCCTCGTTCTCTTAGTGTCATGAATGATCTCGCTTCTCAGCAGACAAGGAAGGCAGGGAGACGTGAATTCACTGATACTGGAAACATTTCATTAAACAACTCAGGAGACAGGAACGATGAGGAAAACACGGCTGGCAGGGGATGAGACACTTGCTACAAGACAAGGCATGACAGAATCAAAACAAAAACACGTGACACGTTTGTCATCGCATCTTTTTAACATCATATGTGAGCAATAAACGACAGTCGTGTGTTTGTTATCTGTTTAAATAAACTGCATGTTGAAAGTTAGGGTGATCTGTTTTGGTTCTGATCATAGCCGCTCAATCTCATCTCGGCACTTTTTACGGATGGCATTTTCTTCATATTGTTAGTTCATATGAATATTAACATCTGTAAGATTGTCAAAACTGATAAAAGCTTTGAGTTTAATGGATATAGCCATCTATATCCATTATAGTTTTGCTACTTGTTATTAATTCACTGAGTATTCGGTATTTCCAGAAGACAGATGCACAGTTCAGACACATTGTCTTTTCAGTAGCACTGCAATTGTTCAGTGGGTTAGGATTATGAATCTCTCTGCTTTTGTCTGTCCCCGGTTATTTCATTATTACACACAATAGTTGATTTAGTATCTATACGCTAATATTTCAAAAGTGTGCATCATAAATCAACATTTGTTTTTCCTTTAAAAGTCTACAGTCAACGAATTTCCACATCTACATTATATAAGCTACATGTTACTACTGTCCCTGAATCTACGTACATGTACAGTTAAGGTACACAATGCTCAGACCTTAACTATAGCACCTATTCAGTCTCCACGAGACATGACGAGCTCGTTTGGTCAAATGCTTAATGTAAATGCTTAAAGACACCCAAAACAAACACTGACGTATTGTTATTGAACCTTTTCCTGGCTGCTTTGTGAATATGGGATGCATCTCGTTACGTTCTGCAGTGACCATAGATCGTCTCAGTGTAAGAGCTGTATTGTCCCCTGAGGGCCAGCGCTGCTGTGGATCGACTGTACAGCAGCGGGACGGGTCTGGTTTCTTTTCCAAAACAACTAGAACAATACAGCATCCCCTAGAAACGGGAATGTGTTCCTTACACCTACGTAAGCTAATATCTGTCAGGCCCGGCGCTTATCCACGTCACTTAAAGAGGTAGTTCACTCAAACACTTTCATACGTAACACTTTATTTTAAGCTGTCATAACACAGAGTGATTACCAAACCTGAATTACACACAGAGTCTGTTACACAGAGACTTACACTTGATACACTTTATTTTAAACCGCTTATGTCTGTGTACTTGTGTTTTTACTTTCTGTATGGTTAGGGTTTGGTTTAGGGTTGCTTGCATATAGTTGTGTTACCAACCAGGTAAAGAAAACACCTTAAATCCAAAACCTTAGTTTGATGTTGTTTTTTGTTTTCATATTCGGCATCCTTTGGGGCAGTCGTGGCCTAATGGATAGAGAGTCGGACCTGTAACCCAAAGGTCGTGGGTTCGAGTCCCAGGTCCGGCAGGGATTGTGGGTGGGGTTAGTGAATATGGGGTTAAATGCAGAGCACTAATTCCTAGTATGGGCATACCTGGCCACTTGTCACTTCCTTCCTTCCTTCCTTCCTTCCTTTCCTGTCAAAATGCATGTTGTAGATGTGAAACTGCAGAAAATCGATTCAGACGTGATCCAAATGTAGGGCGGACAAAGATTTCTGAGGCCGTGTGTAAACGTGAGGTGGTATTTTGCCAAAATACATGCTCGGTGTGCAATGACCTTGAATCAGACATTTTCATGTCATGCTTAAACATCAAAATGCTTGCCACAGATAGCCTGGGCCCGCCCATACTTCCTGTGACGCTAGATTCATTTCGCGAGCAATGTTAGTCGTTTTAGAGCATTTCCGTTCCATTTCCAAAAAGTGGGAACCAATGAGAAATGAGCTGTAATTAAAGACATTTTCCTACTGCTTTATTGAAGCTAGCTACAACTAGTTACGTTAGCTTCAGGTTCCGTCGCTACGCATACGTCATCAGAATGAGTGGTCTGATTGGTTGTAGATTCGTCCAGTAGCATACAGAGCCCGCCTCCCAGAAGGCAGGTAGTAAGGTAGCTAGGCCAGACTAAACTCCTATGAGCTTTAAAGTCGCGGGAGCCAGGCTGTGCTGCAGATGCAAAAATGCAGAAAATCGAATCTGCTTATAATTTTTTTTATGACAGATGAAAGTTTTGGAGGCAGTTATCCTAAACATGAGTTATGCACAGAAACCTCACACCTTCAATCCCGAGATACAGAGAGGAAGCAGAGGATCTCTCTCCAGGAGCTGTCTGATTATCACAAGCAATTCAGGAAGGCAGTGGTTCAGATTAATGCTCCTTCATACTGCTCACTTTTTCGTATACGGTGCTTTGTGCTAGGAGCGATGTGGATCAGCTTGTCTGAAGTCATTCTGGGCTAACACCTCTCAAAATGCATGCTATGGACAGAACTTTGTAAACACTGACATAATATGAGGTTGTATTCATTTTTGAACATGCAAACATTTCTAATGAAACTTCAAAACCTGAGCGAAGACAGGACAGGAGCCCACGTGACCTGCAAGTGTTCTCAAGTCATGTGATGCTTCACTGAACCCTTGCCGTGGTTTGGTGTTTAGCGGTCCTGATCGCTCTGACTGAAAGAACACATGGTTTAGTTTGGTGAAATCAATCAGATCTTTGTGTAATGTGCATCGCTCTGTGTCTGGTTGAGCCGATGTAAAGCGCTCAGTCTTTCTCACACAGATCTCGTGCATGCGGTGAGTAACTGATGACAGATGACTGCTTGCATACAGTTAATCTCAAATCAAACTACCTGATGTTTGAATGCCCCGGACTCATAATCTTGAGTCCGATAATGTGTTTAAACATGGACTTGTTTGATCTGATCCTGGAGACGGGCAGGTTGTGAAAGGCCCTAATTACTCCTGTGTGATCTCGTGGAGATTTTGGGGAGCGGTGCGATCATTTCATCAGACGCTCACAGTAGCCCAAGGAAATCACACATCAGGCTTGTGTAAAAATTAATCATCTTACCTTGATGTTACTCAAGATGCTTTCAACAAAGTCTGCCTTTGAACAGCGTTACCGCCTGCCTCAGATTTCAACAAATGTTCAGTACAAAGCCTCTTAAATTCGAGCTCAGACGTAACTCTACACACTTATATCACTAATACCGCCACAGCGTGGATGCGGTCTCCACACTGGTTCTCATAGGTGTAAGGATGGCTTTATTGTCCCGATACAGTGGCATTCATGTAATATTTTCCAGTAGCAGCAGGTTTTACAATACAATAAGAACACAACAAGTGCATTGTACTTGCATCAAAGAATAAGTACATGTAGTGAGGCCCACCTAATGTAAAGTGGGACCCAATATTGTAGTCATTTTGAAATATCTCACCTGACACCCCCTCTAGAGGAAGACGCCATGTTAAAGGATTTCTTCACCATGTCCAAGTTTGAATGTTTATGCTTCCAAATGATATCTAATATAGATGATTACTAAAACATGTGAAAGAACGCAGGAAGCAGGTTTATCCTAAGTGTTTCCATATAATGGTTGTCTATGGAAAACATTTAATAAAAGGTTTGAGTTCACATTCTGCTCTTCAGCGTGGTGCTGGTCTTGATTATTTCTCCTCCAGGTGACCTAAGGGCACTGTGCATTATAGTAATCAATGAAATGACTAAATAATTGATTTAGTGCTGCTTTATAAACAGCTGCGTGGCTTAAATTACAGACCGACAGTGAAATAAGAAGCAGACAGGTTGATATTGAAGGCTGTGTATGTGATGGGTGAGATATCGCTATTTGAAATAATAAATCCTCTTCCTTTAATTATGATAAAAATAAAACGTCGTGATTTTAGCTTTAAAAATAGCTTCAATAATGAATGAATACTTGAACGAAATACTTCAATACGTCAAAGAAAAGCTAATACAAACAATTATTTCAAAGATATAACAACTAAACTTGAATCAGTTCTTCCGTCCAGTTCTGTCTAATACTCTCTCAGTGGGTTTTATCTGATTCCTTCTGTGTGATTGGGCTTGCTGATCAGATACTAGTGTCCTCCCTCAGATGATGGACAAAGAAACATGATCTGAGTCGGATTATGACATGATTATTCTGATAATGAATAGAACTGACTCAGTAGTGCTGTCTAGGTTTTACCCATTTAGCACCAGTCCAGTTTAACTTGAGTTTAGATCTGCTTTTACAAAAAACGGTTCCTCTTCACACACTTGTGTCTCCGTGTGTTCTGGGGTCTCTCCATAGGTGTAATGGTGTTTCTACTGTACAGACTGTATGTGGTATTGTCCCTACACCTAAACCTACCCCTTACAGGAAACACAACACACTTTTACATTCTCAAACACTTCATTCTGTGTGATTTATAGCGTTTTGAATTACGGGGACACTGAAAATCACCTTCATATTGTAATGCCCATGTCATTATACACGTTAGTGTCCTCATAAACCACACACACACACACACACACACACACCCCAGCAGAGGGCAGCAGAGCATCACTCCCGATCACAGGAGATAGCGTTAGCTCTTGAGATTACAGAACGTAATAAAAAAAAACAACTTTACAGCATGTTTCATTTTCTATAATTTTGTTGCCTATTTAATTCGAACTGTATTTGTTCTGTATTTTGACGATTTGTGTATAAAAGCTCGCTATACAGTGCATATAACAATGTTTTTAATTATGTCAATGGCGTATTTATCTTTGCAAAGTACCCAGAAATGTGCCTTAAAATTATGGTATTGTTCATTTACAATGTAATGGTGGATCCCTAAAGAGCGTACGTGTTAGGAAAAGTCGAATACGCAAGCTTTTAGTTGTTACAACATTTTGTTGTCCTTTCTAGAGACTAGTAAATATGGCTTTTCGTATTTAACATGTGGAGTATAATTAGTGGTCACTACTTGAGTAGCTGTTTCCAGAGCTTGGCACGGCTCTCCCCCGTGCTCTGTTCACTTGGCGTTGTTTTGGACGCGTTCTCCTCCTCGCATCGCACACACACACACAGCGATTCCCGTGCGCTGGGAGGGAAGTCTCGCGGGATGTGGCGCGAGGCGGCGCGCGCTGACTCAGAGCGAGCATAGGCTGCGTGTCAGTGCAGTCGACTTACAGCGGGCTGTGAGGAGAACTGGCGCTACCCTTTTGTCCCTAAAAACAACTCTTTTCGTACGCTAAAACTTCTTAAAGTTTCTTTAAACTCGCGCTAGAATACTTCTACTCGCTAGGTACTCGAGGAGGTCGGGTTAAACTCGTTATTTTAGCTCTGTTTGAAGTTAAAGGCTGGGCCTTTACTCGCGCTCCTGACGAGAGAAAAAGAGAAGCTGCTCTTTCTGCGATTAAAAGTCCATAAATGCTTTTTACCAAAATGGACCTGTTGAACTACCAGTACTTGGACAAGATGAACAACAACATCGGCATCCTGTGCTACGAAGGTAAAGCCCGAATGCTTACTTTCTTCTCTGTAACGTTAGTTTAACGAAATCAAGTATTTGTCGGTGAAAATAACGGACGCCGGTGACGTCATCGCGCCTCGCTGCACTCCTCACGATCTTTCTACGTTAGTTAACTTTTATCGTACATGTTTGCTCGAAATGACCAGTTTGGGAAGAATAACTGAAAAGTTGTGCGTTCAATCATGTCGTCTCTGTCTCGAGGGAAAAAAGCGTTGTTGCTAACTTCTGGGAAGTTTGTGTGCTGCAGTATGTCGCGACGAACACTGCGTTCAGTTTCTAAGAGCTCCTTTAATGACTGAATACAAGGGATTTTCCTCATGTTTAAATGGACTAAGTTAGTGAAGGCACCAAGTGGTTAAAATGGTCAAACCCTTGATAAATAATGAACGGTTACAGAACTAACTACAAACGCTGATTTATTGAGATTATTTTTTTTAATGATTGTTAATATTTCTGATTTTTTATTGATTTGTAAGTGAATTAAAAGTGCAGAGCGATGGTTTTATAAATATAATATTCAAGAAAGTAAATTTTAATAACATGAGAGTATTAATTATTTATTTTGAAGCAGTTGCAGCACATGCTTTCAGATGAGTGCGTGAGAAATGTCTGGTATGTGTTCATCTGCTGCGATCCAGAGCATTTACTCACAGCATTACTCGCCTGCTTGCCCTTCTGTCTGCTGTGCCTGACGTTACCACGCCTCAGGATTGTGCTGTTTTGTGTTTGGCGTTATCTCGAGCATCATATGCTCTGGATTGAGTAGTAATCTGTTGAATTGTTCAGGGCGGATATCTGCTCCAGCCTCCTGTCGTCGGCCATCATCATGTCAAGAGTGCAGAAATGTGATACAGGCCTCCTGCAGACCCGCCTGTGATATATGAAGAGCTCTTTTTAATCTGACTTTTAAAGGAGAGTTGTGATTTACTAAATTGCTTGTACTTTATGACTTTGTTCTGTAAAATGATGCGGGGTTGGTGAGTTGCTGAAGGGTTTTCTGTGCATTTTTATGCTGTCTCTACTGAATTTTATTTTGAGGCCACCAAAGCTGGTTTTAGATTTAGTCCTAACCTGTGTCGCTGTTTTGTGTATGCTATATTATCCTGTGACGATGCTCCCTGTGTTTATGCCTGTGAGTGACGTGTTCCCAGGCCGGTGACTCCTCTGCGTTTCCAGATAACTCTTCAAAACAGTGTGTGGAGATACTCCAGCGGCTGTGTGTGTGTGTGTGTGCCTGGTGTGTGTCTCCTCGAGCGGATGTCGGCTGCTTTGACCTGCTGGAACGCTGTCCTCTCTCCATCAGCTGGTCATGTGACCCGGTGACAGTGGATGGAAATACACAATCACAGCCGCTTTTTGCTCGCTGTTGCACGGCTGCCACTTCAGCTATTTATAATGCGTGCCAGAGAATTTCCTGAGCACATGGCTAATCTATTACAGCTTCTGCGAGCCGAGCATCATCCCTTAAAATAGCTGTGTTTCTGCATCACTCGGCAGGGTCAGAACGTGCACGGCGCGGTTCTCTGGTGAAAGGCCTAGCTTTGCTGAACTTTGCTTTGCGCTTTATCACATACAAAATGAACGCCGCCTTTCAAAGGTCGCAGACGAGCGTTCTTATCTTTATGTTCATTGTTCTTCACACCAAAGATGATTTTGAGGACTCTTAGCATGGGCTGAGAAGACTATAAAACTGATGAAGTTGATAAAAATGTCTTGAATTGTAGACCTTTATTGTACATCATGTTGACTTAAAAATGTAAAAGCAGAAGTGTTTATCCACTGACACTAGGGGACATAAGAGCTTCTGATAATAGTGCAATAGTAATATAATCATATGAAAGAAAATTGTGAAAAGTTTTCAAGTGAATATTCATCTTATCAAGGACGCATTTATTTCATACAAAAAGACAGAAAAAGTGGCAAAACTGAAATGTATGAAATTATTTTTTTAATGTAATTATTTTTTTATTGAAATTTATTAAATTGAAATTTATTAAATCAGAGATGTTAATTGGATAAAAAGGGGTAATAAAGACTTACAAAAGATTTATACTTTGAGTAAATACTGTTCTTTTTTAATAATTGGACATAATATATATTAGTGTTTTTCTTGAACTACTCGTACAACTATAGATCGCTGTGCCTCTCCTGAAGAATATTTCTGCCATGTCATTGAGAGACTGTAAGGTTTGGGCTCGGGGTCGAGCGTGTTTGCTGTGATTGCAGGTATGAGGCATGTTCGGTAGGAAAGCGTGGCCTGCTCCGCTCTTCTGCTCACCTCAGATTGAAGCAGGCCTGAAACGCTGACTGTCATCTTTCCTGCTGAATAAAGGCTAAAAACACAATGGAAAGAAAAGACCCCTGCTAAAGCCATACCTGTTCAGCAGCAGTCTCCTCTGCTTCGATAGTTCCCTCTCTGTGTGAACGAAAGACATGCTGTCTGCTGCCCAGAGAAGATCAGATTTCGGACGCTCTAAAGCAAAGAGGCCATTGTTCTGCAAGTATGAAATTAGGGGCTCATTTCTTTTACTGCATGCTTGCCAAGAAGTTGCAAAAGTGTGATGTGCATCAGGGGTTGTGTGTTATTTTGATCTTCTGTGAATGTAGGTGGGCTCACATCTGTAACTCAATCTCGTTATTGCTTGACGTTTGAAGTCTCCAGTAGTAGGGGCAGACTTTGATCACTTACGCTCATAATGACAGTCTTTCAATAGATCAAACATTGGCCACATCTCTTCAAAAGCTGATAGTCATCTTTTATGACTCCTGCAGTTCTCAACAAAGGCTGCTGTGAGGTTTTAGCACACTTTAAAAGTCTCAGAAAATACAGAATCGCTGAGGTGTGAAATTCAACAAGGGAGCTGAAGGAATCGTCATTCTCTGGTTGACGTTGTTGACTTTCTTCAGGTGTTCATGGGTGAGTGGTGTTCGCGTGTTAAGCAGAAGTTCTGCTGAGAGGAAGTCATGCTGGAGATATGTTTCCCTGAGAAAGACGATTAGCGTTTCACATCAAACTTTGATCTCAGTCCCATTTTGAGTTCTGAAAATCTAACTTTAGAGCAGAGCAATTAACGAGAGCATCATCTGAGATTCTGAGTCTTGTCTGGTGTCAGGAATGTCATTCTGATCCTTCAGTTCTCCAGCGTTAACACAAACTCAAGCTGAAGTGCTGGAAAGATGAACATCCCTGCGATTGAGAACACTGCGGATGTGTAAATGTTGCTAGGCCAGGAATGTTTCTGGAGCAGCAAATCTGCATATTAGAATGATTCTGAGGATCATGTGACACTGAAGGATGGAGTAATGATGCTTTGATCACCGCAATCAATTACAGTTTAACAAATAGCCTAGCTTTGGTAAGCATTATGGCCTTGTCCATCCAGAAATGCTGCCTTGCATAGAGAAAACCGAATGTTTTGACTCAACTGTGATTTAGAGGAATCTAGGTGTGAAAATGTCCTGTATCTTTGTTACCTTTTTCATTGTTGGTGTAGTTACAGCATTTTAATTTTGTAGTGCAGAATAGACAACCCCATCTTAGTAACTGCTGACACGACAGTGTGTTGACTGACAGTTGATCAATGTAACACAAAAAATAAATCCAGAAAATCACATTGTAGGATTTTTAAAGAATTAATTTGCAAATGATGGTCATCTTCAATGCCCTGCTGATGGAAGGAGGTTTTCACTCAGAATCTCACGATACATGGCCCTATTCATTCTTTCGTTTATACGGATCAGTCGTCCTGGTCCCTTTGCAGAAGAACAGAAAGTGTGATGTTTCCACCCCCATGCTTCACAGTAGGTGTGGTGTTCTTGGGATGCTACTCAGCATTATTTCTCCTCCAAACACCACAAGTTGAGTTTTTACCAAATGGTTCTATTTTGGTTTCTTCTGACCATATGACATTCTTCCAGTCCTCTTCTGGATCATCCAGATGCTCTCTAGCAAGCTTCAGACGGGTCTGGACATGTTCTGGCTGAAGCAGGGGGACACGTCTGGCACTGCAGGATTGAGTCCCTGGCGGTGTAGTGTGTTACTGATGATAGCCTTGGTTACTGTGGTTCCAGCTCTCTGCAGGTCATTCACTAGGTCCCCCTGTGTGGTCCTGGGATTGTTGTGATCATTTTGACTCCATGGGGTGAGATCTTGTGTGGAGCCCCAGATCGAGGGATATTATCAGTGGTCTTCCATTTTGTAATAATTGCTCCCACAGTTGATTTCTTCACTCCGAGCTGCTTATCTATTGCAGATTCAGTCTTCCCAGCCTGCTGCAGGGCTACAAGTTAGTTTCTGGTGTCCTTTAAGGACAGCTCTTTGGTCTTGGCCATAGTTGAGTTTGGAGTGTGAGTGTCTGAGGTTGTGGACAGGTGTCTTTTATACTGATAACGAGTTCAAACAGATGCCATTAATACAGGTAACGAGTGGAGGACTGAGGAGCTGACTAAAGAGGTTGTTACAGGTCTGTGAGAGACAGAACTCTTGCTTGTTTGTAGATGACCTAATACTTTTTTTACCCAGGAATTCTTTAAAACTCCTACAATGTGATTTATTTATTTATTTTATTTCGTCTCTCATAGTTGAGGTATAGCCAGGATGAAAATTACAGGCCTCTCTCGTCTTTCTAAGTAGGAGAACTTGCACTATTGGTGGCTGACTAAATGTTTTTTCCCCCACTGTACTCTTTTCCCTTAAGGGATGAGGCTAGAAAATGCAAGTTAAATTGGTCGGCAGTAAAGTCATCAACTTTCACCTGTAAATATTGCTGTTCAAATATTGCTTTTGACAACACTGTACCCTCTTAATGTTTGTTAAAAGCTGACCGTTGTTTCCCAACTCCGTTCCTGGATGCCCTCCAGCAGTTCACATTTTGGATGTCTGTCTTATCTGACCCGTCTCTTTCAGGTCCTGGAGTCTGAGCTCATTGGAGCTGAATGAGGTGTGTTTGATAAGGAAGGGTGTAGTGTCCCTCTTTCTCTGGGAAATACTGCATTCGACACCTGTCTGTACAGGATTCCTCCCTGATAACAAATGAATGGCCAATAACTTTCAGGCCTCATCTCCTCTTGGCTCTCTGGAGACTATTACAGATAGGCTATCGTGTGGACGTTTACTGTGCGCCACAGCCTTTTCTCTATTAGCAGCTCCAGCCCTGCCAAAAACAATGATGTCATTGCCGTTGCCATGGAGCGCGGTCAGACGAGCTGAAACATGCCTGTCAGGAAACTAGGCCGCTTGTTTTGGGAAGTACCTCATGAGCTTTATCATTGCTTTCCTTGAGGGTGAAGTTGAGTAAATGTGTGCAGGGCTTATTTTATGAGGCTCGAGTGTGGGAGAGACACCTGGCCCGGTTATATTTTACCATCTCTATTTATCATTTTTCTCTGTAAATAACTGCACCAGTGCAGAAATCCAGGGCTGGCTCAGTAAACGGATCTTATAAAGTTTCTCAGGCTTAGTTAACCTCATCCCAAGTGGAAAGTCCCATTGGAGAGAGCGTGCCAGTTGTAATTTTCCGGCCTAACTCCTACAGAGTGCCTGTAAGTGCACCGAGTGCCCTTGTACTGTACTGAGAGGAATCTTACAGCACTGTGTCGTAATGCCGCTTCAGATCCCAGCGACTCGTTTGATTGTAAATCAAAGGGGAGATTGGTTGTGTTTTACAATGCTGTGCTCGGTGTAACACTGCAGTGTTGTACAACATTTTCAGAATACTTTCCTGTGTCAGTCTAATGCTTTTTCTGCTCTGATGTAGAGGTATACCAGTTAAGTGTTCTTAAAAGAGAGGATAAGTCATAGCAAGGTCTGATGAGTGAGTTTGTTGTGATTGCTGCGGTTCTCTCTGTGATGTGATGGTTTTACGATCTGAATATCAAGATCAAAGAAGTGGCCTGTGTTGATGAGCTTTCATGTGTGGTCGACTGGTGTGGGTTTTCATGGCCAGTATTGATATCTGGAGAGCTGAAAGTGTATGTATATTACAGTATTATATTATATAAATACATATGCTCTAGTTTAGTGCTATTAATAACCAGTCAGGCAGCACAATATGAATCCATTGATGTTTACGTGTGTTTGTAAGTGATCTAAATGAAGTGGCTTATCATTTTTATGGAAATGTAAAAAATATATAAGCACCACAGCATTCTGTTCATTAACTTAAAACAGCGTAGATAAATACGTTTTTAGGATTAAAAGAAAACTATAGCATTTTGTAAAAGCGTGCAGGCTAGAAATTAACAGTTAAAAAATTAACAAATGTTTTTAAGCAACATATTTAAAAAGTACCAGAAGCAGATTTTATTGTTATTAAACACCGTTACAAGATACATTTTCAAAAAATGTTTACTTTTGTGTCTTGTACTAAATTTATTATGCCATCAGTGTTTTATATTTGAGATGAAGTTCCTGTAAAGACAGACTCTCCTGAAGCTCGTCAGTGTTAAAGCCGCTCTCTTGTGTTTGTTGCAGGTGAGGCTGCTCTGAGAGGCGAGTCCAGAATGCCGTCCATGTCCCTGTCCTCTGCAGTCAGCAATCACAGGACGGGCCCTCCTCCCATCAGCCCCAGCAAGAGGAAGCACAGTGGGGACCAAGCAGACGACGACATCGACTGTAACAGCGAGCATGTGGCCAAGATGAGCCGGCTGTTTGCCGCACAGTTGTAAGTAGATCCGATTAACATCATGTGTCTGGTTTTGGATGCATCTGACACACTGATCTACGCTCTCAGCTTGTCGTCTCCACCGAGTCTTTGGCAATCAGGTGCTTTTTGGAAAGCGTGATACTCAGCTGAATGTAGGGCCTGCAGAAAGAACGCAGGGAATGCTTGGGAATGTGCTGAAGACTGAGGGCTGAAATTCCTGAGATTCTGGCATTCAGAGCAGGAGCACATGGGCCGCTTGCAGCGCCTGGCCATGCCCTCGTGTCAGAGCATTCCCTGCATTCCAGCTCCGGTATGAAGAGCGCCACTCATTCGCAGGACACCAGATCTGCTCCCCGGTGAGAAACAGCCACACTGGTGCGAAGCAGAGCAGCCCAAGCTAATTTATGACCTGCAATTTGCTTGGTGAATTAGGAGCAGTGCAGGAGCCAGTGTGAACAACACAACGGGCTTCTCAGCACGACAAGCTTAATTTGATCTGTGTTCGGGCCTCGTTTAACAGCACAGGCTGTTTTAAAATTGAAACGGATTTACTTTTGCAGTGCTCTTGCTCTCAGATGCATGAACACTATTTGATCCTCATCCTCATCTTGGCAACCCGTCAGAGCTTGTTGCCTGTTGAAAGGTTTAGCAGTAGCAGGACACCAACGCACACCATCTCTTCTGAATTCACTAACACCAGTTCCCCTGAATGAGCCATTTTGCTAGTCAATTCAGCCTTTTTAAAACAATTATCTTTTTTTTTTTTTTTGCAAAATGGACTGGATTGTGTGAGCAGTTGTATCGTTAACCTGCCACTTTTTTTGTAAACCGTTAAATTACTGATCATTTATAACACTTTATTATAGGGAAAAATTCTTGCTATTAACTGGTTGAATATTAGCATGCCTATTAACATATGGGCTGTTTATTACTTCTACCTACCCAAATCCTAAACTTAAGCATCAGTTAATGCTTTGATAGCAGTTAGAATTGGACCCTAAAGTAAAGTGTGACCGTAAACCTCACCAGAAACAAAAGCAGGTTAGAGGATAACTCCATTCATAATGAGAGTATTTTATATAGTATAAAAATGAAATGTAAAAAAAAAGCTAAAGCTGAAGTGACACGTTGGTGTCTTTTTTACTTTTAACACTCATTGTAGAGACAGGCCTGGAGTTTTTGCCAAATGTTTCCTTGTTTTTCAAGAGCAGGAATACATTTGCATTTGAACTCGGAGTACTGAGTTGTTGGTGCGCCTCTGTATTGCTCCAGGACATGTGATTTTCATCGGGTGGAGGTGAATGAGGCACTCTTGATTGTTATTGTGGGGAGTTTGCGGCTGACACCGGACACCGCGGCTCAGGTTTCCATGAGGGTGTTTCTCTATAGAAGGGAATGAAGCAGTGGGGGCTGGGAAAGCTCTCTTCCTCACTATAATCTTCTGTTGTTTTCAGTATTTCTAGCTCTCTGGAAGGAGGTTGTTCACATGTTCGTTTATGGTACAGTTTTGTTCTGGTGGTCTAAACGCTTTGTAGCACACTGATACAAGCCTCCTCGTAAGGCTAGTACAACTGGAAACTCAGGGAGACATTGTTGTGGAGTGGGCTTCGTGTCAGGGTGGGGGCCATTTTCTCGTTTTTCACTGCTGCCATGAAAACAAAGGGCCTCTTATCCGGTCAGCCCACTGCGTTCTGGAAGCTTTCTCCGGTCTGTCCCACCGGAGACGCCCCACTGTCGACATGGACAACAATAAGAGTCCCTCTCCTGTACTAAATGACGGATCTTTCTTTTTCATGTTTTGCAGATCCAAAATGCAGCAGGCCTAATTCACGATTGTACTTTGATTCCACCCAATTTTTGTAAAAGTGTGTTTCAGAGCGCGCGATCGACGACAGCTTGTGTTCCTGCTGGGAACTCAGAGACTCTGTCTTTCTCATGCATCCGTGGCCAGCCAAACGAAGAGTCATGCGCAGGCCGTGCCAGTGTGGTTAGGCTTTATAAAATCATGTTTTTCTGCTAACTTTTATATGTCAACAAACACATGACTGGCTCATTGGTGTTTGGATTACAATTTTCAAAGCAGTGAAGTCTGAAGTTTGAACCGATTACACACGGTGCTTATGGATCCGAACTCTCAAACTGCCATTTACCTTTTTGGCTGCCTGTTTAAAAACCTAAGCCAAAAATAATGTCCTAGTTCCTTCGGTAACCATAATTACAAATGGGATGCTAAGTAATTCATTAAGAAATATAAATGTTACAGTAGTTAAACATGTCACACTGTTAATAAACTTGTTGGCTGATGATCAGAAGTGCATTTTTAATGATTTGTTATGAGAATGCTAGAAATATGGCTGATCGTGAGCAGCGTGAACGGGGCGGCTCTGTTACATTTCCAGAGAACGGGCTGTTTGTATCCTGTGGTTCTGCCTTCCTCGCCCTGATCTCTCCCAGATGTTTCCTGTATCTTTGTGGGCGAGCTTCCAGTGACTTAAAGGAGAAATAAGAGAGAAATCTTCCTGCCAAGATCTGTGTGGTTTTCCCGCACGACTGTGAAATGCAATTATGAGAAAACGTCCCCGGTTTTATTGGCCTGCGTCTGTGACCGAAGCGAGTCTAGCGGAGTTCACATCATTTCAGAGGAGTTCGGAGCAGACTTTATTGAAGTAAGGTAAAAAACTTTAAAGGGGAGGTGTTACAGTCACAGTAAAGCATTTGCTCCTGTGTTTGTGTTGGCCTATTTCGGTATACTACTCTTGGACTGTGTGCTCAGTGATTGTCGCATGGCTTCATGAAAACACATGAAAGCTTCTTGTTTAAATGGAAAAATGCATTTGTTCTCGGAGCAAGAGTCTTGAAAGCACCGGTGGATTATTGCCAGAGCATTTAGCTAACATCAGAGAGGAGCAGCAGGAACTGAAAGATCTCATCAAAGGGCCTCATCGCTGTTTCTTTTCAAAGGATCCTGGGTGAAGAGGCTTTCAGCAGGTTTTCCTGAATGTTATTGTGCCCCTCCTGACTTAACTGTTATTAATGATGCCTAAACCATACACAACATTGCGTCCTTGTACTAGGGCTTTCACGACAGCAAAATCTTGTCTTGTCAGTAGTGTGGTGGTGTATGGAGTCCTGGACAAACGAAGCAGCTTTCAGAGTGACATAGCATGGATTCCTAGATCTTCCCATGAAAATTGGTTAAATTCTAAACCGATTATATCATTTACTATAAATTGTTTAGTGGAGCACAAACGGTTAAAAAATGTACGTTGTATTTTGAGTAGCTCAGTGTCCTCCTGGTGCTGAGCTTGTTTGCAGCAGCATTCCCATTGTTTGTCACTTGTCTAATGTCACATGGTGTAACCTTTCAGGCCCACAGTGTAGCTGTCAGCATGCTCTCTCCGCTTCTTCAGGACAGTTGGGCGCTCTGTGTTCACGGCGTATGTATTACACTGAAAGAGGATCCCGCTGAGGAGGAAGGGGCTGTGAAGAGTAAATTCTGACAGGAAGACAGATTTCCCTCCACAGCTTTCCATTAGTTATTGCGAGGACCGTAGTTTCCGGTGGACGTAACCGTTTACTTGCAGATGCTTTGCTCACCAATTGCGTTGCCTAGTAACAGGTAATTTCAAGGATCGCAGCCCACACAACGGAGACCCGTCAAAAGCTCCAGCGCTTGTCCTCCCCGAAGGTGGAGCACGGTCACCAAACTGAGGTTACGAATTCTGCGCTGAAAGCATTTCCTTCGAATACCTGATTAGAGCTCTCTTGTGTGCCCGGTGAAGGGTATTAAGTTCTCTTCCTGTGAAGCACAGATGAAGCCTTTTGAATAGTGCACTTGGCCCCTCGCTGGGCCTCCGCTCTACTGGCAACAGGAGACCGATCGTTCCGGAAGGGTGGAATAGTGCTTCTGGGCTTTGCTGCATGTGTGTCTATTCTTTTAAGGGGGAAAAGAAAAACAGGAAAGGAGGTCGGTAGTGGGAAAGGGCCTTTTGTAGCGAGCCATCTGAGCTAACGCAGAGCTGGAGATAAGATTTGATGAAGTAGAACACAACTTGCTTTAAAACCATCAAGATTATGGAGCAGCTGTAGCTAGGTGTTAGGATGGCCTGTTTATTTCTTCCAGATATTATCAACGAATTCAAATTGTATGTTTTGCTGCACATTTAGAGAAAAAAAAAAATAGTTCAATGTTACAATTAGGCACTTAGACAATTATGATACAGTAGAGATGGAACAATGATCATTTGCATGTGTAACATGTGACATGCTCTAAATGGCACACAGAATGTGTTGTTGTGTTGACAAAGATGCAGCATGCGTGGAGAGTAGTGGAAAAAGAAAAGATGCAAGGAGCCGGGAGTCAACTACTTCTGAGTTTTTGAAATTGCCTTGTATTATTTCTGAACATATTAAACAAGGTTGTACAAGTTGTTTAACAAGTGATTTGTGTAACATTTACTTCATGTGTGGTGCACTTGAAGTAGAATTTTCTTTAACTAGAGAGTCTCTTCATGAATAATGTTGTATGATGTAGCTACGTTTTCAAGTTGGTTCTTCCTTTGGACTAAGCGACCTGTTGCAAGTGAGCGAAAGCGACTCGGAGTGCTCTTGCCAGGCTCGCTGAATGCAGCATTAATAGCTCTGCTTGTTTGTGCCGCTGGACGTGGGCCTCAGTACAATCACTCCTTTGTTTGTCTTGCAGAGGCAAGCCTGCCAATGGGGACTACCGCAAGGACCCCCGTGATCGCAGCCGCAGCCCCATAGAGCGCATCGGCGCCCCCCCAATGAGTTTCGTCAGTGGTCACCTGTACGCCCACATGCCCAGCCTGGCCATGGACCAGCCTCTCGCACTGACCAAAAACATGGACGCCACCCGTGCTGTCGCCATCTCGCCCACCGTCAGCCCCGTGGAGCGCCAGCAGGTAACTCTAGCACCGCCCCAGAGCCCAAAACTGCCATCATTTGCTCAGCCTCATGTCGTTTTAAACGTGCATGACTTGTGACGCTTCCGAATGCAGAACACAAAAGATATTTAGCATAATGCTGGCAACCCAACAGTGTTTTTGGCCTCTTGTATTTGTTGTCCATATAATGAAAATCAATGGAAATGGAAGTGTTTGGTCAAAACATCATCTTTTATGCTCCACAGAAGAAAGTCTTGTCAACCTGAGTCAACAAACATGAGGCTGAGTAAATAATTTTCATTTTAGGTAAACTCTCCCTTTAAAGGAAGTATGTTTGGCTTTGTCTTGATATTGATGTTTAGAATCTTTTGTTACTCCTCAAAACATTATAATAAGAGTTTCACATTGGTAGGCCATTGTGAAGGCCAAACCGATACCAATATTTGTTGGTTTTAAAATCTGATATTCCGATATATCGGCCGATATTTTATTTTATAATTTAGTTTTTTAACTTCAGAAACGTGCAACAAAACATGAACAGATTTCCCTAAAAAAGAAACGGGTGTCTTTTATTGTCACAACAGAACAGAGCAGAACATCAAAATAGTTCTGATAAATAAAATGTGAAACATAGAAACTATAGATATGAGAAGTCCTTTGAACAAAAACACAATACCAACAACCATTTTCCATTTGACCATTTTTATTTTATTTCTTAAATATGAATTTATCGGCCGTTATAAATGCCCATACCGATAGTTTGGAAAATGCCGATATATCGGTCGGGCTCTAGTATGAACCTGAACGCTTGCTGGGCCACAAACTGCCCCGAAACAATGTTGACCTATTAGTTGAGCTCATGAACAGCAGGCCTCTCGGGTGTAGAGAAATGTAAAAGCACTTTTTTTGCAGTTGTTCTTGTGCTTGTTTGTTTGGACACTCACTCTGCTGCTCATCTCACATGTGTGTGTGTGTGTGTGTGTGTAGAATCGTCCCTCTGTGATCACATGTGCCCCAGCGAACAACCGCAACTGTAACCTCACCCACTGCACCGTGTCTCACAACGGCTGCTCACCCGGCCTGACTTCCAGCTACCGCAGACCCTCCAACTGTAAGTACACACCACCCTCGCTGTCTGTGGGTGGGCTGCACATTCATGTCCAGTTCCCTTATTCCTTAACACATGAATGTAATAAAGATGCCATGTTCTCTGCAGAGGGAATCATCAAATGTTGCATGTCGTCACATGACCAGTAGAAGAACTGGAGGAATACAGGAACAGACTATTTCTAATGTTGTTGTTATTATAATTGAACTGTAATGTCAACAGCATGTTTCGGAACTTGAATACAGGACCATTCAATCTTTTATTAGGGATGTAATGATCAACATTATGAATATAATGGAAATTCATGATCCAGATTTAACAAATGTTAACATTCACATTGTGGTTTATACAAAAGTTATGGTTACCCCAAATCCTTCTGTTTAAAAGCAGCGCTGCAGCGTTTCATTGGTTGCTGCTAAACAACAGCACTGCACTTAGGAACACTAGTATGCAGTACATGTTGAGATGAACAGAAAACAGCATCTATACTTCCCCTCAGAGATCGTCGTGTACTGATTTTCAGCAGGCTCATTACATCTTTTTTATTTGATGGAATTCAATATAATTTAAATGTATTTATTATTTTAATGGCTGCAGCTTTTGGACTGAGCAGTGTGTCTTGTCTGTGACTTTCAAAGCGCTAAGCGGTGTTTCTGTGTCCCTCAGCTAACACGGCCTGCGACCCCGTCATCGAGGAGCATTTCCGCCGCAGCCTGGGCAAGAACTACAAGGAGCCCGAGCCCGTGACTAACTCGGTGTCCATCACAGGCTCGGTGGACGACCACTTCGCCAAGGCTCTGGGCGAGAAGTGGCTGCAGATCAAGGCCAAGGGCAGCTCCTCGGCGAGCCCAGACTCCTCGCCCAACGGCCACATGGTCAACCACAATCACTCCCCTTCCCTCGTGTCTTGAAAAGAGGACCAGCGAAGCCCATCCACCTCTTCTTCCAGCCGCTTGGCTCTCAGAGCATGCATGTTTTAGCAGCGCTGATGTATAGCTATGTACATAAGAACGCAAGACGAGGAGGTGCTCCTTTCACTTTCAGTTGTGCTTTTGATTCTTTTTCTTTTGTTTGTAAGTATGCTAGTATACCTTTAGCTCGGCTGTTGCGTTATGGGATGCCCATACCTTTTCTTTTTTTTTCTGTTTGTTGAGATAAAGATCAGCCAGATACTATTGAACCATCTGCCTCAGATACCAAAGAAACAGCTGATGCAAACCTTTTACCCAGAAGCCATTGTTCCATCTCTCTCTCTCTCTCCCGGTTGTGTCCCGAATCTGTACATGTATACTTGAAACGGAAGGCCTGGACTGATTTTGCACTAAGGATAGACGGATGTCAGTGTAGCGTCGATGGGATGTTCAGAAGACGTTTCGAAGGCGGTGCAGTTCGCAGGAAACCCGTTTTTGTTTTTTTGGTGGCTTGGGCTCTCGCTTCTCTCCGGCGCTGACACAACTGGACTGCGGCAGACGTGGGCATTCTTCTCGTTTCGGATGGGTTTTTCCCCAGCACTGTGGTTTTAGTAGAGTAGACTAAAGGTTTAAGGGTTAAGCTAGTGCTTATAAGTGCATGTTTTTAAAATAGCTGGTATCTATTATTGCGTAGACATTTCAATCGTAATACGTTTAGCCTTTTCTTCAGATTTGACTTTATTTTTGTCAGTAACAGTCCTAGATAAACTTACTGCTGGTACAGTTGTACTCCATATTATTATTTTCTATTCAATATTCGTTGTGGTAGCTGCCAGACACAGAAGAGAAATCAGCCTCCGGACAGGCCATCTATATATGAACGGTTGGTTTTGTATGTTATTAATCCGTGGTACAGGATGCTGGCGCTTTGCATTGACTGAAAAAAAGAGCATTCGCAGCTTATGGACAGGTCAACTGTAGCGTTGACAATCTGCCGGAAACGTCGAGCTAGTTTCGTGTGTGCGCTTGTTGTTGTTCATCATCATCATCATCATCATCATCCTCTCTGAATTCTGCGCTCGGCTGTGGAAGCGGTCTGCCTGTACCGAATCACAAACATTCCTCCGACAGGGACTTGTGCTTTCTCTGCTGTTCAGTGTAGCTACTAACTAGAGCCTGCAGACACAGGAGACGCTCCAGCTCGTCTTACATTCCTCCGGCCCTGGGTTCCACTCGCTCCGCGTGTACTCACCGCAAAGAGACCTCGAGGATTTCTGAGGTCCGTCACACACACACACACTCACTCACTACCGCTTTACTGGGTAGGACACTTTCTCACTTTCTGCTTGTGACACACGTTACCCTACACGCTGTAGGTAAATCACTTACTTAAAAACAAGAAAAGTTTTTATATAGGAAACTATAAGACCATCATTACGCTGTGCGTAACGAATGTACAGAGAAAAATCGTAGGTATTTTTTGAGGAACAATTAATGATATGTAGCTATTTAATTTTTCCCTTGTCCTTTATTGTAATCATGTTTTTTTTGTTTTGTTTTTTTCCTCAGAGAAAAAAAGTTGATCTTTTTTGTTTGTAGGTTTTGTCTGTTTAAGGTTAAAGTGCAGGAACACAGTTATTCTATGAAAACACTGCGTTAGTGTAACAGCCACTTGTGTATTATTTCTGAAGGCTACTGAACGGAGGCTTTCGACTGTCTCTGGAGACAATTGATCAAACAGACTCGAGTCCCGGCGACTTGCTGAGCTCCAGTACCGTCGCTGGAGAGTCGAGCTCCCAGATTTTCTATTTGATGTGCGCTTCCAGGAGAACGACGACACAAAACCAACAACGTTTAAAACACTTCTCGCCGCACCTCGAGTGTGCTTCTTAATGATGTGTAAATCTGTATTATACCCTCATTTCATGGCCTTGTTTCTCCTTGAAATAAAACAAACTTTTGGCAGGCCATTGTTTTGTACTTTTAAGTAGCCTCAATGAACAATAAAGTGCTCTTAAACCACAGCCGTGACTTATGACTCATGCTTTGTGAAAATAACTGCTTCAGCGGTGTCAGTTACTGTATTAATTGCAATTAATAAACGATGAGCGTGACCCAAAAGCAAGCAAATACAACAGCAGGCATTTCAGAAGTGTGTGAATATATTCCTTGTTTATTATGAGCACAAATGGCACATTTCTACAGTTACAACACACTGGTGTGAGGACACACACGAGAGAATTCACTCGAAGACAAACCAAAGTTCAGTGCTGTCACTTTCTAATGATCTTAACGCAGGTGTTTGCACTGGCACTGAACCCTGCCGTAAATCTAATACACTTTTAATGAACATTTCAGCAGCTGAAGAAAGAAATGCCCCAAGATAAGGCTCCTAGCACAGAGAGCTGATGAAACCCCTTCCTAACAAACATGATGTTCAGCCAGAAATTAAATCTGTCATTCCCTCACCCTCGCATCGTTTTAAACACAAAATAGTTCATATGGTAGCCACCGGCTTCAATGTTATGGAAGAAAAAGGCTACCGTCAACTGGCTGGTGACCAACATTGTGTGAGGGTGCATAAATGACATTTTAAATTTCAAGACTGGACTTGATGTCTAGACCAGAGCAGATCACAGCATCAGTTTATTACTTGTGGTATCCGTGTCGAAAGACGAGCTCTGACAGCTTCATGTGAACGGTTAAGACGAGTATACGATGAAGGATCCGTGTGTGTGATGAGGTCACCGAGTCTGAGAAGCAGTCGAAGAGGCGCTTGACTGGAGCCCTTCAGATGCTCTCGTCGTCACTCATGTCCCAGATCTGCAGGACAGAAGAACAGGAGATCAGCAAGCTGTTCAAATAAGAGGCGGGAGAAGTGTGAAGCGGCGTGCGCAGGTGTGCATTATCATCCGTGACCGTTCATCTCAACATGCAAAACTCTTTTCAAGCTCTAATCCTGCACACAACACGCATGTTTGAAGACTAAACTCCCAGACTGAAGATAAACGTCTTTTGAAGACAAAGGCCATGCGCGAGTGTGTGAGCGTGAGTCTGGATGACGGAGGCGGACGGAGACTCTTTCTTCTGCGGCACACCTGGCTGTCAAAAGCTCAATGTCATTGACATGCTAATAAAAGCTGAACAAAAAACAACTTTGGCGGCCTTTTCACTTTGAAGTCTGCGCCAAGTCAAAAAAAACAACAAAACCCAAACGCAGAGAGATAAGGTACAGAGAGAGTGAAGCCTCTGCTGCCCTGATGATTCACTTCACACAAACACACAGATCAGTGCCTCAGTCTCCGTGTGCTTCATCAAGAATCATGCCCACAGACAAAACACCGTCTCGTGTAACACTTCTGAGAAAACCCATACATGCAGAAATGGAATATGGAATCACTCGTGCTGATGTTTTTTGTCACACAGGTGCTACTCTATCTCCACGCAAACACTTACACTGCAGTCTCTGACTGAAATCAAGATTACTCAAGCCCTGATAAATCCATACCCTGTAATCATGATTTGTGTTCACGCAGTTCCTTACGCTAAACTATTTTACCGTAGTGCAGGACTTGTAAACAATCAGTGCAGCATTACACCTGTGATGTGAAGGGCTCAAAGACGCGATATGGTTGCTTGAGCCACATCCGCTTCAGTTGGGTTTAGCGGTGGTGCTGTTTTATTTTCCAATGTGATTAAGTGTACTATCTTCGTCTCATCTCAGTACTGCAACGATATACGCATGAACAAACATGAAAAGTTTCATTTTATAAATGCCACATTTCACAAATATGCCAGAAGTAATGTCATTTAGACCTAAATAGTGCCACACGCACATATCGTCCTTGAGCTGAGCCTTTCTTTTGTGTGTGTGTGTGTGTGTGTGTGTGTGTGTGTGTTGCAGGTTTAATCAAGCTCTAGTATAATCGGGTTTGCTGTTAAAATGCAATATAACAATTATGCTTCAAACAGTAGTTTACTTACCGAAGCCCACTTCTGTAACTAAAATTAAAAAGATGATTGACACTTTTATCTCAGTTCTTTTTCTTTCAGAATTACATCATTTAAAGCTCGACTTTAAAAAGTGAGAATTGTGAGTTCATGTCTTGCCATTTTGACTTTATAACTCACAATTCATTACATTTTATCCATAAAATATAGATAACAAGATAAAAATGAACCCAATGCATTTTTCTTGTTTTACTGAAGAACATGGAATACAGAGAAAGAATGGAGGCTGATTATTTCAATAGATAGAAAATCAAGTTTGAGAACAAGCAGCTGTTGTCAGAACAGAAGTGGTGGACAGTGAGAAGAGACTCCACACCCAGCTCTGCTGCTGCTTCAGCCTGTAATTACATCAATCATCTTAATAACAGTGTAGCGCATGTATCGCGCCTCATGTTCCACACATCAACACGAGCCCTCCAGCATGTGTGTGTGTGTGTGTGTGTGAGAGAGATAATCTGACACACTTTTGATTCTGAAGTAATCACTGAGAGCAGCAGAAGACGAGTGACCCGCTCACATTAACCTGACGACAGCAGCTGCCATTATATGTCAGATCCATCGCCTCAGCATCTCAGCTCAGATCCATCGTTACTGACGGGAACAAATATCCTCAGATCATGCGAGATGTCCTGCTGTTAAAGTGACATTTTAATCATTCTTTATTTCTAGAACAACTTTTTTAAACGTGCTGGTGACATTATACAGTTTGATAGTCAGCGCGCTGTTGTAAACTGCTTAGCTGCTTTAACTTTAAATGTATTGCTTGCACATTTTCTGTAGCATTTTTGGTCTAATTGGATTCAATGATTTATGCTAAGCTATGCTAAAGTGATCCGCTGAATATAAAACAACTTCAGTGTTTTAACAGCAACGTCTTTCAGGTTTTTGCCAAAACAAGATTTTGTAAATGAATCTACTTGAAATGAAGCGAAACCCTACAGTGCTCAGTTTCCTGAGGTTAAAGTTACAGACTTCATCTTCAACACATGCGAACACGACACTAACTAGAGTCAGGATCAGCTCATTCCCGAACACAGCTGTGTGAAAGACACCAGCCAGCATTCAGGAACGTCTTTAAGATGGCTGACCCCGTGTTTCATGAGATCGTAGCCGTGTTCACTCCAGCACTCGTACAGAGGAGAAGTTTTTTTGCTTTCAGTGCTCATTCACTGGAACTGAAGAGAAAATGATCCAGGTCTGAACAAACGATGGGTCGGTTCTTTAAAGAGAAAATTAGTTTTTATTAGCGTTTAGGTTACCATTGACTTTTATTGTACGCAAAAAATAGATCAATAAATCTTCGAAACAACCTCATACCGGTTTGGAATGACAGAACCTCGATTTTTAAAAGGTGGAGCGGCTGGATTCGCTGTGAACACAAACACACACACACACACACACACACACACACACATTTACAAAACGTTGCGCAGAAACGATCTTAAATTTGATCTTACGTTCGTTTCTCAGATATGATGATGTGTGATTTATAGAATGGACGACGCGCGTATGCATCTCTTTCAGACGTGATTTTATGAACCGTAAATGATCTTGAACTTGGATTCAGCTCTCTGCTTGTAAACGACTCCTAATTAATGTCATTAACATATACAATATCCCCAATCATCATAATTTAGAGCCGTGAGCTGTTATTTTCAAAAACCTGCAATACTCTCACAGTAAAAAGTGTGTACGTCTGCTCAGACCCAGACCTGACGTGAAGCACTTTTCCACGCCAAGGACCGTTGTAATAAATATGAGTGCTGGCGGGGATTTAAAGCTGCTGTATGTAGGATTGACACCGAGTGGTTGAACTAGGTATTGCAGTCCAAATTGGATGCAATGGTTGTTTTCACCCGGCCCCTCCTACTCAGACTTGAAGCACATGACGATGAAATACGTTGTGTTTTCCCAACTGGCAACCCGACTGGGTTCTCAAACACAATAGGGTAAACTGACGGTGGGCGGGTTTGACAAACCAAAACAACGTCCTGCATTCTGGGCCAGAACGCACATTTTCAAAGGAGAATAATTGACTGTGGTACGTATGTTAACTTAGCATGTGTCTTAAAGGTCAAACATATTATGGTCAAAATCCTACATACAACACCTTTAAGCGTATAAACACACTCTACGATCAAATCTGAGCACACACACGCTGTATGAAGGAGGCCCTGGTCTCTCTGTCTCAGGAAGGAACAGACTGAGAGGAGATACAGAGTCAAGCAAATTGGCTCCCAGAGCTCTTCTACTAACAGCACCAGCACAGGTAAACAATCATACCAATATTATCTACTCAGAGAGATGCACAAGCCTTATTTTACTTTCAGGTTCTATTAAGCCTGCCATTTCATCACCGCCACTTTTACAGCTTAAAGACATGATTTATGTCATTTCACATAAGCATAAAAACATCATACACTGTCAGAAATAAAGGTACACGAGCCGTCACTGGAGCAGACCTTTTCAAAAGGTACAGGTTTGTACCTGAAAGGTCCATTTTGGTACCTTAAAGAAACATATTAGTACTGATAGGCCCGCTTTGACAAACAGAGCTTAGCTTAAGTTAAATTAAGATATTTAAGCAACAAAAATGCCTTACAGGTGTGCATCTTAACACCCGAGCAAGACATTTTCATCTGAGACAGATAAACATGCAATTTAGTCTTGGACTAGCTTAAGCCTCGTCTGTGACACCGGGGACAAGTGTATATATTTAAACCTAATCGCTACAAAAGTGTACCTTTTGAAAAGATCCTGCCCCAGTGACAGCTTTTGTACCTTTATTTCTGAAACTAGAAATGTGTCAAATAAATGATTTAACATAATAAATCATGATCGCTGAACAATTATTGATTTAATTCAGGTTAATTCTGATTTATAAATAAAGTAAAAATACTATATACAACTGTTGATGGTTTGTCATAATGTTCATAACAGATTTAGCCTAAAAGAAGCTAAACACAGTTATTATATAGTTATTAAAAAAGTCAAATTATATGGAGCTGGATTTAGACTTTCACGAGCTGTAGGCTCTAATCATCAAAATTAAAACAAACAAAAAATGTTTTACTTTACGCGTAATGAATCTACTATCTAAAAATACGTTTTGCACAATCTTTGAATTTTTTTAGACGCACATGTATATATTCTTAAAGTTTACAAATAGCACGATAAAAGGTTTATCTTCAGTGTAAGAGTTTCACTACAGGACACATTGATGCATCAACTACCCATATATATCTATAGACTAAAGAAAAGAAAAAGAACTGACTGCAGTAAACATTACAATTAGTGTCAAAATTGAGCATCCTGCAGAACGGCACTTCCTGTTCACTTAACACTAGTCATTTCCATACTGTGTCGATTGCACACAAGGCAATATTTCCTCCAGCATTCAGCACAGTCTCTCAGAGCCTCGGAGAGCGAGTGTGTGGTCTGTGTTTGGGTGGAGTTACGCTGTGCTCAGGAACACTGGCTGACGTGGAAGGGGAAGTTTAGTGCGCTGCTTGGAGTAACTACACAGCCTGGGTTTTTCCCTCCTCACGTCCCTAAACTCCTCCTCCGGCCGTCCTCCAAACTCACACACACACACACACACACACACACAGCTCCACACTCTCTCCCTCCAGACCGTGAGTCACCGCTTCAGCCCAAAACACACACACACACACAGCTCAGTACTCACACTGTACAGCTGGAGGAGGCAGGAAGTGAGCATGGTGAGAGTGTTTCTCTCTCTGTGTGGAACAGACTGACAGAAAGAGCAGCGAGTGAAGCACCACGGATGGTGTGGAGCGCTGCAGCTGTGGTTTGTTGTTGTTGTGGAGGACGGATGGATGGAGCTCATCCTGGCTCCGTCTCTCTCTGTGACACACTTCCTGCCCCACATATCCAGGGAAAGGCCATTTTAGGGTGCCGCTCCTTCCGGACTGAGCTTTCTTTCCACCGCAGATAAAAAAGAAACACTAAAGTGACTTGCAGCGAAGCACAAGGACGATTTAAAGGAAGCATTCATCCCCAAACTGTTATTATTTACACAAGTCATGTGCTCATATCTTTAACCCGAGCACATGTTCAACTCAAACTCAGAGGTGCAGAGATACTGCAGACTGGGGTGCTGAAAAAATGTAGCGCATGCATAAATAGAGGCCATTTTTTATTAGCATGCAGGCATTGAGTGATTTAAAGAATGTGTTCAGCTGTAAGCGTACGGTAAACATTCACACCGAAACTGAAGTGCACTTCATAATCACTGAGCATGAATTCTTGATGAGAGCAAACATCACAGACGAGTTCCTGATGATGATGGGGTCAGTCCGACACTCATCTCCGCAGGACGAGGCAGGTGTGTTTCAGGAGGAGCTGCAGGTCTGAACACGCACACTTCACATACGTCCACACACGCCGGTTTGGCAGGTGGAGCCGAGCTTATCACAGCATCTGAGAGGAGCGCAGAGAGACAGCAGAGCTTCATCAGATGAGGAAAACAGAAAGCCTGCAAGCGCAAACCTGCCCCGCATAATTACCAGTGTGACGAGCAGCCGCTCCAGTGTGGTCAGACACACACACACACCAGACCTCCTTAAAGCCAGGATTGGAGAAAAGATCTTTTAATGAGAAAGACTGGAAGACTTTCAAAGACGAGGGCAAATCATTTGAAACCAGAGAGGAGCTTTTTTGAGAAGCTGAGCCTAGATCAAACACAGCTCTCGTTCCAGAGCCACAGAACCAGTGCTGACGTCTGCGCCGTTAAGATCTCTGCGCTCGGGTTTGATGTACATTCATCCTGAGGAAGACCATCTGAGCTTCTAAAGAGTTAAGACTCTAATGTCGAGTTATTGTGTTACGACATTAGGGGTCTAAATTGGTAGCCCCAGTACTTTCTGATTTGAAAAGAAAGCGGCAAAGAAATTTGGCTGGTGGATTATGCATGTTGAACAAGTCCTGTGCACCTGTGATAAAAGGTTGACAGGTCCATCTACTTTTTCAGATTATTGCACCAGGCTCTGCTGCTCTCTCTGCTCTGCCCCAGTGCTTGAGAAGCTGATTAAGTCGTGGACTGCCCCCTTTTTGGCCAGAAACGTCTCTTCCTCCTCATATTTCCTCACCACCCTTGATGGCAGGGCAGCTAGGGATTACATAGATATTCCCCAGGTGGAGAGAGTGCTTGAGGTGCACCACCACCTGCACCTCTCCTCCAAGACCTGTAGAACCCTGCGGCTCTCGTGGCTAAAGCCTACAGTGCTGCGGGTCAAGCAGCCTCTGCCCTGTCTCCAGCCTGGTTCCATTCGACTGGCCTTTTACCGATTAAATGGTGTCAGCCTTAAAAAAAAATCAATTGGCGCATAGGTTTTGGTGTATCGCAAGACAAATTGCCCTTAAGCTGTTTCCATACATAATTTTACCTATTGCGCAAATCATATGCAAATGACTGTATTGGAAATAGGAATGTTAATGTAGGTTATTTTATTGCTCCAAACCCACAACCGACAGTCATTAAGCCATTATTAACCAACAAGACTATGCCAAATTACAATGAAATCTAATTTGAATTGACACATGGCTGTGACCCATTAAAAATAGCTTAATTTGTTTCCAGGGATTAATTTTATACGAGAGAAAAGATCCACCGCGGGCCATGCCTCAGCCTGCTGGACACCAAACCCAGACCTGGTTTTTAGATGTGTATCCCAGCTCAGCACCCATGTCAGGATCTTAGGAACCTCTATTTGTGGCTCACGGACAGGACGTGGTACACTTACATAGGATAGTTAAGATAGTACACCCAAAAACGTCATTCTAAACTCATGTAAGACCTTCAATCGAAACATAAAATGAAGATGGAACGTGAGAGCTCTCTGACCCTCCACAGATGTCAATAATGCCACCACAGGCAACTTAAAGTCACCCCAAAATACAAAAACTACCGTCAGTAATTACAATCAGTTTGTTAACTGGCAGCCTCTAATGAGTAACAGGATGTCTGTTGAACCTACAACTTCTTGTCAGGGAAACTAAAGACTTGCAGCGCAAGGAGCAGCAAAACTCATTCTTTCACCTTTCTCTTTGATTTTTGAAGACCCTCAATGATGCCTGAAAACACATTACACAAAAATAGCATCTACACGACAACCTTTGTTAGAAACATGTATAGAGTGTTCTTGGTCAGTTCACACAATAATCGACTAAAAATCTTTCTTTACGCTACTTTGTCCTTTGTTTCGTTTTTTTACAGCAATGAAAAGTTCTCCACACTGTTTAATGATGACATGACTGACACTACGAACACCAGTAATAGTGAGGCTTGCCTTAGCAAACACCACTAATTACTGCGTGCCCTGGCTAAAGGCTACACCACAGTAAAATGACAGATTTCATACGAGCAATCATTTGTGGATGGCATGTATACTTCATTTTAAACACTATGTGGGCTAACAAGAATCTGTAATATGGGGTTTACGGTGACAACTCACAATAGGTGGAGATAATTAAACCCTCCTGGTTTAAAACCGATACCTTTATCTGGACTAGCCTAAAAGACACGGGGATGATCCTATCTCTCGCTCCCATGCAGGTTTGAAGATAACGGCCGGTGTGATGTGGCCCCTAAAGGGCCAGAGAGGAGATAACAGTGCTGTTGGACAGTGCCAGGATCAGTCGTGCTCCATCTGGAGCCATGAGAACAGATAAAAAAAACAACATATCCAAATGATTTCTCCCAGCCACAACACTCCTGATCAACAGCCAGAGCTGTAATCGCTCATCAGTCATTCCCGGCCATCCCCGCTTCATTTCTACAGCGCACGAGTTTGAACCCAGCTTGCACCTGTAACAACATCTCTCTCTTCCAGAACCAGATCACGAGGTCCTGCCGCCCTGCATGACGTTGCTCCTGGAGAGAGAGTCAATTTTAACACTTAAAGCGC
This sequence comes from Enteromius paludinosus, assembly GCA_032361165.1. Lineage (NCBI taxonomy): Eukaryota > Metazoa > Chordata > Actinopteri > Cypriniformes > Cyprinidae > Enteromius > Enteromius paludinosus. Next base: position 1,200,889 of record JAUMHQ010000066.1, on the reverse strand, counting down.
ATGGATACTTTGGACATGAAACTTTATTTAACATTTAAATTTATGTAGCACTAAAAAAAATTGGTATCAATTTCCTAATGTTTTTGAAAGAAGTCTCTCCTGATCTACTGCTCACCATGTATTTAACAATTTACAATGTAAAGCAGCTGTTTTCTGTAGAAGCCCATTTCCGCCACTGCATAAAAAATAAAAAAGGGCATTGCGACTTTTTTATCTCACCATTCTGACTTTTTTTCTCATATAAAGTCAGAATTCTTTTTTTCCTCTCGCAATTGTGGGTTTATATCACGCAATTCTAACTTTTTTTCTTGCAAAGCACCATGGGAAACCACACGAGACATGATTGGGTCGTTGTTCGTTTTGTATGCTTCAAGCCAGATGATTTTTTTCCAGGAGAACCCATCAATGCATCCAATTGCACATATTCCGTAAGGTTTTAACTTGTCATATCCGTCAATATGCCACACATAGTTTGGCCGAACTGTGAGATAAAAAGTCGCAATCACCTTTTTTATTTTTTATACAGTGGAGGAAACAGGCTTCCATAGTTTCCTGTGTGAATGGGTGTTAAAGTGTGATGTATTTCTGTGATGTTCAGCATCATGACTCCAGTCTTCAGTGTCACATGATCTTCAGAAATCAGAACAACACACCTTTCTGAGTATTATCAATGTTTAAAATATCTGTGCTGTTAAATATTTTTGTGGAAACTGATACTTTTAAAATTTATTTGAAATGGACTATTTTGATAAGATTTTTTTACTGCTACTTTAATAATAACAATGCATAAAATAACACCTGGACAGTGTCACCACATAGCCCAAACATGAAATGTGAATGAAAAGGAACTGTTTCATATGATGTTTTTTTCTCAGAACAACAGCTACTAACAGTATACCAGTTTCCACGGTCATTCTGAAACGCTTAACGTGAAAAACGTTTAATGTGGCTTAAAGCATCTAAAGACTGACGAGGGAAGCCCAAAATTCTGTCAAAGCCCATATTCAACAGATAAAGTGACTTTTCTCCCCCGTAGAAGTCCATTATAAGAACACAGCTTAACGGATGCTACCTTAACAACGACCGGGAGAAACCAAACCTCTGTCCAATTTTATTAATAGCAAAGACTTGCCACTGTTAGCATGTTGTTTCTGTTATGAGGCGTATGTCATGATGCAACAGTAGAGCTGTCGGCACGTCTGCAGAATAAATGTGGCTGGTGCTGAAAGCGGCTACATTCATTCACACTGGGGCAGTAACGTGATCACTCACTATAGGAGGCAGCTCTGCTTCATGTGTTTGTGTGCTGGAGGAACGACTCGTCACAGATTGAATCTGCTTATGGATGATAAAACTCTTTTTCTGCTGTTAGTCAGCTGAACAGTCAGAAACAAGAAATACAAATATTGTGTTCATTCATGGACAGACACTGGAGCAGAAACACGTGATCTGGCTTTGGTTTAACGATCAGCTATAAAAATATAAGGGCTAAAAATGCACAGCAGTAACTCACATAGATATTTATAAATGAGCCTTCAGTCGGACGGGCAAAATAAAGACTGGAGTAGCTGTGCAGTTTGTCAGAAATAGAAAGAGGCGTCCGTCGACTGCCACGCCATAGACAGCACCGCACACGTTTAGCCCTGAATAACGCAGAACCCAGTGCCTGAACTTCAGGTGTTTTCTGATAGGACTGGATCTGGCTCATGTGAATACACCTCACTGACTGACTGATCTGTGACTCCTGTGAGAGCTGCGCTTCATACAGCACCGCACGACTAATACACTACTGATCCCTGTGGGCATATTTATGTATAATATTAAATGGAAAACTAAAATGCAGAAATGTCTGCATGACCTATAATTCAGTTTAGACTGTTTGGAAGAAGGTTTAGCGTCTATGGTATGGAAAAGATCGCTTCGAGACACTGGCTTGACAGGAAGTCTTCAGAGTTTTGTGAATGAGTGTGTTGCCAGATCCAGCTATTATAGGCATTTTTACACCTGTCTTTTCTATTTGATTGAACACTTTAGAAAGTTAATAAAATGAAAAGCTGCAGTTTAGAGTCAGCAATATCTTTATCTTATCTTATTTGCGCAAGATTGAAAATAATTTTGTTTTATTTTTATTCAATTGTTTTGTTCGTTCATTTGTTTTTGTAGCAATATCTGGCAACACTTTCTTGCACAAACCATTTGTTTTGCTTCAGAAGAAGACCTCAATATATCTCTGATATCAATGAGATTAAAATTCTGTCTGTACGGTTTCCAGTGTTGGGCAAGCTACTTAGAAAATGTAGTGAGCTAAGCTATCAGTTACTCTACACTGAATGTAGCTTAACTAC
>JAUMHQ010000066.1:1160720-1176533 GCA_032361165.1 Enteromius paludinosus | reverse complement strand
CGCTCCACTGTAGCCAAGGGAGTCGTATCCTTTGTGGTGTACAGAGACAGGAAGCGCCTGGCATGACGTGAATTCGTGTTTGTTGTGAAGAGAATTTCACACGCGAATGAAGTGAGTAACCTTAAACTGTTCAAGCGTCCAACTACGCATGAATGGCGTGATTTATTTGCGCAAGTCGCGTCTGGTGTAACGTAACGGTGCAGGTCACGTGAGTGTTTTTAAAGGGAACGTAATCAACCTGGAAACATTTGATCGATTATAGGTCCTGAATGTAGATTTCGATTACTTTTCGATTAATTGCCCAGCCCTACCACACAATATTAAGAACCAAGGGTTCCCAAACTTTTTAAGGGGGTTATTTATAATAATTTTATAATATTTATATATTCTATTTATAATAATTTTAGCTGTTAGTTTTTTCCTGGACTAAATCAAAAATAACACGCATGTTGTATTTTATTAGAATTGTTGTTATTTTCACAGATTCTGCAAGGGCTTCCAAACTCTCTGCATACCGCTGTATACTATAATGGGATTTAATGAGACGCTGTAAGCCGGGAAATCCTGTGATCTGTCCATATTCTTCAGGTGTAAGCTCCTCACATGTGTTTGAGCACTTTATTTCAGAGGAACATTGTTTCAGTCTGTCTTGAGTATGGATAAAACACAACGTCTCCAAATTTACAAGCGTTTGTCTGTCGAGGACTGGACTGTTTGGTTTCCATGGTTTCACGCTCACACTCATCACAACGTCACTCACACACAACTGGAGCTCCCCACACCGACTGATGAACATCACATGTTAGCTCTGCTACTGTTACTACACATTCAACATGGCCTGTTTCTTTAAGACCCTGCTGAAAAAACTATACATCCCTGCTCAAAACACAATATGAAAAGTCATTTTGTAATGGTTTTACTGGAAAAAGCTAATGGTTGGTAGGAATATTTTAAATGGAAACCAATTAAAAGTATGTTTCTACTGGGTTTCTATTGTTTTTTAGGGACTGTGACAAACATTTAGAGATTCATAGAAATGCGGGAATGCAGTGATTCATTGGCCAGACACGTCAATCTGTCTGTCTCCCTGGGTCACTCCGTGTCAAATCAACCAATTTCAGAAACTTTCTCGGCTAAAATGTCTAATCTTATTAACACTGATCTGAAAAAGCATGTTAAAAGCAAACATTCTAAATGCCATGAATGTATGTTTAACCCAAAATTTTGCAAAGGGGGTCAAAAAGACAATTTACTCATGAGGTTTAGAGATAGGTTTTGAATGTTGCATATTCTGCAAGTGGAATAAAATGATGAGCAGAACTGTATCTTTTGCGGAGAACCACCTGCTGTTTACATTAATAGCCTGTTACAGTTAACAATAATACTTCAAATAAATGACACTAAAAGTCAAAATATTAACTTTGGTATTTCAGATGTACTGTAACTATAGTTTGGTTAGGACCCATTGTAAGTTTTACTGTAATGACTTCATACAGTTCATATTTTGTATTTGAAAAGCGTAACTAATAGGGATGCTCATTTTAACCGTTAACCGACCGATTTGAAGTTTACCCGATTAATACAATCAGTTAAACAGTTTAAAAGGTCATTTTATTGATTTATTTATTTCAGTATTTTACCTACTCATATAATATATAAAATTGCATTTTATTGGCCACATTCACACAGCAGCAGAACACAGTTGTTGAGTACAGGAAGTGACACCGCGTTCTGTAACGGAACTCAGCGGGAAACGTTCAGGACTCGCGGAACACACGCGCTGTGTGAACGGAACAGGAACGCTCTGCTGCACAAACGCGCTTCTAGCGGGGGTTATGTGTTCAATGTGTGTTTTGAGTAATGTCTAGTGATGGAGAAATGAGCTGCGTGTCATCTGAAAGTTTTATTAGATCACGTCTCGTCGTTTTGTGTTCTGCACGTGATTCATACGCTCCGCTCTCCACGCGCGCTGCTGTCGGTTAATGAAGGTCTGATGAAAGATCTCGCGCCTCGATTGGACTCCTGTCATGTCAGAAAGTGGTAAGACTTAGTTTTGTGGACGTTGCCATCTTTGATATTAGTATTATTATTTTTAACGGGTCACAGGCGCTTTTCCTTTGAATTCAATTCTCATTTAAAATAATGTTGTCAGTTAACGGTTAATAATCGGTGAACGAGCGTCGGTTACGAGAAATAACTGAAGTGAGCATCCCTAGTAACTAAGTTACACGTACTCTGAAATATTTTGGTTTCTTTGGGAATATTCATTTGTAAGGCTCTGTTTGGTTCATCCCCAGAGATATGAGGATCTCAGTAAGTCCAAATCGTTGAGTTTCACCCATATTCAGTTATCAAAAACCAGATGTGGGTCACTCTTTATATACAGTAATTGCTCATTTCCTGTAATTAAAGAGCAATGTTAGAAGAATAATTAATGTTAAAAGTATGTTTGCTTCTATCAAGACAGAAATGGTCAAGTTAAGACACATCGACTCTTGGTAGTCTATTTGATAAGATTCTGTATATGAATCAGTTTCAGGAACATTTAGAAGAAGGGATCTGGTTCCCAATACTGGCCAGTGCTTCTTCCCATTGTTGAACATTCACCACTGACACATAACGCACCAAAGACCACAGTCACAGATTTATTAAGAAGAATTTATTAACAGATCGATATGAGGATCTTTTATATCTATCCTCGTGACCACGAACTCTAACTCCGGATGAAGGACGTCTGTGAGATCCACATTTCACACGTAAAACAAGCAGTAACCAGACAAACAAACCAACGGTGCACAGCGTCCACTACAGACCCTTCCGAAAACATGGGTAAAAGTTTTTAACGTGCTGCTGCTGGATTTTCTTCCAGAGAACCTGCCATAAATATGACCTTTATTACAGCGCGTCACATAAAAGGTCACAGTATAACTAACTGCATCACACCAAAATCAGCCAGCACCGATATGTTCATGCGGGACATAACAAAACTAGGTTTTCAGTAGCTTAAATGAACAATTCAAGCATAAATACAAGTTTTCTTTATTATTAACTAAACCCAAAATCTAAACGTTGCTGATTAGAAATGATCCCTTAAAAAGAGCTGAATAGGAACCCCAAGACTTTTACCTCACACAGTTCCCATCAAAGTGTAAGGATCTGAGACTTTTTATGAGGCTTTTACGTCGTTATAGCACAAAGAAAATAGAAAGGGAGTGAGAAGTTGTGGGAGAAAGTGAGTGAAACCGGAGCGACAGCGCGAGAGGGGGAAGGGAGCGGATACGGCCCACCATCAGCCTCCAGACTCTCTGTGTGTTTGAGGAGGAGTGGCTTCAGAGCTGCTAAACGACAGACAAACCACTGCGAGAGCACACGCAGAAGAAATCCAGCAGCCAAACTCTGATTTATGAGACGTGAACCCGTCGACAACAGCGCGACCGCTGGGAAAAAACACTTCAATTCAGCCCTAATTACTCTCATACGGCTGTGACATCAACAAGCAGCCTAACTCACAACACATGGCCTCTCTAACACATCGTCCACAGATACTTCACATATCTGCAGAAGATACCAGCAGACTCCACACACCAGCACGTATCTTAATTATCTCACTGCTGTAACAAATCCATTTTCATTTTTCAGCCTTGAGCTGCAATGCATCACTTAGGCACTGCGTAATGTCTTTAATAAAGTTGTGTTTATCTCAATTCCAAAGAATAAGCGTGTAAACGGTCACTTACTATCGGGGAGCATGCAGTGCATTTGTCAAACGCCAAACTTGCAGGAAGAACATTGTCGAATCTTGACAGGAATCCTCGAATCTGGAAAGAAAACAAATGATTTTTAAGAAGCAGCAGAGAAAAATATTGCTTGATCTCTAGCGCCACCTGGTGCCTGTCAGTGAAGACATTAGAAAGATTCAAGATTATTTGTCAAGTGTAGTTATAGCTGGTACAACATACAGTGAAATGTTCTTTCTGGCTGAAAAGTACTCCCCAGCTGTTCTAAAACATACAAATTAAGAGATAAAAAAAAGAAGTACTAACAGAGGAAGTTATAGAAGTGAGAGCGAGGATTATAAGTGTGAAAAGAAAGTCTGTATAAAAAAAACAGCCATATGTATATGTACATATATATAACTGTGTATGTGTAACAAGATTTTTATGCATAATACACATAAATATAGATGCATTTAGGTAAGGGACTGTAGTAATAAATAAATAAATAAATGCTGTGTGGCATAAGGTGCAGATAGTACAGAGCAAGGTGCAAATGTGCCATCGGTAACCATACTCTAGATGGTTCCAGATATTGTTTAAGGTGGATGTGTGTGTAGTTGTCTATCATGTCTTCATGTTTGTGCTGTGGTTGTTTTATCTTAACCTTCACGCTCAGCTTGGGTCTCAGACACTTCATCACGCTTTAATAGGTCAAAAACATAGTTAACATTCGACAGTTCATTTACAAAAATCATATCATTGTTTTTAACAATTCTCAAGAATTATGGTTTTTTTTTTTCATTGTTTAATCCAATTGAGGCAGACATGATAAAACAAATAAAACATTTTAAAAATACATATAAAACAAAACGGTTATCTGGTTATCTTATCTTATGTGAAATAAGTATTAACAAAAAAATCTGTTTTATAATATTTGTCTTCCAGGAAAAGTGTAACACTACTATTCTAATCAGAGAAACATACACAACGGATTATTAACCACTTTTCTTCTGAAAACCATGTTTATTTTGAAATGAATAAAGAACTCACATAACTATACATTTTCTTCAAATATCAAACGTAATGTGGCTTAAAGTATGGCAAATCATTTAAGAGACTGTTTAAGCTTTAAATGCAAAAATTATGCCAACAAATGATCTTAAATGATATTTTGTATTCGCATAGAATAAATGACTGTCTAACCAGTTGACTTATTTTTAGTAACATTATGGCATCCACTATTGTAAAGAGAAAAAAAACACTTTATATTTGTTATTTATTTATTTATTTATTTATTTATTTATTTTTTGTGCACCTTCTGGCAGGGAAAGCACAATATAAAAATCTCTGTTCTTAAAAACATGATTATCAGTTGTTTCACGCTCATCTAGCAGCGTGTTCCTCAATAGCAGAGGAAAGTGCTTTCTTGTGACGCAGACACACGACAGAGCGCCGTGTTCAATTACAGTCACCTATCTCTCAGAGCAGGCATGAGTCTCAGGAGTTACTGCCGCCAGCTCATCTTAATTGAAAGCAAATTAAAGAAAGAGCCCGAGGGAGAGATAAGAGGGGTCGAGGCTTCAGCATTAAGATTACCAGGAGTTTACAGGCGTCTGATGCGTTACACACGGGCTCCAGAGCAAGACACTTTGATGGAAATCCACATTTATTGAGTCAAATCCACCGAATAAAAGAGATTCCTACTTGGACATCCGTCTTTTGCTCAAATCTGTTCAAATATAATTACTTTTTAATCAAACTGAGGGAAAAAATGAGGCATTGAAGTTTGAGCCCCAGATTATATCAGAACATCTGCATACAGCAGCTTCAAACACTTCAAGATCCTAAAGCCGGTGTCAATACTGGTGAAGAAAGATGCAGACGTCTGGTTTGTGGTTTACACACTTCAGGAGAAGCACTCACAAGACAACACTCGGCGTCTTGTCCCTGACGCAATGAAATCCATTCATTTCTAACTTCTGTAAACGTGTCTGCCAGTGTTTCAGGGTTGTACAGAGGTAAGTGATTAAACTGAAAGGTTGTAGGTTCAACTTCATAAACCATTAAGTCTTTGCATCCCAGAAGAAGTGAAGCTGTAATGAGTGCAAGCCATTCTGCATTTAATCAGTAAAAAGGACCGAGATCTCATTTGGAATTATTGCACTCATATCAACAAGTTATTACACCATCATTTCTACTGAATCTAAATGACCTTTTCTGCTGGTAATTGCTCCCCAGCGTTACTAGCAGCATTAATGCAGAACACTCTCATGCACATCCAGAAACGTCCTCAGAATGAATAGAACTGAAGCTCACTGCATGTGTGTAAGCAGAGGGATCAGGGTTATCTATTACATGAAAACAAAACGCTACACCCTGACAGATCTGAACATTTCATTCCTGAAACACAAGAAAAGATTGGATGAAGTTTCTTTTTTGTCTCTTGTTTGTTTTTGCTATGATACGTATTCATTGTCAAAGCAATTTGTTTTGTTGTTGTTTGTCTCTTTTGTTTGATTATGGTAGCTATTCATTGCATCCCCAGTCTTATTACAGTCCCTTTAGCTAGAACTAATAATGGAGCCTACAGCAGCAGTCATCAGCAGCACAGGTATATTTCTAGCAATAGCCAACAATATAGGTCAAAATGATCAATTTTTATTTCATGCCAAAAATAATTAGGATATTAACCACTGCTCATCAATTTAAAAAATGGAGATTTTATATACATATATTGAAGTACTCAGCTTTGTTTACATCCGGATGTATGTACATGCACATGAACGGAATCTGTGCACAATCTGGTTGGTACACTTTTGAACAGTTTTTTAAAGATGCCCCACCAATGCTTCATTTATTTGATCAAAAATATAGTAAAATTGTGAAATTGTACGTCAGTTAGAGCGTAATGTTCAGCTGTATTTCCAGCATCATTACTCCAGTCTTCAGGTCACATGATCTTCAGAAATCACAATAATATACTGATTTACTGCACAATAAATATTTCTGATTGTGGAAACCATCATGTATATATATATATATATGTTTATGTATTTTTTATGGAAATCTTTTGTAACAGCATCTCTTTTGACCAACGTCCTTTTTCAACAAATATATTACATTTCTTAAAATCCTAGAAACCAAAGCAGAAAAAGCCAGCGTCTTGTTAGAGACTGCTTCATCACCCCACAGCTCTCATGAACACTATGATAAAACAGCTCACTGGATGAACACAGAGCTCTGCTTCAGTCAAGCCCCTTAGAGCTCCACACGTCCAGCAGGGGGCAGTGCGAGCTAAAGAGACATATCCCCCATCAGGAGTGTGGCAGGCATGTCGAGCCCAACACGACGTTAATACAAGAAAAGTCAGAACACTAAATCCCGTCAAGAACAATTTATGAGGTCTGGGATTATAATGACCCAGTCGTCGCATGTGTCCTGTTCGCCAGCGTCTGCTCTCGTGTTGAGACTAGTCACAGTCAAGAGAGCTTTTCTGATTAATCGTATTAGGCGCATATTTGCAATTATGGGTTCTTGAGGAGGGGAGCGTTATTTGTGAAGGGGCATATGTATGCTGCACGCCGGTGGAGCTAATAACCCAGAGAGCAGCTCGGTGACGTCTGTAGCTGCGTCATTAGCCCCCTGCGTGAGTGTGTGTGTGTGTGTTTCATCCGGGGGGCTCTTGCTATAACGCTGTGCTAAGCTTCAGCACACAGGCAGGGGGTCCTGCTGTGCCACTTTATGAATTATAGCAAGACTGTGAGATTGAAAGTCGCAACAAACAGCGATATAAACAACTACATATAATACATGCCATTAATACATATGTTGGTGTTTTTCCATCAAGTCCTTTAAAAGGAATCATGCAACGGAAAACACACACACACACACACAAATGCAATAAACAGCAAGAAACTATGTTGAAACAGTACTTTCTTGTGAAACCTTCTCCACTCTCCAGTGACTGGTTTAGACTCAGAAAAAACCTGATCAACTAAAGATGAGCAGCCAAGCCAGATTCACAAATATATCACTCCCGTCTGTTCTTTTTAAAGAGTTGTTCAAATCGCAATCATTACAAGCAATTAGTGTTAATCAGAAAGTAGGAATTGTAATTGTGTAATTATGTGGAATCAGAATCACTTCCACACAAACCCTAATGTTCTTCCTGGCAAGAACCATTCAGAACCAGTGGATTATCATGAATTAAATCTTCTTAAATCTTCTTGCACTATCCATCCAAACCCTTTTATATTTAAAAATCTTCAGGGTTATGAGATGTGCTCATTAACATACTGCTTCCCGCATTCACACCAACAACAATTGAGCAATTTGGCCCATATTACAGATCATGTAGATACTAAAGCATAAAACAAAAAGACTAATACTCTCAGAATAAATGATGTTACACAGAAAGAAGAACGTCATAGAGTGCTGGTGAACTATCCCTTTAAGCTTTCTGATATGATGTATGTAGACATACTGTCGATCACTGTATTGGGCCACGTCTCTCAATACTGAAGGGTGACTTTTGTAAAGGTGCATATTAAAACATCACACTACTTTCAAAATTCACCACACATTTCATCCGATTTATTCTCTGGGAATTGGACCCATGAGCTTGCTTTGACACGTTAATGAGATCTGACATGGTGAAAGAGGAGCACATGATGACTAGTGTCACGGTACCAAAATCTCAGTATTCGGTACCAATACCAGTGAAAATCCCGGTACCAATTTCGGTACCGAAGCAAAACACAAAAACACTTTTATATGAGAGGACATTTATTTAATCAAACAGCGCAAACTATATTTCATAGCCTAGAACTGCTTTTCTGATGGACCGATTTTAAAGATACAAACATTAACCAACATTTGTTCTCTAACACACATATTTTGGTACACAGCTCGTTTAAAAGCCTCTAGTGTGTAAAATTGTACACTATTATGTCCCGTTTTAAACGCTGTAGGAGCATTACATAGTTAATTAAGAAACTTTATTCTGATACTGGCGTTAGCATTAGCCACCCTTATGCTAACGATTAACTAAGCACATTGCAATGTTTGAGGTGTTTTATAAGGTGCGATGTATTTCCTCCTTTTGACATAAATCTTCGATGACACCGCTTGCAGATGGGTTTTTGGTGATCAATGATGTTGCGCTTGTCATCAGCCTCAAAAACAAAATACTTCCACACGTGGCTCTTTCTTTTCAACGAGCAGATTCAGAGCCGCCTCATCAGCAGCACCGCCGGTCGCCATCTCTCTGTGCTTTAATGAAGAAGACGCAACTGCGCAGTGCGCACCTTTCGGGTCGCGCAGCAAGAACCGGGTTGACCGGTTGCTCGGTACTACCAGTACTTCAGAAAACCTGGTACAGTAACATTTTTTATTTTTTAGTACCGTCTTGGTACCGAAGAACCGGGTCTTTTGACAACACTAATAATGACAAATCAGCTATCAAACTATGTCAGAAAACCTGAACGTTTATGAATTTTTGATGCTTTTTGCTCATTTTTAAATTTTTACTTTCAGGCTATGGAATGAGCCAAGTGAACCTTCTACTAAATCTCTTCTTTTGTCATGCAGCACTTAATTCAGTTAATTCAAAGAGTCAGAGAGATTGGAGAAAAGTCACGTGTAACTGTGTTATGGTATGAACAAGAAATATATATTTTTTCATTTATTTCGAACAGACAGTAGTGCTAGTGCTACAGCAGGAGCAGTTGTTAAGGATTAAAGCAAAAAACCAGAACGGTCTGACATTATTTGTGAAACGATGCTCTATCAGACACAAACAGCAGATGCAATGTCACTCTCTGACAGCAGGTGGCACTCATGGAACAGCAGCGTTTCCCTGGTTACTGCTGTAAACAAAGCAGCTGCTTATAAACACTAGTTTAACAGGCATTATATGGAGGTAAGGGGAAAAGGAAAATGCCACTGAAACATATCTAAAGATGGTTAGTTCCTCTCAGAGACGCATTCCTATGTTTGTCTTCCTGTAAGTGAGCATCGAACACAGTATTTTCACTTCTTCACAGAATTCCACACAAATTACATTATGCTGGTATCAGTTTCTCATGTTTCAACTCATTTCTAATTCTTTTATCACGGTATACGGTATTCTCACGATATTGAAATTTGAGTGCTAAAAAGTGTTGTCGTAATACAGTATAACAGCTTCGATAGTTTTTTTTTTTTTTTCAAAAATATATTAACATTTAAATACAATAAAGCAATGGACAAAAATGGAAGAAGTTAAACATTTTACACAGATTAAACTATAAAGAATTAAAAGACAAATAGGTATCACTTTACAGTAAGATATCATTAGTTAACCTTAGTTGTGCATTTACATTATCAATTAACAAAAGCTACAGAAGTTATTAATCTTTGTTAAAAAAATAGAACTCTTAGTTTATGTTTGCTAGAGTTCATAAAAAATAACACGCAGTTTCTAATTACTTTGATTTTAACAATGTGTAATGAGATGTTTGAATTACCAAAGATTAATGCATGTTTAGATGAATTAGTATTGGGAGCTTATGTCAACGAATTTATTAACTGATGTTAAATAATGAAGCCCTAATGTAAAGTGTGAAATGGTTATTCCAGTCATTTCAAAGTGCAGTTTTCAGATTTTTCGGCTATCCATTAATCCATAAATATTTACGAAAGATACTTTATGTGTTCGATGCCTACTGTTTTGCTCTGTTTGTTTTGTACATACAGTATAGTAGGGGTGTGCATAGACAATTTGTTCTTTATTCTACATTAATCTAGATTAATGGCTGATTTGAATTCTGCCAAAGGTATTCAGAAAATGTGTGCTTCCTAAATAATGACTAAAATAAAGCTCTATTGGGACGAGACTAGTTTTACAGGGGGTCGTTAGAGAATGTTTTGTTTCACAGAAGTACTTGGGGATTTTAATCCCCTCCGAATCTGCCATGTCTGTGTTTTTCTCTCACACTCTGTGATCATTCTAGAGTCCGAATGCGATGTCTGTGATATTATTTTTCACAACGCGTTTCCTTGTGTGTTTTAGCCAACGTGATATGCCATAGATGCTCATACTACACACACGTTTAATATATTTGGATATAGAAAATAAATAAATAAATAAATAGAAATAAAGAGGCAGATCATGTAAACTGTTCAGACTGACTATTGTAATATCAGTATCATACACATGTTTCAATTATCAACATTAAACATGTGTTTACTACAAATAAAGATCATAATAGTTGAACTAAAGTAACCACATTTAATTTAGCTGTGCTAGCCATTCAGCTTGACCGTGGTATTAGTGATTATACTAATTGTAATCAATCTGAATGACTATAGCAATGCACGCATACAGAGCGCGGGATCTCTACAAAACAGACCCTCTCACCTCTGTCATAAACACGGAGGTGTTAGTCCCGTCTCAAACGGTATATGAAGGTCACGGACGACAGGTGATAAGGATCGAAGCTCACACGGACAGTAGTTTAGAAAACTAGTCCCGTCTGAATAAGGCTACAGTGTAATTCAGCTAGATATACATCCGCACTAAAATATCAAGGTGAAAATCATCATAGCTTGCGTACTATAGACCCAGCTCCCAACACAACTTTGTGAATACATTAATGGTGATATTTTTTTTATTGCGCAATAAGAGTCTCGCGTTATGCAGCACGTTAATGCCGATAATGGCCCACCACTCTTATATATACATATATATTAAACGGAGTGCTAGTTAAAACACAGAGCCGTAGATCACTGACCAGCTACACAATATCACGTTCAGTATCACGGGTGATTCACTTCAGTAGCTTGTCAGTGATCTACTGCTCTGTGTATTAACGGCAGCTCCGTTTGAAAACAGGTGATTATAATGAAATATTGCATTACCGAACACCAGCACGTGTCTAGTTGGTGTTCGATCACCTGTTCTTCTGCTCTATCCTGTACGCCCCCTTCTGGACTGACTGTTATTATAAACACCTGCTCCTGCACTCATATGCACTAATCATCTGGCAGGAAGCCTTTCCTTGACTGACATTAGAAGCTGTCCTCACAGAAAATAAACATAAAATGATATAAAAATCAATCCATTCAGAACATGAAAAAGAAGTAATCTGCAGTGCCAGGTCAAGAGGAGCACAAATAGAGCGAGCTTAAATATATTTTCTTCATCAATGCTCAGTGCTTTCTATTCACAAGTCCATCTTCTCTCTTTTGCCTTTTCATTCTCTCCGACTCTAGAGACTCACAAAGCTGGTGAACGTCCCCAAGAGTGCGAAGATAAGCGTCAAAGACAAACAAGGCCAGTCCTTCAGTATGAGCCATCAAGTGCTTTCATGAAGGATTAGCCCACGGATTTGCTCCTGTCTTCCTCACTTTTCCATTTCTTTTCACAGCTGCTGTCGAATGACACAGGAGACAACATTGATGGACCCCACATCCATATAGTTTTAGCTCTCGTCTTTAACAGTCTCATACATTTGTTTAAAATACATCACAAGTCTTCTGAAACTCTGGGCATTTCAGACTGGTTGATTGGATCACAAGGTCAGACCTCATTTCCCAAGTCCTCTTCTCTACCACTCCATTTAGCTTATGTTCAGCATATTTCGTTTCCGATTAGTTTTTGGTCATTGTAAACTCCTGTTTGTTTATTTACTCATTTCAATTTTCATTTGATCTTATTTCAGATAAAAAAGCTGCTAGTTTTTGTCATTGTAACCGGTTTTGTCTTGGTGAGGACATAATCCCAGCCTCAGGCCGCTGATGTTAACAGTTCCTGGATGGAGATCAGCAGGTTTTAGATACGATTTTTCCAGCTGTGGAAATGTGCAGAACTGTTTCAAATTGGGCAGTGGCTCACGGCGGTGCAAAAGGGGCTTGAAGGTCATCCTTACTTCCCCCGAGATTCCAGAACGTGTTTGAGAAAGCTGGACTTGAGGCAATAAGCTGACCGTGGATCTGCTCGCTTAAGGCAAATCATCAGGACTTTAACAAATGGCGTTGACAGATAAAAAGACTACGGCTGTGTATGTGCGGTTACTTTTATTCAGATTGTCACAATAGCAAGCGGAAGAATGCTAGTTCCTCTTCCCAGAAGTGCTGCAGTCAGAAAGGTTTTCCAAATTATTTACATTTCAGAATTTTTCAAGTTTCAAGTTTGTAGTTAGTCTGCATTTCCAAAAAGTTGAAATTTTTGCAATTGAATTATTTTGAAATAGTTTTCACATTTTTACATTAACAGGTCACATGGCATAAAAGTCCTTTGATCATTCTTCAGTGTGCTGTAACCTCCAAGAAACACGCGGCTGCTCTCAGATATCTTTTTCCCAGGCTTTCTCAGGCAGGTTATTGAAAATAAGAACTTTTCTTAATTTACTTTCCCGGTTAAATAAAGGTTAAACAAAAAATAATAATGATCTTGCTGTTAATATTAGATTTTTTATCATTTATTAAATATCACAAATCTGCAACAGAAACACCACGTCATAGTCGTACTAAAGAGTAATTACACAGGATGAAGAGGGATATTTAAAATAAATTATGATGTAATGCATTACACAAGAAGCATCTTGAGGGAAAATCCTGACTGACATTTGCAGGAAGGAGACAACCTTTCTTCATCGCTGTATTACACACACATCGACTGAACATGAACCAATGTGACTTAAATTATTGAAGATTTATTGATCTGTGCAGCTAAACAAGATGACTGTAATATATTTGGAATTCAAAGAGAAACTAGTGATGAAGTAATAAGGGATGATAGCTCTCTTTTCTATAAATCTGACATCATCTCCTAACCAGCCAGTCACAGCTGGCAAGCAGCAGGGCATTTGGTTGACTGTTTGATTTCAGTTTCTGGTCCAAAGTCAATATTCATATAAATTAATATATACAGTATCTCATAAATTACAGTGTGCTGTTAAGTTAGTGGGAAAATGAATAAACAACACTAGACTGGGCATCAGACACTTGCTGACTTCGTAAATTGATTCCAAAACTGAGATCTGAATAGGATTTTGATCCACATATGAATATAGCTTGAAACGGATTTGTAATTCATGTAATTCACTTCTTGCTGTTCACATTTGCTAAATATGATAGGACTTCAATGAGAAGTGCACAGAAATCAGGCATCTGGCATTTTGAATAAGGCCTATGTGTTCTGAAATCAGCTCAACATATATCAAACATCTCTGAGATCTCTGAGTCTCATTGCAACTGGCATCAACTTGTGCATCATCTGTAAACTGGGCAAAGGTTGTCTTGGCACATTACTACAATGTTTAATCCTGTCAACTAACTATCCTTTGATGTCATAGATCATCAAATGTAGATAATGCAGAGACATTAACATCACTGTGGCAGACAATGACTGAAGAGATACAAACCCTTTTTAGAAGTCGCTTAGCATGTGCAAAATAATGCTGCTGAACAGATCAGCTTAGACCAGCATGAATTTCAATGTTATCTCATGCTGAGGATGATTATACCCCCACAATGAACAAAACACACCACACGCTCTCAGCGTATTAACATAATAATAAAGCAGCTTCTTAAAATAATAAATGCATGCATCACACACTGCACAGGAGCTCATAACTGACCTGATGAGGGACGAGACCCAGAGAGGTCGGGGGTTCATTCATCCGGTCATCACTGCTACTGGCCACAGCGTAACCTCTGACAGAAAACAGATCACACATTAACACATTCGAATTAGACTTCAGTGCACCCCAAAAGAGCGGTTTATGCTGAGTTACAGTGTGTGTTTGGGGGAAAGAGCTGCTGCTGGATTTAGTCACAGTTCCTGAGGCCATAGCTGTGATTCAAATGGCAGCTAGTCAAAGTGTCAGAAATAGTCAAAGAGGAATACACTGAGTATTAAGCAGCCTAAAAGCTATTTTTGGTGTACTGCTAATGCATCCTGTGCGTCAAAGGCAAAACACGCTTAATTCCATCAAATGCAAACTATATTGACACAAAAAAAATTGAGAAGAAGACATGTTGGGACTGTCACCAGTGCCACAAAAGGACGTGAAAACACTTTGCACAGACTGACAAACATTAAAGAGTGACATCCAGTTATCAGGTCAGCAATAAGATTATAAAAGTGAGCCGATAGGTGCCACAAAAAAAGACAAATCCTTTACTTAATTGTAGCAATTACTACGTCCGCCAAAACATTTGAACTGATCTAGTGTTCATTTCACTGATGAATAATTTTCGACATCACGAAAATAAGACAAGAACGAAGTAAAAGCAGTTAAAATGAATAAAATAAAAATAAATGGAGTTGGGTATAGCCTGTTACTCAGTAGCTGTTACTGTATTCTAATTACTTTTCCGTAACACTTCACAATAAGGTATCATTTGTTAACATTAGTTAATGTATTAACTAACATGAACAAACGATGAACAATGCATTTACTACACTATGTATTAATATTTGGGTAACACTTTATTTTAAGGTGTCTATAATACAGAGTAATTACCTAGGACAGTACTTGGTAGTAGCTAAAAACACGTTATGGAGCAGCCTGTAATTACAGTATGTGATTATGTAGCTGTAACAGACAGCTACTGTTACACATATGTTACAGACTTGCTGTGTAACCAAAAGATTGTCGCATATGTTCTTAAATAAATGTAATACCTTTCTAATTACAATAAAATGACAGAATATTACACAGGCAAAGTATTTAAAATAAAGTGCATGAAGATTGTACTAAAGTGTAAGTAACATGTGTAACAGTAGCTGTCTGTTACATCATAATAATTACAAACTGTTATTACAGGCTGCTCCATAACTTAGTTACATGATGATTACATTTTATTTCAAAACAACGGCTACTACTGAGCCTCTAATTAGCTAATTAGTCTGTATTATGACACCTTAAAATAAACTGTTACCAATCTGTGTTGTTCAACCTGTACAGTATTTCTGTTTGTTCACAATGCATTAACTAATGTTAACAAACATTAAGATTTATAAATGTTGTAGATAGGGATGTCCCAATCCGATCACATGATCGGAAATCGGGCCCGATCACGTGATTTCAGACTCGATCGGAATCGGACG
>JAUMHQ010000066.1:1106962-1119024 GCA_032361165.1 Enteromius paludinosus | reverse complement strand
CAGTCCTTCGACGGATGTCGATGACGTAGCATCCTCGAAATTCTGGCTTCCGAGGATCCTTCCTTGACATTGAGAAATGCCCAGTGCCTGAGTTCTAGCCTTAGTTGTCAAGTCGTCAAGTGTTCCTGAGTGTCTGGTACTGGCTTACCTTGTGTATCTTATTCTGAGTCATTGATGAAAGTTTCACGGAATTCTATGTCTTTGAATCTTCATGCCAGAGTGCAGACGTGACAAAACCCTACTGTAAGATAAGACAAAACAGTTGCAAATGCAATAAAAAAATCAACATCAGCTCATTCAGTTTTTGTGATTGCACATCATTTCACTTTGTTTGCCCTGTCTGTGCAATGTACAGAAATTCCAATTCAAAAACTGCAAGGCAGATTAAAGGGCAATATGGAGCTGTCATTATGTATTTTGACAAGCAAAGATTTTTCTACATGAATTTCAACGGACTGAACAAATAATCGTATCTCACTAATGTGGCACTGTGAAAATGACCAAGTGACTGAACCGGTTGTTTAATTTTTCCGACCTAACCAATGTTTTTTAAGGAGGCACTATGGCTAAACTGGCCCTGCTTTTATTTGGCAGAGACTGTGTGTCCTGTTCTTGAGATGTTAGTTGACCTTCTGCGTGATAAACAGGGCTAATTATGTTTGGAGTGGTTTTTACCATTCGTGGCCATGGAGCGTTATAATGATGAAACGGCAGAGTGACTCAAAGCCCCTGAGCAGGCAGCCGATGCGCTCAGGGCCAGCAGAGGAAACATGCATGACTGTTTGGTGAATGTGAGCATTTGCGCTGCAAGAATGAGCTCTGGAGTACTGGATGCTTTATTTGGTCTATGTGGCCATGATGCCAAGATGTGAGGTCATTAGCTTTAGCACATTCCTCTTCCATTCAAGCCTGTCTGTTTGACTCTGTCTCAAGACGGCTCTGAGTTTTTTTGAGGAATCTAAAATTATCACCAGCATCCCAAAACCCCTTCACTGGCTGTCATAGAAGATACGAGCACTCACATTTTTATTGATGACATTTGTACACGCACACATTTCTCGTGTATCACAGGGTGAATCTCTCAAAATCTGCCTGGAAATGTCATAATCATATTTTGCTCCATAATCACATGCTTAAAAAACTATTTTAGAAAAGGTGAAATTAAACACAATAAAGAAACAAATTAATAAAATGATTATGTATGCAAGTAATAATATTTAAATGAATTTCTTTTTTTTTTTTTTGTAGAAATGTGTGTAACACTCAGACATGGACACGTGAGGCAGATTAAGATGAACTCAAAGTATATTTATTTACAAAATTCAGCAAGGAGGGGTTCAAAGGTAAATAAAGACATGAGTAAGGCTGTTTCAGTCATCAGATCGCTCAGAGCAGTAGAAGATATTCCTTTAAATAGCGATCTCCTGATCACTTTAACTCAGACTGCCTCTTTGCTTTCATAGGTACTTCATGTGGGCATAGGACCAGGGATTGTGATTGCTTTCTCATGGCGTGGACTGAGGAAACAGGTGAGTAACAAGGTGAGTACAGTAAGGTAGGTATTCTCACGTGCGATGTGCGATCTCCCGATCGCTGTTGTACAGGTGAGGCTGCAGGTGAATCATGGAGAAGAGTAACTGAGGATAGGTGCTCAGTGCAGGTAAGTGATGTGGTATTAAAAATCTTGACAAGGCATAACTTCAATCGTCAGGTGAAAATCCATTCCAAATGGTAAGAGAAAAGGTAAGAGATGTTACCTCATGCTCCGCCATCTACACACTGGTTTGTACTGCTTATATGCAGCAGCCTTGATTAGATTCAGGTGCTTTCAATTAAAAGTCTGGTGACTGAGATTGTGTGTAGACGGCTGTTCTGGGATCAGTACCCAGCGCTGGCGTGACAATGTGTGTGTGTGAATATATATATATATGTGTGTGTGTGTGTAACATTATGGAAGTAGCTACTGTTTATACATACTATATTTAACATAATTTTTTTTTCAACTATATTTCATCTGATTATAATTAGGAAAGTTACCCCCACCTCTGGTTACTACTACTACTACTACTACTACTACTACTATTATTATTTCTGTTTTTTTTTCCCTGAATTTGAACCTTCCTATGACCAATGCAAGCACTTCCGCACGCACGCACTTTCTGTGCGGATACATATGCGCAGTCTGACAGATGCACGACCGCCCAGCCCAGTCACTCTCAGGACCTCCTCAGCACGCACTGCATCACATCATGATGTCTCACAGTCAGACAGCTCAGTGCTCTCCATGTCCATCAGGCGGCAGTGTTCAGCTGCGCGCTCAGAGCCTCATGAACCCGCGCTGTCTGCCTGCTCTTTATCGCTCTCTGCACCTTGGAGGGGGGTAGAGCGAGCGCGCTCCCGAAAAAAAAAAAAAGGACTAAATCCCTCCTTTGATTTCGCTTTTTGGGGGGAAATATCCAGCAGCCAGACAAGCAAGGACGGGCAGGAAAGTAATAGGGCCTAAAAACCTTAGAGGCATAACTGAGATGGGCTTTTGAACGCATTTGCAAAAGAAATAAAGAAAAATTAATTTGATTAAAAACGAACAATGATCATGTTATCTAAAATCTGTCATAATTTCTGTTCCATATAGTCAATGTATTATTTATTTATTGAAAGCTGATACATGGCCAAGCTGTGGTTTTCTATAGTTTAGCTGCATGGTGCTTAAAACCTTCTGCAACCAACCAAGCAAACCAGCTTACAGATTAATTCCTTCTTATTATTTATTAGTTCTTATTATTTGCTTCAGTCTGCATACTGTAAAACCAGGCACCCTTCTGCAGTCTTCTGAAGCCATTCTGTGACACAAATCTCTGCCAACATTATTTAATAATAATAAAAATACAATTATTTGTCAATTAAGTAATAATAGAAACAGAGAGGCTACAAATCTTTCTTCATTCCTCATTAATCCACGAATCTTATTTTTGTTATCTGATTGTCATATAAATTATATTTTGGCAGTGATGATCTGAGATCTGGCACTGCAGATCTTCAGCGTGGTGAAATATGTGAAAGCGCAAATGAGATTAGAGAGGACTAACTTGTGTTTTTCTCATAAAGCATGAGAAGATTTCAGAAGATGGTCACTCTTCTGCTGTATGAAAATATTCCTGGTGTGCTTTAGTACAGAAGAGTTTTGTGTGTGCTTGCTCATTTTTTGTGTGAATTATTTGGAATGACTCCTGCTATGAACTTCTAAAGGCAGTAATTACAAAGCGCCTGACATATTTCTTTCGAGCCTTTTTAATGTACCACACGTGACATCATGCATATGTCTCAATCTGCTAGCTTATCATCAGGAGTTAAACGTGTCCTAATGAGTCCATTTCACAGTCCAGCCGTGAGTAAATTTTTTCCCATCAGTTTGATGCCAATGGCCCCTGTTTGGCCCAGTTCTCCATGATTTATGTTGACAAGTCAGATGTAAGGGTTGAAAAGACATCCATCTTCCCTGGAGAGTCCAGGAACAGCAGCACAAAGAGAGAGGTATGGCTCTACGGCCGAGGAAACACGCTCTCATTTCCATCCCAGCCACAACGAGTCAAAGATCTCATTCACAGCGACAAGATTCATCTTTGTTCCAGAGATTAAACTCTATTTGATGGATGCACTTTCTTTACCCATGTGAACGTGGAAGGAGTCACAAAACAAGTCCCGTCCTGGCACTTCTGATCATGCTTTCTAGAAATGCGTCTGGCATGTGGACATTTGAACTGTTGAAAATAAAGCACTTTATTTTCCAATGCAGTAGTAACACATGTTACATGTATTTACTGTGATGATAACAACAACAGTTCATCTCTAAAACTATACACTCACCCTACAATACGTAAATGTTAATTAATATATAATACAAAATCAAAAATGCTATCAAATAATAATCATTCAAATTCAAAATGACAAGTCAAGCAAACATTTATGTTTTTGATATCACTAACATACTTTGGTTAAGCCTGGACAGCTCTGTTTTAGTCAGTTTCATGCATATTACTCTAATATATATATATATATATATATATATAAAAGCACTGGGAAATAATGATATTAATGTATATAATATATAACATATTTTGCCCTGTATTACAAGTGATATGTCTCATATGTGTACATTCTCTGGGTAGATATGATTTTATAACATACAGTAAACCTTCATACTAAAATATGTGTATATATATATACAGAGATGGGTATTAATACATAGAAATTTATTTAAAATAAAAATAGAAAATTCTGAGTGGAAAAATGTATTTAAATATGAATACAAAATACTGTGTAAAAACGTATTAAAATTCAAATACAGTATTTAGTATTTTGAAAATACACAAAATACATGTGAAATTGGCCATCAAGTGCAGGCATCCCTATTAGGCTGAAATATATCTTGACATATTCTAAATGCAAAACAAAAACATTTAAATGTGTACTACTGATTAGAAATAATATCTTCCCTTCCCCTGCCCTGCTCAATAACAGAAAGTCAATTATATAACTGATGTGAAATGCTTAAAATGTATTAAATGAGCCTGCATAACAGAAATATTGAAAAAAAGTAATGGTCCACGTTTCATACAATCGCTAATTAAAAGAAAATGTTTAATGAAAAAAAAACCAAAAAAAAAACCATGGTCTTACACAGATTAATGTTTTTTTTTTTTTTTCTCAAATTACAAGTTACAAATTCAAATACTGTGTTTAACAGGATTATTTGGTTATTTTGGTGTGGAGAACAATTATCGAATTTCCCCACTGATTTACAGAATTATATAATGAGGCACATTGTCGGCATTCCACTCTGTCACAGCGTTAACTGGAAACGTGCAAGTGGAAGTGTAAATGTGAATCTCCTTTCATGCATTAAACAGCAAAGTACAACTGAACCAAGTACATCACACTGTCATTAATTTTTTCATTCATGCTTCTTCAGCCACCCCAATGTTCCAATAATTCCTGTTTCCCCACTAAACACCGCAAGGACTTATTTGCTCAATCTAAATGATCTAGGCCTATGTAAACGATTTTGAAAAGTTTAATTGATTCACACTTTATATCATCGCTGCCTGTAATGCTCAAACACAGGACTCAGAGGAAAAGGTAAGTTCAAAGTAAAAGGTGGAGGAAGGCGCTCTTGCAGAGTGTGCTCAGGGAGGCGCTCTTGCAGCGCAGACTCTGGAGCTGGACTTGGGATCGTCTCTCTTTGACAAGAGATGGTATCTGGACTCGGATACAGTTCCACTGGCCGTGACTCAGAAACTGGATCGAGGATTGGCTCTACGGGTCCTGATTCGGAAGCAGGATTCAGGGACAGCTCCACTGGCCGTGACTGTGGAACAGAAGCAACAGGGAACTAGGTCGGCTTTCCTAGCCGTAAATCAGGAACAGTATTCAGGACCGGCTCTCCTGGCCGTGATTTAGGGACTGGGATTGGGAACGGCTCTCCTGGCCTTGATTTGGGGAATGGGATTGGGAACGGCTCTCCTGGCCATGACTCTGGAACAGGGATCAGGATCGGCTCTCCAGGCTGAGGCTCTGGAACTGGATTCAGTAACGACTCTCCTGGCCGTAAATCCGGAACCAGCCTTGGGGTTGGCTCTACTGGCTGTGATCCTGGGACTGGGGTTAGGATTAACCCTACTGGCCAGGATGTACGGACAGACTGAACTTTGGGGATTGAGATTAGCGTCTTTGGGCGAAGTTGTTGGGTTGGGGAACTGGGACTCCTGGCCGGGACTCTGGAAGTAGATTCGGGAACGGTTCTACTGGCTGACACCTGGAAGCGGAATGGTTTTACTGGCTGTGGTTTAGGAACTGGATTGGAGATCGGTCCTACTGTTTGTGTGGAACCTCCCAGCCATAAGGCCTGGTCCATGAGCTGGATGAGTGAGCCCGGGTTATCGGTGAGGGAAACAAAACGGTCTCTTCAGTTTGTATTCGCTCCAGGGCACCAGATGCTAAGATTCTACAAACTTCTCAACATACTCATCAATGGGAAGGCCATCTTGGACGCGGGTTAAAGATCAGAGCATTAACATTTGGATTTTCTTACTCAATAGTTGGCGATCTCCTGATCGCATTCTCATTATACAGTTCGTCACACACAGGTAAATCTCTCAGGTAAGTGAAACCAGGTTCATTGACGATCTCCTGATCGCTTCTAACTCCATCCAGTGCTACAGACTGAGGCTAGTATACAAGGTGAATATTCAAGGCGGGTATAATGCGGTTCGCTTACAATGGTGCAGGTAAGTCTTTAGTGCAGTCAGCCATCCAGATCTTAAGAACTCAGAAATGCCAGTAGGTAACACAGGACACAAGGTAATATGAGCACTGTTACCTTGAGCTCAGCCGTCAACTGAGCATGAGAGTCTTTTAACCAGTGCAGGTGATTAGTCTCAGGTGTTTCAGGTTAATCATAATTGGTGACTGAGAATGTGTGCTAGTTACTGCGCTGGGATCAGCACACAGAGACAGAGATGGCAAGACACTGCCTAAGATATATAAAGTTCTGTCATATAACCCAGATCTAAACACATTGTTAACACATTTGACTAGCTAATTGATTGAAAAAAAAAAAAAAATTAAATAAAATATATATATATGTATCAAAACTGATTGGGCTAACGCTATTTTTCTCCTACACGTGTCGGTGCTTTTTTATTCTTTTATGTTTACTGAAGGCAAATCTGAATGATGTACCATTTTACCTTTAATCAACAAGGAATTGATCATGATGACACCCTTAGCTTAATGCAGAAAACTGAGAAATGCTGACTCTGCTGCCGGCAGCTCACGTGTAAAGTATTTTATGTATTTTGAAAATACACAAAATGCTCATCTTAAATGTATTTAAAAACAAAATACATTAGTTTTCCCCCAAAGGCTTAAAAATACAAAATGTGATCCTGGAGCACAAAACCAGTCATAAAGGTTGTTTTATGATATTGATATTCATACATTATCGGAAAGCTTAATAATAAAAAAAGCTTTGATGTCTGGTTTGTTAGAATAGGATTGTCACGAGAAGGGCTGTAGCTGTTGTGGTGAAGCGAGTCACCTCATTCAGCGGCACAGAAACACGGAAGGCAGAGAGTCTCTGATCAAGGTACAATTATTAAACAAAAAGAATAACTGAAACAAAAGCAAATGACACGAACCACAAAAGAACAAGTAACTTCAAGCAACGCTAACGAAAGACAAAGATACAAGACATGGGAAGTGGTATTTATATATGGACTTATCAAATACACCTGGACAAAACACGGCTAGCAGAGAGTGAAACACTGATGAGAGGGCAGGGTTACAAACGAGGAGCAGACAAGAGGGAGCTGACAGGTAAATAAACAGAGCACATGGCACAACAAAGATCACAAGGGCACGTAAGACAGGGCGAAAGACACATATAGTTCATGAATAGCTGAAGTGCCATACAGAGCTGGACTGGCACATCATCTGATCGTGACAAGGATAATATTTGGTTGAGATACAATTATTGAGATACATTATTGAGAAAATCTTCTTTAAACTTGTCCAAATGAAGTTCTCAGCAATGCATATTACTGATTAAAATGTAAGTTTTTATATATTTATGGTTGGAAATATACAAAATATCTTTATGGAACATGATCTTAATATATTACTGATTTTAATATATTTACAATTTTGACCCATACAGTGAATTTTAAACTTTTAAAGTATTCGTTGTCCAAATGCATATTATTATTGAGAAATCTATTTTATATATATATATATATATATATATTTACAGCAATTCAATGTGCACAAAAATAAACAAATAACTTTTCCTATTTTGCTCAACAAATTTCTCTCTTTTTATTATTATTATTATTGCTGTATTAGTGCTGAGGCCTGAGGATTTTAATATGCAGATTCCTTTTTTATTTAATTGTTTTATCTGGTCTCTGAGCTCATATCCCACCAGTCAGCAGTCTCAGAATCACTCTGCTAACAGACGTCTTTAATGCTACACCTGATGCATTTGACAGCTGCCCTGTAAAGAAGGTATGGAAATGCTGCACACCATGATATCCTCTTTCTATCATGTCAAGTCAGAGGAGGCTGTGTTCCACATGCATTTCCTTTAGGCCTGAAAGGAGAGATATAACACTTTAAGGTTGTTACACATGGAGTACATGCACATATATGACAATGTAGCTCTCAAAACAAGCATTTTCAAATGTGGTGTGTCAAGAAATCACAGATTTGTTTAAATTTGGTAGTTAGGGCAGACTGGACATTTTTCAAGGAGTAATGTTGAATAAAGCACACATTCTAAGGAACACTATT
The DNA here is from genome assembly GCA_032361165.1 of Enteromius paludinosus. Classification (NCBI taxonomy): domain Eukaryota; kingdom Metazoa; phylum Chordata; class Actinopteri; order Cypriniformes; family Cyprinidae; genus Enteromius; species Enteromius paludinosus. The sequence goes on along the minus strand of JAUMHQ010000066.1, from coordinate 1,110,678 downwards.
TCACTGTGATATTTTTATTTGTCATCTGTGGAGCTCAGAAGGAAATAGCCAAACAGTACCGTTTAAACCCCCCCCCCCCCCCCCCCAAAAAAAAAAAAAAGAACCTTGACTGCTTCTTCTTGACATTTATGTCTCTATGGCCCTATAGAATTGAAAGAGCCTCATGGTAAAGTAAATGTGCTGTAATGTCCTCTATCTGTCTTGCTGACAGGTGGAGCCCACATACAGTAGATTTCCTTCTGCTGGAGCTGCTGTGAAATGAGAATGTACTGTATTCTCTGAACCTTCTCAACCAAAAACACAGACTCTTCCAAAAAACACAGTGGCCTACTCGAATTCATGCAGAAGCTTTATCCTTTCTGTATTTTCTTGTTTTTAATCAAACCATCAACCTTTTATATACTTGTATTTTAATGCACCATTTCTGTAAATACCATGGAAATACTTTTATGATGATTCATTGGTCTAATGCAGTGGCTTTGGGAATTATTGAAATAATTTGTGTCATTTGTTGGAGATAAAACATTGTTGGCAGTACCAGTACAAGAAATAACCTACAAATCAAAAAGTCTCCAAATTCAACAAAATGTATCCAGAAATAAAAACACTAGGTTACTGATCACCTTGAATTGTATGTGTCTGTTGCTGTCCGTTGATTCTGTTATTACCCCTTTGACCAAAAAGCAGATGAAATAAGACAATTTTCTGGTTAAGTGGTGATTTTTTTGTCATAAACCACTCCTGTGCCATGCCTTAGCCTAAAGCCTTACTAAAGAATCTGTGACTAAATGCTGTAAACCAATTTTCTGTAGCTCAAACAGTAGAGCATGAGTTTGATTCCCTGGGAGAGCATGCACTGATGAAACATGTACCCTGAATGCAATGCAAATAGCCTTGGATAAAGGTATCTGCTAGATGCTTAAATGTAATTTCAAACACTGTGATGCTTATGTGATCCTGTGCACTATCATGTAAGTGGGAAGGCAGGTTGGTTCACAACAGACTCCCAGATCACACCGGCTGAGGCACCAGCAGAGTTTCAGTGGATCGTGGCTACAGTTTACAGCATCTCTAGCTCTCTGCCAGCCCCCATCTTCTTCTGACAAACACATACACGCAGAAGCCTGGAAAGGTCACAACTAATAACAGGCAGACTCGTAGTTAATTGCTCTCAGATTTGCACAACAGGCATGCTGATAAAACCAACTAAAGGCTTGATTATACAGACAAGTCTGTGACTGAAATGGGTAAATATGTGCAGAAATGGATTTAATGTTTACTTGATAGGTAATGTAAAATGACACTTAATGAATAAAACTTCTATAATCTGTAGTCTACAAAAAAATGCAGAGTTTTCTAAATTCAACAAAGAGGCAATTGAAATATTCAAAGTGGGTAAAACTCTTTCAAGACAATATGTTTTGAATCATATAAAAACACTTATATTCAGTGAACTAATCTAAGATGTCCTTTTACTGCCCTTTAAGAGGTGGATACAGTCGAGGATGTCTGTAATAACTGGTGAAAGCTATCCATTAGCCCTCCCATTCATATTAATGGCAATTGTTTAGCTGGAGCAGGACTGCAGGAAATCTCCATTTCCTCTTCTATACCGCTTAATGAAGTCTATTCCAGCTCACTGCAGAGATGTGCAATGTAAACATTTTCAATCTTTGCTCATGGTCACTATTTCTGGACACAAATTTAATATGAGCTGTAAATGTAATGTGACGAATAACTCTAAAGCCAAAGGAGAATGACATCATGGCAATGCTTACGACCAAAGGCAGAGCACGGTAGTTTATGATGTCAAAAATAGCAGCCAAATTAAAAGAAGTCCCACTTCTAAGAGCCTCCATTCAAGAATTTGGCTTCTTTAGATCAAGTCACAGCCCTGATAGCACACATACGTCTATTTGACATAATTTACAAATACAAGACATATTATTTAAGTTGTTTGCACCATCTGCAATACATTTATTGGACATCTCCTTTTAGATGTCAAATAAATGTCTATTAGATGTCCTTAAGATATTTATGATTTAGAATGTATGCGAAACCGACATCCGAAAGACGTCTGCCAGATTTTTGTAGACAGCAGGTGCTTTCCAGGTCAAGAGATCTTTAACAGATATCATGCAGACGTACGTGTCTACAACACGAAACATCATCTGAATAGGTGAACTCATTTACTCACTAGCTGCTTTCACAGCATCACTGTGCTTATTATTGTGCTCTTGGAAACTATTCTAACTAAACATTTTTGGGAGAAGTGAAGTAATGAAACTGTGGTGTGGTTAATTTGTAGCCTATGCTTAGCTTTTTACTTTTGGCATAGAGCATAACATGTAAGAATCATAAACTTCTGTTGGCCACAGAGCTTAGTTAATCCAAAAGCCAATGCAAAAGCCCTTTTGGGATTTTGTTGAGAGAAAAAGGGTGAAATAATACATAACATTAGCACTCTGTTGCCAGTTTAGTGACAGCGCCACCTAGTGGTCTTAGTTTACAAAAAGTAATTTGCAATCGCTGGGCCTGTAACCATACATACAACTCCAAAACGGCAGCAACAATAGTAACCATTTGAAAAAAACAAAAACAAATATAGAAGTATTAAGCAGCACAGGTGTATTTGTAGCAATAGTCTAAAATAAGCTGTATGGGTCAAAATCATACATTTTTCTTTTATGATGGAGAACGGATGAATGAATGAATGTAGCAGCAGGTTTTTCTTCTGCTTACCTTTCTTGCATGTCATCTCAGAATCATAAGGCTGTAGACACCCCTTTGGCAACAGACAAGTGATAGACTCCAGCAGTGATAACACAGGCCTCTCACAGTCACAAACACATCTCAAGGCGTTAAGTGATAAACAGCACCACAGTGCCAGCTGGGACGAATGAATGCAACAGGCACGACTGGGTGAGAAGCGGCCAGCAGCTTGGCTTGTGACCTTGGCCCATTGTGATGGGCTGTTGTCAGATTTCCAGAGCTGTAGGGCAGAGGTGTGTGTTCCTCAGCTGGGACAGGGTTTGGGTTACAGGGGTGGAGCTGTCAGGATTCAGTCTGTGATCTGACGTTAGACCTTGCCCGAAAAGATGCTAGAAAATAATCATTCTCAGTCATGACCATATAAACTAAAAACATCTTACTTTCCATTTTCAGGTTTTCTGAAATGGTCATATGATGTGAATAAAAAATGTCCTTTCTCTTTATAGTGTTACAAGCTCTTGGTGTATAAAGAAGAGTCCAGCTTCCAAAAGAGGACACAACTAGAAATCAGTGTTAAGTTGTGTTTCCAACACTGTTCCAGAACAGTTGAAAAACAAATATTCAAGTGCGTTCAGCACATTTACGGAGGAACGATTCCTGAACCTGACAGAGCAGTATATGCTGGCTGTTCACAGAGACTAGAAAGTGAGGCAATTCTACCTGTGCAAGAACAGTCTGGTGCTTCTGACTCACAACCTTTAAGTAAGTTATGTTATGAATTAAAATTTGATCATTTTTTTAACACATGGCTGGCAGGGCCGGTCAACCCGATTGCCTTCAACCTTTTTTAGCCCCTTTGTGTGTGAAGCGAATTTAACTATTTGACTTGAACCTCTCCTCCTGGGATCGCCACCTTACCATGGTGGAGGGTTTGAGTGCTTGAATGATCCTAGAAGCTATGTTGTCGGGGGCTAGATGTCCCTGGTAGGGTCTCCCATGGCAAA
>JAUMHQ010000066.1:1062223-1073729 GCA_032361165.1 Enteromius paludinosus | reverse complement strand
TATTCTTTCTTTCTGAACAGATAATAAATGTGTTGCTCCAAGGAAGGACGTCCCACCTTTCTTTAAGAAGTGTAACAATAACTTTAGTAATAGGTTTAATTAGAGTCAACCCAACTTTGAGCATAACAGTGTCCGTGCATTTTAAAACTAACAAGGGGACAACGGAACAAGGAAACACTGAAACAATGGGCAACAAACACTTCAAAGTAAAAGTCCTCAACACTCAAGACAGGGGAACATGGACTGGATACTCAAAAACTGAACATTTGCTATAAGCTTCAAATTCAAACTATTCTAGTTGCGTTGCACTGGTACAACTATAAGAAACAAAGGGGGGAATCATCAATTTAGCAAAGATTTAAACTGCTTAGAGGAAAAATAGGTATTTGGTTGAATATACACCCAAACACTGTAAATCAAAATGAAAATACATTCTCACAATCCACTGCTAGTTGAGACCATAGTCCATGAAATCAAGTGAACTAATCGTATCTGTAGCATAGAATAGAACAGTCTATACAAGAGTACTGACAATGTCCTGAATTTGGATGTTTGGCCACTCCAAACACCCTCAAGGAGATGCTTCAGCCATATAGTAAGGCTCCATAAGTGCAAAAAGGTAACAACATACTTTGTCCAAGAATGACTGTTCCAAAATTAATAGTAAAATATCAGTAAAAAAACGTCCATTAGATGCGAAAGAAGTCATTTCTCTTAGGTTTTCTTTTAATGTTGTCCGTCTTTCTCCTGATGCAACATTGGGTAAAATCTGTGGGTCTAGCTGGTCTCATCCACGCCCAGCTATTTTTAGCTGTACAACAGTTCATTTTGGTGCTTGATTGAAAATCGGGTTGATTCTATCGGGTTATTTTAATGTATTGTCTTAATTATGAACATACTGCTGTCTAGTACAAACAGCTTTACCGTTTACTGCACATTGCTATTTTCCTTTTTATGTCCCTATTGAGTCTAACGAACCAGAAGCCTCACCCATAGACTTACTTCCATGTTTTCACACATATGCCTGCTTAAGGGTCATTCTAAATTATAAATATGACATGAATATGAATGACATTACAGTATCTCTAATTTTCTTCCATTAACTTTTTTTTTTTCATTTATTTATTTGTATTTTTTGCACATTGCACCTTACGTAAAATGGCCTGTCATGTGAGGATCTTTTGTTTAGAAACATAATAAGAAATATCAGGTGTTAAAATTTGTTAAAGAATGAGGTAAAGGTATGTGAAGAGATGATGAGTGTGATTTCCCCTAGTGCAAGATGATCCTAGATCAACATCCTTGTGATGAAACAGTTTTTGTTTTGTTATCAACAAAGAGAATATCCATTTTTAGAAAGAAAAAAATTGCTACCATTTGAAAATAAAACGTAATATCAGTTCGGACCTGAAGGACTCCAAGATGGTGAGAAATAAGATTCTCTTGTATGATGAGAACAAGAGTACTTTTTGGCCTTAATTCTAAGCAGTATGTGTGGAAACAACCAGGCATTGCTCATCTTCTGTCCAATACAGTCCCAACAGTGAAGCATGGTGGAGCAGCATCATATTGTGGGGGTGTTTTTCAGCTGCAGGGACAGGACGACTGGTTGCAATCGGGGGAAAGATGAAGTACAGGGATATCCTGGACCAAAACCTTCTCCAGAGTGCTCAGGACCTCAGACTAGGCCGAAGGTTTACCTTCCAACAAGACAATGACCCGAATCACTCAGATAAAATAGTGAATGAGTAGCTTCACAACAACTCTGTGACTGTTCTTGAATGGCCCAGTCAGAGCCCTAAATTAAACGCAATTGAGTATCTCTGGAGAGACCTAAAAATGGCTGTCCATCAATGTTTACCATCCAACCTGACAGAACTGGAGAGGATCTGCAAGGAGGAATGGCAGAGGATCCCCAAATCCAGTTGTGAAAAAAACAGTTGCATCTTTCCCAAAAAGACTTGTGGCTGTATTCAATCAAAAGGGTGCTTCTACTAAATATGGAGCCAAGGGTCTGAATACTTAGGACCATATGATATTTCAGGTTTTCTTTTTTAATAAATCTGCAAAATTGTCAGCAATTCTGTGTTTTTATGTCAATATGGGGTGCTGTTTTTACATTATTGTGGAAAGAAAATAAACCTAAATGATTTTGGAGAATGGCTGCAATATTACAAAGAGTGAAAAATGTAATTTAAAAATAAATACTGTGAGTTCCCAGGAAACTTGCAGAGTGTGTATATATGTATAGTTGTTTTTGGAAAAGGGGGCTATGCCCTTTTTATTTATTTTATTTATTTATTTATTTTTGCTCTTTTTTTACTTCTTATTTCTTTTTGAAAAAGCCTTCAAAGCCAAAGTTGTTCAAAGGACTGGGGGTAGGGGAGGAGGACCAGACAGAGCTGTTTTTAATTCATCCTTCCTAATTAACAGTCTGGGCAGCAGTTTACAAACACTAAGGCTTGACTCACTGTTTTCTCTTATTTTCCTTAAACAGAGCAAGTGGTTCATCATGATAAAGAATGCTGGGAAGAGGGCTGGGCCTGTGTCTAGCACACTTCCTAAAGCTGTGTTATAGTGATCCACTAAGTGATTTTCTCAGTTTTTAATCCATATATTTTGTTTCATCTTGCACCTTGTTTTCTATTCACTCTCTCCATTTAATTTCAATACATATATCTAAATGAACAGAAGTAATGAAGATGTACTGATTAAATATTAAAAAAAAAAACTTAATATTGCACTCTTACTGTGCAATACTGTATCTTTGTATCTGCAGAGTTACAAAGCTCAAAGTCTCTCACAAAAGGATTTATTCTATCTAAAAGAGAATGCTGATCCAGACATAAAAACATGACCCCACATGTCTACATCACGATGTGGAAATATTTGAAATATGCCACCCAAATTTTCACTCAATAAAAGAGGGCGTGGTTTCATTAACACAATAGTGTTGATGCAGCCATGTCAGGAGACACTGTGTGTTTCCGTGTGAAAGTAAAAGCACTTTTTTTGGCCATCTGAAAGTAGATGCAGTGAAGAATCATTAAGAATACTTAAAACCAGTGTTGGGCATTAATTCATTACTTAGTTATGCGTTACTGTAGTTTGATTACTATTTTCGTAATGGAGTAATTTAGCGCATTATAATGTCCAAAATAGGAATGAGAGTATAGATAGTTACAAACTGAGGTGGAGTGCTCTCTCCTTCACGTCATGAGTAGACATTCCCCTTAAGGCCGATTGGCTACAAGTCTGTTTTTATACTAGCCCCTACTTTGTTTTACAAATACATTACCCACCTTTAATTGTACTTAACTAATGTTAACAAATGAAAACTTATTGTAAAATGTTACTGAGAAAAGAGCAGATTTCCCCAGAGTTATTTTGCTTTTATTTTTAAGCAATTTTAAAAAAAAAGTAAAGTATTAGTTATCTAAAACATTAAGCTCACTGATTTGTATATGGTAAATACATTTGGTTGGTGGCTAATAGAAAATAAATTAAATAGGGAAAGGAAGTGACATGTGGCCAGGTATGGTTTCCCATACTAGGAATTTGTGCTCTGCATTTAACCCATGCAAGTGTACACACACAGCAGTGAGAAGTGAGCAGTTGGGGGAACGGTGCCTTGCTCAAGTCATGGTATTGAAGGTGGAGAGAGTGCTGGATATTCACCAACAATCCCTACTGGATCTGGGACTTTGGGTTACAAGCCCAAGTTTATAAATTCATCCCTGTTTGAATCATAAGGAATGAATGGAGCTAAGCTAAAAGCTAACATAGTGGAGAAGATGGGAGAGATATGTATCAACTCATCGAGCGAAGAACATTGTGGAATATGAGAAGGGGTGGGATTTTCCATTCAAATTCTAACAGCAGTTGACATTTCATACACATTTGGGTTAGAGCTAAACTCTGCAGTAAAGTGGATCTTGTGGGCCAGATTTGAGGATTCCTGAACCAGACTGTATGATTAAACTGCTCACTCCCCATAGCCCCTACTTATGCAGCTCCTCATACTGAATGCCAAAAAAAAAAAACTCAGATAAGCCTTATAAAAAATAAATAAATAAAAATAAAAAACTTGGACTCCTCGTACCGTGTAACGGGGTTATGACCTGTTCTGTGCGGACTAGGCACCGTGAGGACCTTCTGCAGCTCGTCAGACTGCGTAACTGGGACCGACTGGACAATACACGGCTCCTCGTACTGTGAAACGGGAGTGGGACCTGTTATTCGCAGGCCAGGAACCGCAAGGACCTTCAGCAGCTCATCAGGCTTTGCAACAGGGACAATACACAGCTCCTCGTACCCTGAAACGGGAGTGGGACACGTTATTTGTGGGCTAGGAACCATGAGGACCTTCTGCAGCTCGTCAGGCTGCGTAACCGGGACAGACTGGACAATACACGGCTCCTCGTACTGTGCTATGGGGTTGAGACCCGTTACGTGCGGGCTAGGTACTGCGAGGATCTTCAGCAGCTCACCAGGCTGTGCAACCGAGACCGATCTGACACCATACAGCCCCTCTCACTGTGACGTGATGCCAGAACCCGTCACTAGCACTTCAGGGATCCCTAGGACGGGTGACAGCTCCTCGAGCTGTAAAACCTGAACCGACTGGGCAGAAAACAGCACTTCTGGATGTATAACTGGGGCCAATTGAGCTTTAAAAAGCAGTTTAGGCTGTAAAACCGGAACCAACTGTGCTCTCCATGACTCGCTATACCATGAAACAGGGCTGGGACCCGTTATTTGCGGGTTAGAGACAGCAGAGACAGATGAAAGCTCACCTGGCTGCCTTACTGGAACTGACGGGGTCAGGCATGACTGCACAGGGTCTGGAAGCAGCTGGCTGGGTAGATACTCCCACATATCTGATGGCATCTCACGATCGGTTGCCATCTTGCGCCGCGTCTCACGATCGGTCGCCATCTTGCGCCATATCTCTCGATCAGTGTCCACTCTGTTAGTCCCGGCACTCAGCAACCGAACCCAACCACCATGGCCCCACATCAGATTCTGGTAATCACTCAGGCTCTTTACTGCAGCCCCCTTCACTTGACCTGAGCAACACATCTAGAGTGATCGCTGCTGCATTACATCATGCAAAGCTCAAGCCCCTTGTGTTTGCTGGTGATGGTAAAGTTTCCCCTGAAGACTGGTTGGAGGCTGTCAACACCTACAGAGCTTCACTAAACTTGACAGACATGCAGATACTACACGAACTGCCACGTTTCCTTGCTAAAGAGCCAGGTAAATGGTTTAAAGCCCTCAGTTCACATCTCACCACATGGGCCCAATTCTGCCAGCTGTTTTTCTGCCATCTGACCTCCAAGAACGTGCTGGGGGAGTTTAATACATTAAGGAGCCCACCACCTGCACAAGAGCAGATTGAACTGATATGTAAACATTCTTTGGAAATGCACATGAACTCCATGCGGTCCTGGGGCCAAGTGAGGTGAAACCAGAATACTGAGCCCCATTGCTATAAATGCTCTTGCCCTGGGTTCACGTCTCGCACCTGCCCAACCTGCAACACTGCATCACAGTTGCCACAATTTCCATAAACGCAGCCTGTAACAAATTACTCATCACCGGCACCTGTGTCCACAGATGTAGGTGTGCCACGCGTCGAGACAGACAGCTTGTCTTTTGACACACCACCTCCATCCAGGCAGTCGGGAAACTCCAGACACTGACTGAGCCTCATCCAACTGCTGTCTCTCAAACCCACAAGAACAGCACGTCCTATTTCACGTTGAAGACAATGACTCCAAGGCTCCCTGGAATACACCACTGAGAACTAAAGTGAACTTTAATGCTGTGCCTGTGGAAGCATGCGCGCAGGTCTCATCTGTGTTATTGACTTTTATCAAAGGAAAACGCATCAGTGGACAGGTCCAACAGTGAGCCTTGCCAATAATGATTCATGTACCCTTGACGGTGTGACTTGACTCTCTATTGGCTTCATGGGGAAACGCTTCTACCAACGTTTTGCCATAATCCCTAACCTGTCATCCCCTTTCGAGCCTCCCTGACCATCCACGTCCCATCCAGAACCGTCTTAATGGATGCCCTGTGGTGGACGAGGATGAGGACTGTGCTGATGAATCATTCACTGCAGGGGGAGCCATCATGTCACTGGACGCCTTGCAAACCAGTCTCGTGTCCAAAGTCGCTGAGGCAAGCCTGGAGAATAGACAAAAAGCAGTGATGATCAATCTCCTCACCCAGTTTGATGACATGTTTGATGGTCATCTGGGGCACACTTCAATGGCGGAACACCAAATTGACACTGGGGTTGCGAAGCCCATAAACCTCCCTCCTTATCGCACTTCTCCAACAAAGAAAAGAATCATTGAGGAACAGGTTGAGCAGATGTTACCAGAAGGCATCATTGAGGCTTCCACTGGCCCGTGGGCTGCACCTGTCATTATAGTTAACAGGCCTGGCTCTGACCCAAGATTCTGGGTGGACTACTTAGCAGAGGATACTGGCAGGTGGCAGTTGCTGAAGAGTCACGACTTAAGACAGCCTTTATCTCCAACCGCTGTCTCTTTCAGTTTCGTGTACTCCCTTTTGGTCTCTGCAACACCCCAACTACGTTTCAGACGCTAATGAACACAGTGCTGGCTGGTCTCATTTACAAAACGTGTGCTGTGTATCTGGATGATATCATCGTTGCTTCCACCACCTTTCGAGCAGCACCTAAAGGACCCGGAAGAGGTACCTGAAAGACTCAAAACCGCTGGTCTCTCATTCAAGCTAAAAAAAATGTCAGTTCTGTCTAAGTGAACTCACATTTCTCGGCTTCCGCAGGGTTCATATGCAAACGGTTTATTTACAGGCTCAGGGTCAGACACACAAGATCGAGCACCGGCAAACAGAGTCAGAGTAGGCATAGACAGTAGCATAAACGTTAAACAAAGCTAGGGTCGAAATACCGGTAATCAGTGTCCATAGGGAGAGGCAAAGCGAATATCCAGGAACAGGCAGAGATCGGCAACGAGTAAATCCAAATGACAATACAAACTAGGAACAGGAACACGAATTAAATACAAAGACCGGGTGACCATATAATGAACCGTGACAATCATAAACACAGATGGGCTTTTATACTACGGGAAGTTCAGGGACAAACAAGGTGGGCAGTGACAACAGTTTCAACATAAAAGTCCTGACAGAGCAAACAGAGGTGAGAACACAGATTCATAATAAAAGTCCAGGAATGACAAGCAGAGACAAACACACACAAAAGGACTCCTGGGGCTGGAGAGCCATCAGCAGTCTCTAGCTGGCATCTCTAGCTGGGCATGACAACTGTACAGTCCACTCAGCAGTTACTGTTGCTGTTTTATCATAGAATAATAGTTTTCCAACTTTTACTGAACACTATTCAGGATATCTCCTTTTCGGGATTATTGGTAAAGTACTCCATAGTCTGAGCCAGGTGCGTCCAATAAATGTGCTGGGAAGGCTTTCAGGAACACTCTGGCTTAATTCACACTCAGGGCTATACACGTTTTTATACAGTCCTATAGTGGGGTTCGGATACATGTTACCCTTGGGAGATATTATCAGGAAACATGATGTTTGCTTTCACTGTTATGCTGATGGTACTCAGCTCTATATTTCTTCTCAGCCAGGTGAAACGCACCAAATTGACGGAATGCATATATAGCATTTGAACCAATCAAGTCTCCTGACCAAAACCCCCAGGGCTGAGGCAGCGCAGTCTTGGGAAGACACTAAGATGAGGACTTAACCCTAAGTTTTACACTAGGCCTAAGCCTTGACTTTTCAGTTAACTCAAGATCCATGAATCGCAGCAGATCTATCTCCCAGCTCCTCTTTCATCTACCGATCACGAGTCAGGACATCTTTTGGAATTCATCGCTCTTCAAACCAGGAGGACATGATTGACAATCCAAAACCTTGTAACCATCCGGACTTCGATACTGCATTGGACCCTCACCAAAGAGGCAATGCAAGTATTGTACATATAACTAAACGAAACAGAGGTTTAGTATTATTTATTGGAATCATTTTGAATGGCACTGATGGTTTTACAGGTGGTCAACTGACTATTTTTTCATAACTTAAATCCTAGCTCTTTCTTAATGGTTTACCCTTAAGCCTTCTTTGCACTTTTCCCTTTGTGTGAGTGTATTTAAAAAACTTTTGCACAAATTACATGAGTTTCTGATTCTGCCTTGCAAATAAGTGTCCCTTTATGATTTCGGCCCTTGCTACATGCTCTAATAGTGATACTGTAAGAAGGCATATTTCTGTGGCCAAGAAAATATCCTTTCTTAATTACAATATGTGTTTGCTGAACGAACTGATTAATTGATGGTAATTCTGCTACAGTTACTACTGGCAGCTAATATAAATAGTTGCAATTAATCATAATTAATGCAAATTATTTGTATTCCCTTATTGAGCTAAAATATGTTACACATAGCTGATATAAAAAATTGGATGTCAAGTAACTTCTTACTGTTAAATTCTGACAAAACAGAGGTGTTAATTATTGGACTTAAAAACCCCACTCGTAATAATCTAGAACACTGTCTAACACTTGATGGCCGCTCTGTCAATTCTTCTTCATCAGTTAGGAACCTAGGTGTGCTGTTTGATAGCAATCTTTCATTTGAAAGCCATGTTTGTAGCATCTGTAAAACTGTGTTTTTCCATCTGCAGAACATATCTAAATTGCAACCTATGCTCTCAACCTCAAATGCAGAAATGTTAATTCATGCGTTTATGACCTCGAGGTTAGATTATTGTGATGCTTTATTGGGTGCTTGTTTCGCACAGTTGATAAATAGACTAGAGTTGGTTCAAAAATCAGCAGCTAGAGTCCTTATTAGAACCAGGAAGTATGAGTATATTAGCCCGGTTCTGTCAACACTGCACTGGCTCCCTATCAAACATCGTATAGATTTTAAAATCTTGTTAATTACTTATTAAGCCCTGAATGGCTTAGCTCCTCAGTACCTGAGCGAGCTCTTATCATATTACAGTCCTCCACATCTGCTGCGATCTCAAAACTGGCCATTTAATAATCAAATCATCTTCCTTTTAAGCATCCAAACTCTGACATTTTACCTAATACTGTTCAGGAGGCAGGCACACTCTGCCAACTACTTTTTTTTTCTCAGTCACCCAAACTTCCTGTGCAGGTGTCATCACTTGCAATCGACACCTGCACTCTCGGGTACCTGCTATGTCACTTGCAATCGACACAAATAAACCGGAACTATGTTTCCAGGCGTTTGTTCGCATTGCCAAAGACGCTGTATTGAAGCTGTTTAATGGTTTAAAGTACGGCTGTCAATAAAGATGCAGTATTGATGCTGTTAAATGGTTTAAAGTACTTTAGTAGTATAACCAGACAGTTATTTTTGCTGCTTGTTTATCATAGGATTATAATGTTGTATTTTATCGTTCAAGTAGGCTACAACTATGTGACATTAACAAAAAATTAAGCACATGCAAATTCTATTTTTCTATTTAATTCTGACTTTTTACAACTTATAATTATTGGATAATCTAGCAATAGATTTATAAAATAGTTTGATATAAAAATGATTTTTTTTTTTATGAAATAAAAACAGAACAGAAAGAATGCAAAGAGGCAAATTATGTATTTTCTTTTATTTCTGCAAAGAAGCACATTATGTATTTTCTTCTGTTTCAGTTTGACAGAATACTTTCAGATTCATGACATCAACTACATGTTCAAGGAACAGGTTCATGTCATTCATCTCAGTAATGACAAACCTGAAAGTTTCCTGAGCAACAATTCTATCCTCTGAAAATTCAGCCTTCTGTAATTAGTCCATGGCCTCATCAACATCTTCATAGGCTTTACAATGGCACAAAAGTATTTAAATCTAAGAGGTCATCCCTGATACAAAAGGTCTGACAAACCTGGATTATATTCGAACAAGTACAGACCTTCATGCAATTAAGAAAACAGCAACTGAACAAACTCTGAAATTAGATGATCTTGCCACGTAGAGACATTTCATATTAGTGTCTATATATATATATAGATATAAATATAGATATAGATATAATATATTTTAATATATTCATCTAAAGAGCTCAACAGTGCTTTGTGTCTCTGGGCACCAAATTCAAGTGGTGTGTCAGAGCATTTGTCAGGACTGACTTCAAAACCTGAAGAATGTACAGTATTGATTTGTCTTAGATTGCATTATAAACACCTCAATCTGCCATTTTATATTTTACATTCGACAAAAACAACACATGACTGAAAAGACATGAAAAGATATTTTAAAATGTGTACATTTACATCTATTTGGTACTTATTGCATTTTGACATACTGTACACTGAAATCAAAGCACTACGGTCAAAAGAAAGCTTCACTCATATGCAGTATGAATGCGTACACACAACTGGTAGTGTCCTGGTGTCCAAACTGGAATCACAAGTGCATTGTTTAAGTGAGCATCATCCTGACATGAAACAGAAATTTTAAGTGAACATGTATAACTGAGCGAAACAGGGAATAGAAAAGCTTACAGGTAGACTCAAAAATGGATCACAAATGTTTGGTGGCAGCCATGTTTGTACAACATAAAGGTTAACGATCCTGCCCTGTACTGTAAATACTCAAGTATTAAAATATTTGATAATATGTATACAACACATACAAGAATCCAAATATTTAATCAAATTACATTTGACTCAGCTGAGAACAACTATTCCCAATCTGAAAAAAAGTATATAATTATTTACAGCATTAATTAGGATTTAATGTAACAACATATAGAGCAATTTAAAACAGCCATGATCTTACAGTGGACTCCATGTCTCTGTTCAAGCCCAGTGTCCAAAAGTCAGCACGGGTTAAGATTGTGTTCAATGTTCCAACAATCAGCTTGTTTCCTGGTCTCTCAATGTCCAGGATGTAGTTGAGCTATAAACAACAGCAACAACAGGTTTTAACATCCAAAAAAGCCACAGTTTAACCACATAGTTAAATAAAACTTTTGCATTACATATTTAAACTAACTAGTTATTTTTGAGCTGGATGTTTGACAGAGAAACTCTAAAGATGTGATCTCATTGTAATATATTTTCATTCATCAGTATGCTTTCTGTTAATGTGGATTACCAACTTCTTTTTTTAGCATAGTGACAGAACAATGTGGGCATTTAATCACATTTTTGCTTTTTTGATGACTGTGAACCTTTTGTTGTGGACAGAGGAGTCAGTGCAGGAGATAATGGAGACAGTGCAAGTGTAATTTTAGAGGGCTTTGAAACCAGCAGTGTTGGGAGTAACGCGTTACAAATGTAATATATTTGTAATGATCAGCTGGAAGTGCCTGTTGAAATTGATTTTAGCACTTCCAGCCTCTCTGTTGTATGTTGTATTTTTCCACTACTTGTATGTTCTGTCACCTGTGCTCCCTGTCTCCACCCACCTCATGTGTTGCCCCAACAACTGATGTATTCTCCGCC
>JAUMHQ010000066.1:1028245-1043342 GCA_032361165.1 Enteromius paludinosus | reverse complement strand
TTAATCATTTATTTTTTTTTTTTTCAAGTCGTTTATAGCTTTTATATAACAGTGTGAGGTTATATAGTAGCTGAACACTTCACATTCATTACATATCCCAGCAAAAACACTCAAACATTTCTGTCCTCTGAGGTGATCCTACTCTGGATCTACAAGAGCTCTTATTCCACACTCTTTATGTATTTTTACCATATATTCCATAACACACAAAGCTTTAGAATAAATTTGTGATCCGCCTCCACCTCTTTTCATAAGGTGATGTGAAATCCATAGAAAGAGAAGCAACATGTGTGCATTTACCTGTGTGATGTTTGACAGGCCAATCACATAAGACACGAGGCAGACAACAGCGATAAAGATCTCTCGTCTTCCCCGCAGCAAGCGGGGAAACTCGTCAACGAGCGCGGTGATGAATCCCTCCACTGTACAGAACTACACAGAAGGAAGAAAAAAAAAAAATATTATTTCTAAAGACCTATATGGGTAAAACTTTGTTATAACTACACACTATGAATGATTAGTTAAGCATTAGTAAGCATTTATTTCATCCTTTATAAACCATTGTTCCAACAATCTTATGCATCAGTAAACCGTTTAAAAGTGCATCTATAAATTCCTTGTTCTACAGCATAAATATATATAATGTTTCATAATTGTACGTTATTAATGATCAGTTTATTATTTTTTTATTATGTTATTTTCAAACCACTTATTTAGGAGTTGTCCATGTTAAATAAAAACTAAGTAAATTATTAATAAATTACTTAAATTGAAATAATTAGTTCTGTATCCCTTTGTGCTGTTTTTTAATTTGTTCAGTTAGGAAGATAACTGAGCCTTTAAATCTCCTTTGTACATTTAGATATGCTTATAAATCATGAACAAGGCATTTATAGCTGTATTTATAAACTGCTTACTAATGACTATTAATGTTGGAACAATGCTTTATAAAGGATGAACTGACTTTTTACTAATGCTTAACTAATGATTCATAGCGTGTAATTATAAAGTGTTACCCATATGGGATAGTTAAAAGTCAAGAATACATGGAACTGAATGGACTGGTTGTATTCGCGTCAGAAATACTGGCTGAATTTGGGACAGCTTGCTACTGTATGTGCTATCTTTAATGCCTGAATGAACACACTACACAAAACTGGATGCCTGAAGACACACACATGCGTGTTTGAAACATGCTCGTTACCTGACTGTCAATGCCAAGCATAAGCAACATGGAGAAGAACAGGATTGCCCAGAGCGGTGAAATGGGCAGCTGTGTGACTGCCTCTGGGTAGGCTAAGAATGCCAGCCCTGGCCCTGAGATCAAAACAGGTTTACTTAGCTTTAAAATATCTGTATTATGGCATAGACACAAATAAATGTAATACAATACTTTAAAGCTCTAATGTGCTCAGTGTTTTATGCACAGAATGTAAAACCTCAAATTCAAATGTTGTGATATTCATTTATTTACAGTTCATATTATCTGAGCACTGTAATATTTGCAACCCTGAAAAGCATAATTTGGAGAAAATATTTGTTCAGCTTTGATGGTTGATGCAGCTAATTTTTCACAATTATTAAATGTATATATATATATATATGGCTGAACGTTATGTTTTTGCTTATTGCAATCAGTGTCAATGAACTGAATATCAGTTCAGCAGATTATGTCAAAAACATGACATTATTAATTAATATTTTGTTATCGAGATACAGTTGATAATGTTGTGGCAAGCCATGATCATAATTTTGGATGATACGATATTTGCCATGTTGAAAAATAGTCCTGTTGCACTTACTTGCTATTGTTCTGCAGTTGGTTAAATTATAATATTGTATTATTGTATTATACTAATCTATAGTATTTGTTTCAGTGCAATTGGGGGGGGGGGGGGCGGATGATAGTTGACACCAGATGCCAAAACACTTGAGCAAAGCATAGCAGGAGTTCTTCATCAAGTGATCAGACTGAAATTCATCGTAGTTACCTGATGCAGCCACGTCTGCTATGGGCCGCTTTGTGATGTGGGCCATGAAACCTACGATAGAGAAAATGACGAATCCAGCGAACATACTTGTGAAGGAATTGATGCAGCAGACGATGATAGAATCTCTGAGAAGCAGACGAAAGCATGTAATTGTTTAGTAATCCATTATTATTTATCCTATTATCTGGGTCGTATTGAGAGTGACGAGGAATCTTTTATTTATTTACTTTTTGTAGGACGCTAGGCTGTTTTGAAATACAAAATTCTCACGCATCTGACTGATTAAAGATGCATATTAAGGATAACGCCCTTTAATAAATCTTACAATTGCTGCATACTTGTAAACGTTATTGTTGAAAGGGTTGTAGCTCCCAAGGGCAATCAGAGAGCCCAGGCCAAGACCGTAGGAGAAGAAGATCTGAGTGGCTGCATCAAGCCACACCTAAGAGAAAAGAGAAGACATGGGAGAAATTCACCAAATTATACGCCTGTGAACACACGTCTATTACCGTATGCTAATTACAAAGTGCTCTACCTCTGATTCTTTCAGCTTGCTGAACTCAGGCGTGATATAGAACAAAATGCCCTCTTTCGCTCCAGGCAGCGTCACTCCACGGATGAACAGAATAAATAGCATGAAGTACGGGTATGTCGCTGAGAAATATACCACCTGAAAGACATATCAACAGCCTTAAGAAAAGGGGAAAAATAGCATGTCTTCCTCTGATATTATGTGACACTGCGCCATGACTCTATCTGGAATTAGGAAGCTCTGTTAAAGCATGACAGACTTTCATTGTTTTACAGATTCTGATCCCAAAACCGGATTTTGAATATTCAGCACTGGACTGAATTTCTGAAGTTGTAAAATAAAACAAATAGCATGGATGATTGTCATATTGTGCATTTCAAGGGCATTCTTACCTTTCCAGTCCAGCCTACACCCTTCCAGATACAAAAATAGACCAGGACCCAGGCAATGGCCAGTGTTATTGCTAGTGGCAGTCTTATCTCTCCCGGCTTCTCCAAACCATCAGTCAGTTGATGCATGTTACGTCTGAGCAAGAAAGGGGAAAAAACATTATTAGAGAACATAGATGTAGAATGTATTTCTGTCAGCCCATGTAACCCACAACCAGTTTGAGATAGAGCCTGTCTAATTGCTGATGCAAAACATTCAGCTGGGGTTGTTTGCCAAAAATAGCACAATAGCCGCATTTTTGTGAAACAACAGTGGTTCTTTTGCACAGCCGAGGACAAAAGTGTTTGTGTGTTGCTAGAATACGAAATTCCAGAGTGTTTCAGAAAAAAAGACAATCTGCCCTTACTCCCAGAACTCCACGACGGCGCTCGTCATATTGGCGGTGTTTGCCATGCTGTAGTTTGAGAAACATTTGTCTGTATTCCAAGGGTTGTCACAAGATTTCCAGGGGAGCTCCTGAAACAGGACATTTCAGACAGGACAATCCCTGAGAATCTAGGCAACAGTCATTGGAGTTTTAGCAATTTCACAATTGAGCGCTAAAGAGCAA
Organism: Enteromius paludinosus; assembly: GCA_032361165.1. Classification (NCBI taxonomy): domain Eukaryota; kingdom Metazoa; phylum Chordata; class Actinopteri; order Cypriniformes; family Cyprinidae; genus Enteromius; species Enteromius paludinosus. The sequence continues at coordinate 1,039,819 of JAUMHQ010000066.1, read as the reverse complement.
AAACGTGTACTTACTGTGGTGAATGAGTTATACAGATAGTAAATTGCCCAAGCGATTATGACTATGTAGTATATGTTGAGCCAGAAGGACAGGACTGCTGCTGCCAGGCCAACACCTACAGAGACATGTGCGCTAAAATAACTCCATATTTCAGATGAATTTTTGGCAAGTGCACTGTATGAGTGCGCTTTAATGCAGTGACACCATGCTCCTAAAAAGAGCATCAAGGAATTAATTTGAAGGCTGTTTGTGGTTCACGATTACCTTTGAACATGGGGGCCAGTTTCCACACTCCAAGACCACCAATGGACGTGTACTGACCAAGGGACGTTTCCAGAAGAAACAACGGGACCCCAGCAAATATTAGGGTCAAAAAGTAAGGAATCAAAAACGCCCCTATACAGACAGAAGAGTAACATAATGAGACACATTCAAATACGTATCCGATTATAAAATCCACTGCGCTACCAATGATTGCGCACTTCGCGCGTATCCTGGACAAAAAGCGTAGCCTAATTTGTACTTTATTCAGTCTGGAGAGTGACTTTCGTTCACTGCGAGTTAATTAATTTAGTTAATTAATTAATTTATTTGTGTAATCCTGGAAGATGCATGGTAAAAAAAAAAAAAAAAAAAAAAAAACAACCGGGGTGTTTCTTTACCTCCTCCGTTTTTTCCACAAAGATAGGGAAATCTCCAGACATTGCCAAGTCCAATGGCATAGCCAACACAAGACAGAAGAAAGTCAAATTTTCCCTGCCATGTTTCTCTGTCGGGAATTTCCTTTTTCTTCTGAACTTTAACCACAAGAGTTTTTGGTTTGTCATTGGCGGTGGGCGCTTCGTTCAGCTCTGTTAAAACGTGTCCATCAGATGCTTTCGTGCCGTTCGTGGCCATGTCTCTGGGTTTGGTCCTGGCAGAGGGACGGGAGAGTTCAGCACCGGTCCACGTAGACAGCAGCTTCGCGGTTCGGTTGACCCACAACTAGAGTCAAAAAACGCCAAAGAAGCTTGACACTGACCTGGGAAAGATTGAGACAAAGCGAGTTTAGATATACACATTATTCCGACTGTGCTTGGTGTTTGTCAGCTGCATTCGATGTCAATTCATCAACACAATAATAACGTCATCAAAACAATTTAACAAAGCTACAAATATCCTACAAAATAAAATACTAATTGGCGCAAGTTTGACGTGCCCGCGACATAAAACAAAAGGTCCGACAAAACGCGTCTGTCCACATTTCTTTATTTTAAATCACTGAAAGAACCGATTGTGTACATTTCTATGATCTAAAACTTGAACGGTGCCAGCGGTTAATTGCAGAATAGTTTGCTGAATGGTAAAGCATTTCCACGTATTACTCTTTTTAAATAAATTAACGGGGAATTTAGCTCATTTTCTCTCTTAATCCAAATAATAGATCTCATTTTGGTTATGTCAGATAAGTTCGAATAAGATCTTCAATTTATAATTTTGCTCACATCCACGTAAAATCAACAAAGATCTAAGCGCGCGAAACCTATGCGTGCGCCGTCAGTGAGAACTGCGAAAATGAAAAAGAATGAGAAAGTCCCGCAAAACTGTCATCTTGTAGATTATTACGGAAGCTTTTTAGCAGGGTAAATAAGTGCCTGACGCGTGTTAGACACAAAATAAATAAAATGCATCCTGCTAAAATGTGCCACAGTGTTTTAGACTGTTGAATCTGATAAGCGCGCACACGCATCGCGTTTCACTTAAGTTCAGCAACAACGTTCGTTTTAGATTTTTTTTTTTTTTTTTGCGACTTTGAATGATCCTTTTCGTGCGTATAAAAACTATGAAGACAAACGCATTCTCGTTTTTTTTTTATCAGTCAGATGTGGTCTACTTACACTGGAACAGTTTTCCTGCCAGCTTGGTTGTGGCGGCGCGTATCCGTTGGTTCCTCTCCAAATCAGACACTTGGAATTTTACTCGTCCAAACCCATGCGCTATGTTTCCATAAAGTCAAGTGAAGCAAACAGCTATCCTGAGGGGTAAGGTGAATGAGGGTCTGGTTGCCTGGTGCTGTCCAATGTTGTGGTGCTGAAGGACAGGGGGGAAAGAGCCAGAGACACGAGCAGCTCCGTCTACCATGAGCGTCCAGAGATGTTACAAGAAGCACAGACCGTCACTCTCAATGTCAGCTCAAAGTCGACCCTCCCCGAACACAACATCTCCACCACTGAGAACCCAGACACTGGGCACCTTCTCTTTTCAACGCTTTTTATATGCTTTATGTCTTTTTTTTTCTTCTTCTTCTTCTTCTTTTTTTTTTTCAATCGGTCTTTGCGTGACACAGATCATGTGTTTTGTCAGATGGCTGACACTGACACTCGCTGTAATATACTTTTCGCAAATAATTTATTCATTTATCCTTTTTATTTGTAATCTATTTTATTTTAATAAGTCTGTGAATTGAAGACCAAAGACCTCACTGGGCACTCCGCTATCTAGATATCAGGATAACTGATTAAAAAGATAATAAATAAAAAAGCAAGCTAGCAAACAAATAAGTAAATAAATAAATACAATAAAATGGCATTAGATAACACACGTGTACATTTTCTATTATTCTTTATTTTATTTATTTATTTTGCAGTTGTGTATGGAATTGCTTGTTTTATCAGTGACTGAAAAAATATATTTATTTTTTTATATTTTTAGGTATTCAGGGATGTGTGTGTGTGAGAGAGAGTGCGATTGTGTGTGTGATTTAATTATGCACACCAGTAATAAGTATTTATAATCATGTGAATATTTTTGCCTACACAACATCTCTGACCTCAAATTACCGCTCTTCATACATTTTCATAGCTCAAAACCAGATAGAACTATGCTAAAACAATACACAGCAGCAAACGTGTTTTGGGTTGAAAAAGGCCTGAACTAATTTACTCTCCGAAAAACAGCAGTTTCCAAAGTGTCAGATTGGGATAACGATGCCAGTCATTCTCTGGATTCTGCTAAACAGTGATAAGGAAGTCAGTCAATAAGTAGAGTCTGAGGGTGGGAGATAAATTGAAAACTGGTCTTATAATCTTCTTAGCTGACTGTCTCCCGAAATAAAATACCCTTGCGGGGAAACCTAAAGGAACGCTCTGCACAGAAGTTAGCTCCTATACAACAATAATTTAGAAGTCTGTAATTAGATGTTAAAGCATTCACAGATCAAGAAGTCTTCAGACAAGATAATAGTCGTTGATTAAGGGTGACAATGAGAATAGGCAGAAGTAGGTCCAACTGCAACGAGAGCTGTCATCTCCAGCACTGCTGATCTTTGATGCTTCATAGTGTATGAAATCAAATCAGAAGGAACATCTGTTTAGAGCTTCTGACTTTACAGTCTGCCTGAATAAAAGGTACATCATCAAGGTTTTTCAGTGTTACTGTACTTTTTATTCTAGCTGTATATATTTCACCAACATGTTTGATCCTAGGAAACTAGAAGACTTGAGACTACAGTCTGATTCTGTAGAAATATCTAAGAGCTTAAAGGATGATAACAGCAACAATAACTATAATTACAGAATTTTAATCATCAATGTTATTCTATGAGAATAAGTTCACACTACAGCTAACAAAAATGCTATAAAAGACCAATATCAGCGGAATCACATTCAGAGTAATTCACCAGCACCAAGTCACATTATACGAAAGCATATAAATAAAAAAACTGACATCCAGTCTCAAGAAACATGTTTAAAAACAATCATTATTTCTTCTGTACTGTTCTGAAATGCAACACAGCAATCAGATGAATTAACCATTAGACAAATTTGATCTTCATTCCATGTTACGTTATGTACTGTGTTTATGTCTCTGGGTTTGACACAGCAGCTTTGCAGCGCAACAAGCTAAAGATTAGAGTCAAATATGCCAATGAAGCTTGACACCGACCTAGCGTGCATTTCCCAAAAGCATTGCAAGCCAAAAATGAGCTCAAATAAATACATACATGGTTTCATGCAACCAGTACTTGTTAAATAAATTTTGTGTTTTTATTAATAACATTCTTTTTTTCTCTCTTTTTTTTTTTTTTATAATAATTTAGGTCTGTTTAGGTCACAAAACAATTAACACTGGTACTTAAAAAATGATTAGAATTGTGCTAATTTTTTTATTTAGTTTTCATTCCAGTCCAGGTGAGATGAAAATAAAATGATGAAACTATTGTACTTTTAATTCCTGCATAACATTAAACATGTCAACCTTCTTGTTCCACTTCAGAAGTAAGCATGCAGCAGTGCAGCTGCAGAAGACTGGTGGTGTCTTTGAGAGGCATCAAAGATCAAACTTCTGTTTTTTGTACCCAACTGCAGCTTTGTGGAGGGTTGAAAAGCCTGAGCTGATGGCAGATGGTGAGCCAATGAGGGGTGAACTAACCTACTAATGATACAAAATGAAATTTCGCATTTAGAACCCATCTGCTTTATTCACCCTCTGGGGATGGAGAGCTCAGACATAGCCACACATTTGTGGACCTGTAGTGAGAATCAGAGAGTCTGGCAATTGTTGGTGGCACACATGGTTACTCAACTGTGCAATGAATCTCATAACAGCAAAGGGTGGCAGTTACTTCCACCTTCTGGACCAGGATAAATCTATCCCTCTGCATCGTGCACCAATTCATTCTACATCAGTGAATGCTTCATCCTTTCTACTGTATACAGTTAGCTTAAAAAATTAGCCCCCTGTAGTTGTCTGTTATCTGGAACTGTTTATTGGTATAGAGGTTCAGTAACCCAGTTGTTGAAGTCTTTGACATGAAGACATTAGAAAGAAGCATTGATGAGACATGAAGGTCCTAAAAAAAAACCTAAACATAGCACAGGCCACTGGAGGGCACTCCAGTGCCCAGGACTCCTTTTGTGTGTTTGTCTCTGCTTTTTTATTCCCGGACTCTTATTATGAATCTGTGTTCTCATCTCTGTGTGTTCAGTCAGGACTTTTACTTTGAAACAGTTGTCACTACCCACCTTGTCAGTTTCCGGGACATCCTTTAGCATATAAACTCTCATGTGTTTGTTGTTCGCACGGATCATTGTTTCAGTGTATTGCCGTCAACCCTAGTCGTTTTCATTCGTGTTCCTGGGGTCCGTTTTTCGTACGTCGCTAACTACATCCAAGATCAACTGACACATCCAAGATCAAATCATTGCGCTAACTATGAGCTGAATTATCCGGTTCTCCGAACGCACCTGTTGCTGATGATTAGTATGGCTGGATTGAGTTGTCTAGGATTATTGCGTGCTCGTGTGTTGGTTTAAAAGGCGGCATGTATCAATAGTAGAAACACTGATCACAACCTCTTCGATTGGTTTGAAATGTCAAAAGAGCAAGCTCAATTCTTTTTCTCAAGTGGAGCAAGAGCTTTTATTAGAGGGTTAAGGAGAATTTCAAACTAATAAAGACACTGGGAAAAACAGCTAATGCTGCAAAAGCCAGGAGAGAGGGCTGGCAAACATTAGCGAACAAATTAAATGCGTTAGTGCTGCCCATATTACCGTTTTTTTTTTTTTGCTTTATATATATATTATATAGATATAGATATAGATATATAATATCTCAAATCTTATTTGTAGTAATTGCTCTTTTTGTTATCTTTCATGTCAGAGCCAGCAGTGGACCCATGTGACAGATTTGAGAAAATTACCTCCAATTATAGAGACACAATCGGTGAATAGAATTCTTTTTTGTTTTTTAATTGTTCCAGGAGAATTACATAAAAAGTCACATTTAAAGTCGTTCATAAAATGAGAAAAATCTGGTTTACACCCAGCCCACTTTTTCTTATGTATAAGGAATTTTCCTAATAAAATAAACAAATGTCTAATATGTTGTTCTTTCCAATTCAATATTTTATTTTCTATATAAAATAGCACATCAAATACACACATTTCTTTCATGCATTCCATTTTCTGTTAATGTAGAATTCCATATATTTCAAAATACTCTTGAATAAATACAATGAAAAAAAAAAAAAGATGCAAATTGTTTCTTTTTCTTGACCACAAAATTCACAGTTATATGAAATATTAAGCTTAAATCTTTCCAAAACATATGGAATGGCAGGATACATTCTATGAAGTATTTTGTAAGACACATCCTTAATTTTTTTTTATTGATAAAAAACTTATTTGACAGATTCCATGCTTTAACCCAAGAGATATTATCAAATAAAGAAGAGCAGAAACATTTTGCAGCAGGTAAAGACATAGACAGAAGAGCGTTCCTCATGATCTTATTACTACACTGTTGTTTTAACACATCAATATTTCCAATGAAAATGTTTCCACAAGGATTAACTATGCTGATTGCTTCTGAAATATAGTTTTTTAAAAGTACTGTCACACTCAACAACGTCAAACAGCAAACAACAACAGCAAATTCTCTTGGTCAAATTTGTAATTACAATTTTTTGAAGAAATTCAGTATGTGACAACAAGTATCCTATAACTGTCTTACTAAAAGAATACCTTCACTGAACCAAGTATGATAGAATAAAGATTTGTTTTTAAATAATATATCTTTGTTATTTCATATAAAATATTTGTGAAGTGAAAAATAGTGTATTCTTGTAAAATACTTTTCTTTTCCCACGTGAGTCAGTCCACGTCAGTCATACTCTTTAACCAATCAGATGTGACCTCGCCATTTCAACCAATCATAACCCGCCAGGAGCGCAGCCTAAATCCTGTTTACATTAAATAAACCTGCTCCCGTGCAGGCTTACTCTTACGGACCTGTTGCTATGACAGCTAGTCCCGTATAAGCGTCGAAGAACCGAGCGATCCATGATCATGCCAAATCGTCAACAATCAAATCCAGCTAACTTAGTTAGCGAGGTACTAAGAACAGACCCCTGTCCTCAGTTTGTGTTATCGTTTGGATTTACTCGTTGCCGAATTCTGCCTGTTTCTGGATATTCTTTCTGACGCTCCTTATGGACTGATTTACGGTACTTGCTCTGATTATCAGTCACTCTATTGCCTATGCCTACACTGACCCTGTTTTCTGGCGCTCAGTTATGCATGTCCTGACCCTGAGCCTGAATAAACCTTCTTGCACTTGAACTTGTACGCTTCACGTCCTCCCTTTGTAACACACAGTGACTGGGAAAAGTGGTCAAATACAGTCAAGCAGAGTGTTTATTGTGTTTAAAGCTGTGTTTGCATTTTCTATTGTTTTGATTACAATAAAAACACACACACATTTATGTGTGCTGTGCGTGATCCAAGATTGTGAGTATGAAAAAAAACATATTCATTCAGAGTGCTCTCAGTTGTTATATAACATAGATCCAAGATGCACCGCTTCACAATATTGGAACTGATTTTATCAATTTGCCTGCAGTCCAAGTCTGTAATCCAAAGAAAGACGTCTGACAAGCTGGTTTAGGCCAACCGATAAAAGGCATTAGAAAATAAACCATTGAGGGAACAATGATACCTTACATTTGCCCTTTATTCTGTTTTCGTCCGGTCATACACAATATATGTTTGGGGAGTTTGCAAGTGGACTAGATCCAGACAACATTACTTCTTTCACCCATTCAGGCAGAGAAAACAAGGCTTGAGATGTCACATCTCTTTATGCGTGACACCCCAGGCCCCAGAATGTGGGCTCTCTTCATTGGTAGGGCAGTCAGGTAGGCTGCATGGAGTCCTGCAGAAGAGGCTCAGTGCTGGGTTTCCGCTCAGACTGAAAGACTAGGGACAGACTGGCGTGTCTGTTGCTGGGTGATCAACAAGGTGGTCAGGGGCCAGTTCAATGGAGAAACCCCCCCCCAAAAAAACTGGGAATGGGCACAAAACAAACAGATACCCCTTCCCACAATGCAGTAATGGGAATATGAGCGCCATGGTAAACTTGTGTTAAAGAGACTTTTCTTGTAACTTTGGGATGTTATCGTCATTGTAAAAGTAGCTTCAAACAGGTCAAAGTTATGAACACTTTGAAAACACTGCTATACCAGTGATACTTTCTCACAGCCGCTGCAAAGATCTCAATGACAGAACACCATCTTCAGCTCAATATACCAAAGAGTGCTTCTCTTCTTCTCAGCCATTCCACTAATGCAGTTCAGCATGGAACAAATGCCTGTTTGTACAGTCATAAAGAGACAGGCATTTTCCTTGACTTTCACTGTGCTGTTTCTCACTGCTGTAGTGATTCCACTACTCCTGTTGAATGTCCTTTCTTCCGTGGACATTTGATTTAAAGCTGTAAATATGCTAAATCTTTTTTAATTATATTAATGTAAGGAAGCGGACTGGACAACAGGGTAATTAAAAGTAAGAATGTTTTATGTACAGGAGAGTTTGTAATCCACTGAGCATAAAGGTGAGTTATTGAATTCAAACGTTAACTGAAGAGTCAATAATCAAACTTAAACAGTCGCTTCCGTATTAGGGGTGCAGACAGTCGACAGGTACACACACCATCAACCAGGAGCAATAGAGGCAAGAAAATCGCTACAATGAGTAGCTAAAATATATATGTTGGCTGTAGTAGAGTTGCAGAGTCAAATAACTTGGGCACAAATGAAAACAAATTCTAAATAAAAAAAACATTCAAAAAAATTGATAAAATTTCTCTCCCAAGAGGCAGCGGCAGCTAACAGTGCCAGCGTTTACTCCGGAAGTTGTTCAAGATGGTAAGTGACCAGGTTGATCTGCTCCACGATGGTGAAGGGACCAACAAACCTGGGGCTAAGCTTCCTACAGGGCAGGCGTAGGCGAATATCCCGATTCGACAACCAGCTTACACACTGCCCTTTGGAGATGTTGATGGGCTTCGTCCCAGACTCTCTAACTCTCCCGGAACCAGTAATCCACAGCAGGTACATCAGAGGGTTCTCCTGACCAAGGGAAGAGTGGGGGCTGGAAACCAAGTATGCATTGAAACAGGGTTAGTCCAGTGACGAAGGGATTTCTGGGCATACTCGGCCCAGCCCAGGTACTGGTTCCAGGTGTTTTGGTGGCCGTGGCAGGAGGTACGGAGGAACTTCCCAACTTCCTGGATCTTCCGTTCAGTTTGTCTGTTGGTTTGCTGATGGTAGCCAGAGGAGAGACTAACGGTCACACCAAGTAGCCGGAAGAATGCCCGCCATACCCGGGAAATGAACTGTGGTCCTCTATCAGAGACAATGTCTTCAAGTAGTATGGTCCGTATGGTCTGAATACGTGGTCTGAATACGTGATCAAAGAGATGCTGGGCTGTCTCCCATGCTGAAGTCAGACCTTTTAGAGGGACAAGATGACAGAACTTAGAAAATCGGTCAAAAAAAAAAAAAATAGGATCTGAAGTGGAGGACACTGTAAATACTGCCTGCAATACAGAGGAGACCCTAAAGACTACCCAGTAAATGTTCCAAACTCAATTTAACACAGGCCTAACATATACTGTATTTTTAAAATAATAACCTTTAATAATTTGGTCTTGTGCTTTGTGTTACAGGTTTGACATATATGTCTTTATCCTTGTGTTGGCTTGTTATTGAATTATGGTCAAAGCCAGTGTAGACAATGTTCACAAATATACTATGGTTGCATCGATAGGATACTTCACTGTTTGTCAAGTAAGCAGAGTCTTGATATTCGACTATGGTATCATCTCCACGGATTTCTCAGGCCCTATAATGATAAATACACAGAAGATCACTACTCGTGCCTTTCAGGTACATGATGGTATGTGTCAAAAGCAAGAGAAGCTTAAAGATGATCAGAGGCAACTGGCTGTACACTTTAAGCCATCACTGTTGAAGTACCGAAGCTACAATATAAATTTCATGAGTGTCTTGGTTGGACCCTTCAGTACCTATAAAGACTATATAGATTTTATAAAGGGTCAGTATGTACAGCAAAGGCTGAAAAGAATGAAAGACAGCAGCTCTCGGCAGAATGGCTGGGATAAAGTGCCAGAGCCATTGATCTAAACACATTCATCTAAACATTGCTTTAGAAATAAAACTATTCACACAGGACTGGTTTCCTGCTAGAGTCAGCCAGTTGGTGTAACTGGAAGGCACAACCCCAGATACGCATCACACTAACTCACAAACAGATTGGGCCTCATTTATGAAATAAACATAAGACAATGGTTGTTCAGTTTTTGTTCAGGTTCTGTTGGTCCCTGGATGCCCAGTGCACAGTGAGGTGTGAGAAGTTTGGAGGCTTTGAATAGATTTCCAGGCCAGTGTCTCGGGCTTGCCCCTGTGGAGAGAGGTGAGAGGACTAGCCAGTCTACTATAATTCTCTATGAACCTGCAATAAAAGTTCGATAAACCTAAGAACCTCTGTAACTCCATTTTTTGTGGTGGGAACTGGCAAGTTGGTGATGGCCTCCACCTTTCCTTGATCCATGCTCACCCCTGATTGGTCAATGTTATACCCCAAGAACTGGGTGTTGGACTGACGGAACGAGCACTTCTCTGCCTTTAGAAACAGTTGATGTTCTCTGAGTTTGGTGAGTACCTTCTTTACATGCAGACGGTGTTCCTGTAGACTGGACAAATAGATCAGAATGTCATCGATATAAGTTAATAGAAATTTGTGCAGGTACTCACGAAAGATCTCGTGCATGAAGTCTTGGAAAATAGACGGTGCATTTTAATCCATACGGCATCAACAAATATTTGTAGTGTCCAGTTGGAGGGATGAATGCCGTCTTCCATTTGTCTCGAATCCGTACCAAGTTGTAGACAACTTGAGTCCACCGTCCTTCATTCCCACAAAAAAAAAGCTGGAAGCAGCATGGGAAGTTGATGGGCGGATATAAGTCTCAGGGAATGACAGTGGGTAAATCCTTCCTTTGGGCACTGAAGCAGATCAATAGCACAGTCCCATGGGTGATGGGGTAGCAGACGGGCAGCTCTCCTGGGGCAGAAAACATCCTGGTAGGCGTGATAATACTTTCAATAGACGTAGTACATACTCGTAATGGATGAGGAGAACGGAGAGGTAGCTTAGGGAAGCACTCAGGCCAGCAGTGTGAACCCCACTTCAAGATCTCTCCTGAGCCTCAGGAGAGGATGGGATCATTCCTCGCCAGCCACGGACGCCCCAATACCACATCCATCTTGGAGCCCTCCAGAACTAACAGCCAGATTTCTTCCTTGTGGCACTGACCCACACGTAAATGCACCAGCCCCACACAACGTCTAACCAGAGGTGGGTAGCAACGAGTTAAATTTACTTCGTTACATTTACTTGAGTAAATGTTTTGCGTAACTAATACTTTTAGAGTATATTTAAAAATGGGTACTTTAACTTTTACTCAAGTAATTTTTTTATGAAAAGTTAAAAATGCTTTAGTTTATTCCAGACTAGCAGTCTACTTTTCTCTCGGCAATAAACGATTCGCAAATGGGTAACACTTTAGAAAACTGTATCTTACATACTGCATAACTAATAAAAAGTTACTGTGGAACTAATAGGTTGTTCTTTATTAAACCTCAAGTCACTACTTCTGTCACGGTTTCGTGCGGACTCAGGCAGACTTCGACAGGACAGGTAATTTCTTTATGCAGTTTAATAAAGGAAACTC
>JAUMHQ010000066.1:1008925-1023385 GCA_032361165.1 Enteromius paludinosus | reverse complement strand
TCTAGCGGGTCTGTTGTGTCTCGTGTCGCAAGTTCAGTGACGCAGTAATGACAATTTTCTCCGGCCAATCAGTGACCTGCAGAGTTTACACGTCACGTTTTGGTAACGGTACGGCTTGCTTGGAACCTCGGCTGAGGTGGTACTAAAAAAAGGAACTGGTACCAGGTACTGTTACCAGTGAAAAAAAAAAACAAAAGTGAGCTGTACTGAACCGTACCGTACCGTACTATGCAGTGGAAAAGCGCCATATCTGAGGTTCTATCTAGTTGCCAGAAGCAAGGTTTTTTTTTTTGGTTAAAAATGTCTTGATGATGGATTTGTTTATCAGAGTGATAAAATGCAAGATTTCTCCCAATCTGTTCCCACAAAGAAACAGTCTCATCTGCATCTTGGATGGCCTGAGGGTGAGTAAGGTTTTGGCCTGAGGTTAAATGTCTTGTTTAAAGGCTCAGTGGTGTCTAATCTCATCTCTCCCAGGGACTGAACCTGAAACCAATCATCAGCAGTGGAGACTCGAAACCACTCACCCACTACGTCCTCATGCATTCTCCCATTCTTACTGTTTTCTCTTGATCTATCACCGCATTCAGCCCTTGAGCCAGGAAAACTAATTTCTCATTTTCTATAGCAACATTTCATTATCGTTGTTCTGTTCCCATCAAATGGTTTTTGGAAATAGTTTCTATTATTGGTTTTGTTTGTTTCTGTGCTGTGACAGAAACTTTTGTACACATAAATGTACAAATGCGAGGAGGCGTTGTATTCTACAACACTGAAATGTCAAACTGAAATTAAAAAAAGAAACTGTGATGGTTTTCCGTTTCCTTGTTCTCCGCTGCTCCAGCCTTGTTTGTTAAGAAAGCTGTGGTGCAATAGTGTAACGGGTGGCTATTTTTTCACCTGTTTTATGGTCCATCAGGTGAAAATGGAAACAGATGCTTCTCTTAGAAAGCACCACAAATGACAATAAACCAGTCATTCGCTCTGTGTGCACTTAGTACACTGAATAATTTATCTAAAATGATCATAATGTTCATTATCATCAACAACAACATCATCATAGAAAGGTGGATTCCTCTGTTAAAATCCCAACACTCTGAATCTATCTTTTTGTCCTATTTAGTTTCCTGGTTGTAAGCGAGCTATTTGCAAGCCTGCCAGGAGAGATTGTCACAACCCATCATGTTAACCTTTCCCTGATGGAGACATGTGATGACTGCGGCCGCCAGCACTTCCAGCTCTCTGTGTCCTCCACTTCTCCATTCCTCTGCCTCCTCCTTCTTTCCCTTTTGGCAAAGTGGCATTGCTTAAATAGCTTTATCAAGTGCTTGTCCTGATATTTAGATGTTAACAAAGAGAAATAGCGATGTGAGCATCGGAGAAGGAGTGAATTATGGGGGAATGATGAAGTCGGGTCAGTAAATGCATCATGCTGCTGTGCGGTACACCGCCACAAATGAGTCTTTGCCACTGAAAGGATTAATTATTGTCATCAATCACCCGTCTCATAAGTAGAGTGGAAAATGCCCCTGTTTTGGGATTTGGAGGGAAAATCAAGGAAATGGCACTTTGAAAATGCAAATGTTTCTCATAATAAAGTAAGTGGTGTCAGTTGAGCTAACCACACAAAATTAATCACGGCTGTGCCTTCGAAGCAAATTAAATCCCCAAAGGCATATTTTGATGTCAGGGGATAACGTGATAGCGAATAGGGATAATGAATTAAAAATACTACAGTACATATAATTTTGCAAAAACAGGCCAAATTTTTAGCGACATCATGTGTTTCAAGTGCTAGAAATACTACACTGTAAAAAAAATATTTTCTAGACTTGTTTTCAGAAAAAAACTAACTAATTTTTACTATTAAGTGAGTTTTTACTTGAAACAAGCAAAATAATCGTGTTTTTCTTTTAAATAAGAAATTTTGCTTACCCCATTAGCAGATTAATTGCTGGTTCTAGGCAAAAAGTTACTTTATTTTTAGCTTGTTTTTTTTTCTAAAAACAAGACAGTAATTGTTTTACTTGTTTAGAATATTCTTGTTGATTTCAGAATTTGGTCCCATTTTATTTTAAGTGTTACCAATGTCCTTTTACACATTTGTACTTACACACACCATTCTGAGGGTTGTTACATGTGTATAGTTACAGAAATATTACAGCTGTAGATACGATGTACCGGTGTGTACTTACACTGCGGTTACATACTGTACTACATATAGTAACACATCTACTGTAGTTACTATGGAAGTACACAGGTATTAGGGACACTTAATATAAAGTGGGACCAGTTATTTTATTGGTACAAAATATCATTTTATACTGATGAGTGTGCAGCTCTCAAAAGAGTCCTGCGATCTGGAGACAAAATAAATGTCCTTCAGAAAGACAGTATTGTCTAGGACCTCGGCGGCTGGTTGTCCTCAGGCATGGTGGAATGGATCTACGGCGTCTGTGGGAGCTGCTCTGCCTCTTTTACGTCTCAGCCAGCTCTCTCATTTATCTGCAGACCCTGAATCAGAATACAGTGAGATCAGAAACCTGACTGCAATGTCAAATCAAATCTGTCTCAATAATCAATGCAGTGCCCCACCTCGACAACCATGCAACTTTTCTAAAAAGTCATGCTCTCTCTTACTCTGTTGTGCTCAGCAGACTAATTTATCCATGTAGGCATTTTCAAACCCAACTTAACCTGTTCCTCGTCCGTTGCAGCAGATATCTGGGGCTGATGGTGGTTCTTTGTGGGCTGCATGGAGAGTTGCCTTCACTGATTCTCAGGAAAAGCCCTTGGAGGCTGTCTTCTTGAACTGGAAGATACTCACTGGGGTCATTTGATTACTGAAGCTGTCATCAGCCTGAGCTCCAGGAAGAGAGGATGTGTGCGGTAGCATGCTTGTTTTAGGGCATCTGACTCATGTTCTTTTCAGTCGCATGTTTGATTGAACATGGCTTACATTTGACTTTTAGTTTATTACAGAAGCATTCTATTCTGGGAAAAAGGGGCATTCTACATTAGATATGTATTTTGTTTTATTTCTCTGGTTTAGTTCTGTTGTTACTAGAGTTACTGAGAGAGTTAAGGTCATTCCTACTAACAGGATGTTTTCATTCCCACATCATGTATTAGATAAAATGTTTTTAAATTAAAATGCTTTACCAGTTATTTTAAATATGGAAAAGGCTGTTTATTGAGGAAAATTCCAAATGTTTCTTAATTATTTTGATGAGATGTTTTTGATTGAAATACATTTTTATTTGTTTGCTTCTTTAATGAACAGTTTTGTAATCGGAGCTAATTTGTAGGTTTTTCTTGTGTCCTTACCATAACTGTTCAAACAGGAATTGGTGCCAAATAATTTTTGGTGTTTGCAGAACCTGATTTTGTTGAGTGTAACATGTCTCTTTTTGTTGACCCTGGAACAACATTGTGATTAAACAATCAGATTTGAAGAAACAGTTTATAGTTTTTGTGATGTTTAGGCTTATAATCAGTGTATGGTGCTTGTACATCAGTGTCAGTCATCTATCATTAAATATGGCATTAATCATGGGAAGTAGGTAGAGAGAGTAGGTTTAGGTGTAGAGATATGGTTAAGACTAGATTTTTGGATTAAAATCATTCTAAAAATCATCAAAATATGCTGACCTAGGAACACATCTAACCCTGCAAAATCAGGACATGCATGCATGTTCATATATGATGTGTGTCATTAAGTGTCTTTATGATGGACAAACAGTGATGTAATGCTAAATGTATCCAAATCTCCAAACACATCTATAGTAAATTTGGAGTAAATTTTGGGATGAACTAATCCTTGAAGCATTTTACAAAGTATTTTATTTTTTATTTTTTAAGCATTGCAGGTATCATAGTCATGATCCTAATATATATATATAATGGCCGAAACCTAGTGTTGTGATTGCATGTTTTCTTTTATGAATGAGGCAATGCCAGAATGCTAAGAGCTTGAAGAAAATAAAGAAATAAATTAATAAATTACATTTCCATTCAATACCTATATAAGAATAGTTCAGTCTATTTATATGTGTGCAGATATTGTGCACTGTGTATTTTAAAGTTATGCAGTCAAGGTGTTAGCATAGAAACACGCTAAGCTGAATCTCTTGCATGCTATTTTGACATTTGCTGTCACTTATGAGGTCCAAACGGGTTATGATGCAGCCTTGAAAGTGAATACTCAATATACAGTAGTCAGCAGGATGGTCAGGCAGCTAGACTAGGGTCCGTAGTCGTTACAGTCATCCACTGTAAAGCTGCTTTCAAATAATATGCTTTGTGACGAGCCCTTTGGTAAACTTCAATTCCTGAAGGCTTAGTCTTTGGACTGTCCTGTTGAGTGTACCTCGCCTCACCACACAACCCGTGCTTCCAGCCACAGTCTGTCTGCCGTATCATCTGCCCTCCCCCAGTCCTGCTCGTTACACAAGGCTGACCGACCAAGATGATTCATGAGAAGCAGGCTTTTTCGATTAAATCATCTGCCAAGATGCATTTGGACTGAACCATTGTCTTCGCTTTAAGTGCTGGCTCGCAATGTTCACATTGTTTGGCATTCATTCTTTTGAAGAGTTGCAACCTCAGATGGAAACCAGGCTTGTGTTTCTGCAGAAATACAATTTGTTGCATCTAAAGTCTCTTCTCTAGGATCAAAGCATCATCCAGATCTTGAAAATGCAGTCCATAAAGGAACAATAAAACACACATTGACCTGGTTGAGAAATGATGGACATTCTAGTTTTATGGACTCTCCATTAAAGCAGAGGTCTAAATATGTGACTTACAGCGCAGTGAATGTCAAATTTAGGTTCGTAATACAAGAGACATCTCACATGCACCTTCAAAAATTCCAAAGTTAATCAAACAGCCGTCTTGCCAAACTTAATAAAATGCCACAGGCTTGTCTGAGACGCTTTCAGAGAGCTTTTAACTGTGGTGGGGTTGCGTTTGGTACATTATCCTCTTAGTCTAGTGGGATGGAATCTGCAAGAGATTAATAACATTTCACACTTGAGTAGGAGAGGGTGTCAGCCGAGGAACGAGGCACTTAGAGATTAGAATATACACACAACATATACCATGAGGATTTGGATAAACAAATACAAGCCAGTTTAATACTAGACAGACTTGCCTTAAGGGATGAAACGATTGGGCTGGTAGATGAGCCAACGTTCATAATATAACAAACACTGCATATAAGCAATCGATACGTTTGATATGTTTCTGTCAAAAGAGAACCAGTGTCATCATATAAGTCACAACTCAAAAATGGTAACAAACCTGTCCCATGAAAAGATTAACCCATTAGTATTCCTGGAAAATCTACATTGGAACGCTAACAGGTTAATATTAGCTGTACATCATTTTATCAATGTAAATAAAGGTATTTCTATAGTCAAAGTTCAGAATAAAGACTGCAAATCAAATGTGATCTTACTATCATGTTATAAAGGTTTGTTTAAGCATGTAAACTGTTTATAATTCATGCAAAATATTGTAATAGAAGTGTCTTGAAATTATATCGATGCAATCTTTTCAAAATACCTTTTATTGCAATTCTGTACTTGGTGTTGCATTGATTTAACTTTTTCCAAGACGTTGTTGAAAATCATCCTCATATATCCTTTTTCATGCTTTTCCATTGTTCCATGCCTGACAAGAGCATAGTAACATGCTGCAACAAGCAGAAAAAGCAACCATGTAGCACCACACTAAAAACAACACATTTTTTTTTTTTTATATATACATTTTTCATGTTATTGTATAAAAAGCAGGACTGTCATGATGCATTAAGTGGTGGATAAGACATATAGCTTGATAATGCCCTGTCTCGTATTTGTTTAAGATATTTCCACCTCATGGCTGCTGTGGTTTCAATAAAAGCATACAGGACTGCAAACGTCTGAGTACAAATCTCTATACCCCTCAGTGCCTCTGAAAGCACCTGTCACCAGAGTGCTCAGTGTTGTGTGTTCATCACCACTTGATGGATTTTGTTGTGAAACGGAGTGAGATAAAAGACAAGAGACCAGAAATCCATTTTTTTAAGGCAGCCAGCTATTGCATTTCCACAACAAAGGTGCCACCGTTTTCATGACACCTTTATGGATAAGACACAGAAGGGTGCTTAAACATAAAGACTTTAACACGGCTCACCCCTGTTTTGTTTCATCATAAAAGAGGCGTGTGCACTGAATGCACTTGATGTGGGAGCAGAAGCACTGTCACATGTCAAAACACAATGACGACTGTATGATGGCTTTTGCATCCGCATTTGTGAATGAAACGGAAAGCAGTTGAGTTCAAATGAGAGGCATTTGGTAATAACACCGATCACGTCTCATCCCTGGAATAGTAAGGCAGCTGTATATATACTCACACACAGATTAACATTTAGAGCATTAATGCGTGTGTGTGTGTGTGTGTGTGTGTGTGTGGCACTGTCAACACAACCAACATCAGAGGAATCAAAGGTTTTGTTTTTATGTTTAAGAATGTATGATGAGTTGTCAACAAAAATGGCCTCAATAAAAATTAGGGTCATTAGGGTGATTTTTTGGTTTGGATTCAGATCTATACATAATTTGAAAGATGAATACATAAGCTAGGATGGGACAATATTTGGCTGAGATACAACTATTTGAAAATCTGGAATCTGAGGGTGCAAAAAATTTGCAATTAAATCTTTAAATCTGTCCAAGTTTAGTTCTTATTGATGCATACTAATCAGAAAATTAAGTTTTGATATATTTATGTTAGGAAATATCTTCATGGAACGTGATCTTGACTTTTTTTGGCATAAAAGAGAAACTGAAAATTTGAGCCAGACGATGCATATTTGGCTTTCACTGCAAATAAATAATAAATATAATTCAGTCTCAAATAACACTGTGTATCATATTGTTTCAATATGTGCATCATAATGACCATTTTTATTGAAATTTATTTTCCCAATAACATTTGAATCATGGAGGTTGATAAGGCCTTATGAACTATGACTGTAAGATATACTAACTTTGAGGGGAGAACAGAAGAATTGGAAATATACAACTCAATTTATATAACACTGTGTGTTGTCATAACGATAAAATAAATATTTTGAAAAGTGTAAATGTCAAAGCACCAAGGTTGAGGCAGATGTGCACAGAACAATAAAGCATTTAAATAAAAGCATGTGTTTTTTCACAATATGTCCTGTTAATCACACCAGTAGTAGATCACAAAGACATGCACATATGTTTTCTGAGCATAAGTCATAGCAAAACACAAATGAGTGCGAGCATCAGAGGAGGAAGAACAGAGCTTTAATAGCATTCACAGAAAATCACTGTCCACATCAGAGAATGAACATCCTCTTTCCATCTTTTTCATTCCCTTTTATTGGAGCTATTCAGGCTTATGTAGCAAATCCTGCTAATCATTAGTGCATAATTCCTTGCTTTGCGTCTGAAGGCACGTGTCTAGTGTGCGTATCTCCCCTCAGCCCTTATCACTTATGACAGCATGGCCCACGGAGACACAGAGAGGACGGCATTATCATAGGGGGCGGCCGCTGATGTGTCTATCGGACGGAAAATGTGACACTGCAGACAGAGGTCCACATTCATTTTTTCCAGATTGGATGTGCAGCAGAACTCGTCATAGGTCAGGAGTAAATCAAAAAGAATTACACAGCTGCCAAAGACCATTACTTCAGCAGAGCAGAGGTAAATCTACTCCAAATTCAGCGCAGACACATACAGTAAACTAAAAAGGTGATAAGGAGTGACATTAATGATAAGGTGAATAATGTGTGTGTGTGTGTGTGTGTGTTTCAGCCCTCGTCCACAGACACAACAATCTGAATGTCTCTCATTGGGATTTAAAGGTGCTGATGTCAGAGGGTGTTATTATTAGCATGATAAGATCCTGAGAGCAGAAACAGCTTTAAATCAGCACAATACGACTCATTCCCCACAGCAAAACCTGCCTAAATTGGATTCCTGTGTTCTTTGTTTTCAAGTATCCTTCCATCCTCAACCACTGATAAACTGTTTATTACCTGAAGGTGAATCAATTTTAACAGAAGAAAAATCAATATGCTCCCCCATATAGCCTAAGGAAAATCTTTTAAAGGCTATTAATGGATCAAGTCTTAAATGAGAGGAATATCCATATCTGCAATCAATAATAAAGCTTGCCATCAAGTTATGAATTGTCTAGGAGCGTGAAAAAACAAAACACAATGGTGATTATGATGATGAAAAGGTTTTTTTCTTGGTTTTTTATTTATTTATTTATTTATTTATTTATTTATTTATTTTTCTTACCCATCAGTGGCTGACATTATATCACAAAAGTGTTGTGTGAAAATATCCCAGAATGAGCTTTCTATGACCTGCCTGACTTCAGTGAAGATGATGTTAAACTTATCCTTCAGCAATAATGATGAAGTGATTGAGTGAATAACATTACAGTTCCAATAACAATGATGCTGAATTTATTAACCTTATTTATTTCATTAGCTAACATGAATTACCAATTTGAAGTGTTTTTTACACCATTTTCAAACTTTGTCAATGTTAGTTAAGAAAAATTATTCGGTCACACTTTAGATTATGGTCCTAGCCTGGGCCCGCCCATACCTCCTGTGACGCTACATTCAAATTCAGTCTGGCCAAGCAGCCATTTTAGGAAATTTCTGTTTCACGAAAAAATGGGAACCAACGAGAAATGAGCTCACCCACCCCCACCTGAGCCCGCCTCTCAGAAGGCGAGTAGAAAGACAGCTTGGCCAGACTAAGCTCCTATGAGCTATTATGGTCCAGCTCTCACTGTTAACTAACAATTACCTACCACTTTTATTTTAAACTATTACATGTATTAATTTGCTGCTTATTAATAGCAAGTTTCAATTAAGTTCAGCTATGGATTTTAATATAAGTAAACAGCTAGTTAACCATGAGAACTGGTCTCTAAACTAAAGTGGGTAACACATTGTTTTTTGTGTGTTTTTGTTACAGTGTAATTATACATTTAAGTGCTGAGTAATATTAAATAACTACATGTACAGGTACTTACTACAGGGTTAGGGTTAGGATTAGGGATTGGTTTAGTATTACTTGCATGTGATAATGCATAATTAATTGTTATTATAATAGTAAGTACATGTAACATGTAATAACACTTGAATATAGAGTTACCCTAAAGGGTTACCAAACGTGTGTTCGCGTTAGTTCACTGTGCATTAATGTTCACAGATACAACTTTACATTTTTCAAACTTATTAGTTAATGTTTATATTAATATTAACTAAGATTAATAAATGCTGTAGATATTTTGATCATTTTTAGTTCGCGCTAAGTAATATAAGCATATTGTAAAGTGGGTAATACTAACTCACTATTAACCATGATTTTTCCCTCAATAAATTCCTAATTTCCTGCTTGTTAATAGCTAGTGCAGTAGTTGTTGGGTAGGTACTGGGTAGGATTAGGGATGTAAAATAAGTTCAAGTGGCATAAATAAATGGCACAAATTCTAGTACTGTAAAATGCATGCTAATAAGAAACTAGTTAAGAGACCCTAAACGAAAGTGTTGCAGTAAAGGGTCACCAAAACCTAAGCTGAAATTAGAGCAGGTATGATGTACTTCAAATATCAAAATGACATTGTTTAAAACATTTCAGTTCTTTGACATACATTCAAACTAAAGTAACTGACTAAACCTCTGTAACAGAGCTGAAACTACACATCCATTATAACATGTGATTTCACTGATGCTCCTCACTGTACTTCAGAATGCTTCTGGTTTTTAATTATGTCTATCAAAAGCCATCTCTTTGTGCAGTCCTTTGAAGTCTTTTGCTTTCATTCACTTAAAAATAGACCTTCAATAGGAATGACTAGCTGCCTCCCAGCAGAGATTTCTAAGGAGAACTGCAGTGTCCCTCGGGCCGCTCTGCCTTTGACCCATGAAGCGGCCCTTCTCTCAGGAGAAGGAGGGAGGTTAGGGGCCTGTGGACATTTCACTCTCCTCTTCAGAAGCACTACGGGCAACAAGACGCCAGATGACCCTGCTGCTACAATACATCTCCCCCCTGTAACTCTTCTAACCCACGGATCCATAGTTCACCTGATCGTGTAATAACTTCTGAGGATTGGCTGTCAATCGACTGGAGCGTTCAATACGACACAATAAATAAATAACTCTACGTATTGAGCAGCATTTGTACGTTCATCATTCACGCTGGTGAAATCGCTCGTTCATGTGCCTCCAGGACCACATTTGAAATCTCGAGCACATGCACAACGTTTCAGTGTTTTTTTTCTATTATGTGGTAAATTGTCTTTTTCCCCATTTTCCCCCACACTTTGTTCTGTTACTATAGAAACCAGAGGCGGTGAATTCGCTGCAAACTGAGAGCTGACAGACACCCGTGTGAGGACAATCAACCAACCTCAAGTGTCTCAAAATTGCTGTTTATGCAGACTACATTTTTAACCTGTTTAGAGCACAGTTATTTTAATGAATTTTAAAGACAAAAGACAAGCAATACCACCCCATCCCCCTCCCCCCTTAACATTCACGCGTGTGAACTGTTGCATGGCTGGGAAAGAGTATAAATAGCTCTGCAGCCTAAATTTGGTAAGCCCCCTCGCCAAATTCAAGTTTGCTTTCCTGTTCATTACCTGACACACTCCATGCTCTGGAGTTACTATAGCAACACTGCACAGACAGTAATGTCCTTCAAATGCATGGCTTTGAAATCCAGGAATAATTTAGAGTTTCAGACACGTAGAGGCGTTAAGGAAGGCTTTAATGTGAAATAAAATACTTAGGATGTCACTGGAGAAAATAGTATGCGTTTATTCCTTTGATGTTGCCACTGCTGGCTTGAAGAGATTGTCGCCCCAAAAAATAGCTTTTAAACAAAAACATCTCTTGTGTTTGCTGCCCTCTGCTGGCCGATTCACACGGCTCTTTCTGCAGCCAACAGTCCTCCTTCGGAGAAACAAATGAAACAGAATCATTGCATTTGGAACACAAATCCAGTGGCGTAACCATCATGGACACACACACCTCGATACTCAGACTAATGCTTAGTTGATATGTGCTTGGTCCCTTCAGCTTTATTCTGCTTTATTTCAAATATCAAAAAAAAAAAAAAAAAATTAAAGGCTAGTTTTGCAGAGTTCTTTTCGTCATTAAAATATTACGCTAATTTGGGTCCCCGAGTGGAAAATTGAATCTGAACAATCTGGGAATGTTTATCGGTGGCCACTGACTGTCAGCTAAGGTAACAATCAACATCTTCATTATCATAGTTTTTAAAAGATTTTAAATTTCGGGTGGATGATAATCATAGGAATTCTAGCAGGTCATCTTTCTGTAAGATATTTCTGCTCGAAAAAAAAGACTGAATCTTATTTTCTCAGTTTGCTGACGTAAGTCCTCCATCCTCTCTGTCTTTCTCTCTCTCTCTCGCTCTCTCTCTTTCTTGTTCTTTCTCTCTGGGCAAGTTGGCCCCATTTCTGAGGTGAGCAGAGACATTACTGTCAAATCTGCACAGAGGCTTTGGTTTGCCAGCAGATATTAGCGTATGAATGAATCAAACACTGTTAACTCATGTAATTAATTCAGCTTCAGCATCCTTACAAACTACAAATCATTTCACCTTCCTGAGAATTTAGGTCAGGTCTGGAAAAAAAAAAAGAAGAAGAAGACATTTGGATGTCTTTGTGATATGCACTATAAAAACATATAGAAATATGGACAATGGAATATAAAAGCAACCTGAAAAAAAGATCAGGACAGGATGTGAGACGAAATAGCCCAAAACATGACATAGAATTCCACGAGCCAAACAAAATTTCAATTGTAATACATTTTCTATTATGGGTCTGAAGTGAAAAACTTGATTGCTAAAAGTTAATCTCTGGTGATCACTGACTAACACAAGCAAGTGTAGCTCTTAGAAATAAGGCGGAAAGACAGATTTGTTTTTGTTTTGGGACTGAAGCAGTGTGACTCTTCGTGTCACCCTTGTGTCTTGCTGAGATCAAGCAGCACAGAATCTTTTTTCACAATGACAAAAACAGCTGGGACACAGTGCAATGGAATGGAACAGAAGCAGGTTTCACAGATGAATTTCAAGACATGGCATGAGGTGCTGAAAAACATAGAGAGGCAAAAGACATCTGACAGCATGTGTGCACTGACCAACATTATCACAGATAAAACACAAGAACACATGCTGTGTGAACGACCCCCAAGCCTATCTTAGGCCCGTTTACTCACAGTATTTAGGTGCATTTGGTAAAAATAATAATACCAGGTAGTGTTTGTCTTTTTAACGTTTTACTAATATTATTGAAAAAAATATTTTATTTAAGGAATGTTCTCATATTGATATATGTTTTCTGATTCTCTGATTGCCGTGTTCTCCATGAACTTTGCTGAGCTCAAGGGCAGTCACACTCTAAAGCAATGTAAGAGGCACTGGGACAGACTCATAGTGCTGACCCTCTGCCTGCTTATCATCTCTGCTGGATGTAATTTGCATTCCATTAGAGCTCACTCATTCTCCCTTTCTCTAGCTCTTTCAGCAGCCAAAGCCTCATCACTTGCATTATGCAGCAGAATCATTTCATACGCCTCTGCATACGCCAGTCGCTCGGAATACGCAGTGCCAAATCAAGCACATGTTTCCGGAGGAAAAAAGGGAGGAAATGCTCTGATTAGCGATTATGTATGATTAGAGCCTGGATGTGTGAATTTTGATGCTTTTCCACTAAAATGTAGACAGGGTGCTCTTCCTGCACACAGGCGAAACATTTAAACCAAGAAACATCTATACAATATTTGCAAATGCATGTATGAAAAATATGCTTAGTGTACTTACAATATCAGAATGTTTCATACATGTTTAAGGAATAGTTCACTCAATTATCTCAGCAAAATCAGGTTCTGCAAATGGGGACCAGAGCCTTCAGTTCTCAAAGGATGCAAAGGCACAACGTAATACATTTTAGGATTACGCAAATTATATAATAAACTATAACAGTAAAAGGCTTGAAGTAAAAGGCTTCTGAAGCCATAGCAAAGCATCAAATAGAATGAACTGATCAACTCAATGAACACATCTAATTGATATCTAAAAACATTAGCTCAAATGGGAATGCTGTGAAAGGGGTCATATTCCTACAGGAGGATATAGATCACCTGAGCATCAGCTGATATGAGCTTGACTAACGTGGCCTGCCAGAACTAATGCTTTACACTTGATGATAATTATAGTCTTCAGAGTTGTCAAAATCCAGGCAACTGTTAATTTGTTCCTCCAGTATCCAAACTGTTTGAGCCCCTTGATTTGGTCTCCCTGGTGACTGTCGACAAGCTTGAATAAAGCATCTTTAAGAACACAAGGTCTGTGAGGGGTCTGCAACTGTCTGACTGTCTATGCTGCCAAAAATGTTGCTCCTATGTCACATAGAAATATTGACTCTGAAATTCTGGCATCCTAAAAGAAGAATTATGCTATACCTGTGTCATGTGGCCAAAGGTGCCAAAGGTTTTCTAACAGTCCTCAAGCAGTCTTGTTTGGGCAATCCACACTTGGTTGCATGCTGCAAGAAAATTAGTGGTAAGGTTACTCATCTCATGGGTCACATGGCCTATTGCCAGAGAAGCCATTTACAGTAACTTCAAATGAGGTAATAACATTTGCTTGTTTCAAAGTAGCCTACTGTTGTTAATAAGAAGTAGTTAACAGATTTTATTTTTCTATATAAGTTGTGTAGATTAGGGATGGGAAGATTCCCCGATTTGCTCGGTGCATCATCTTAAAAAGTTAACGATGTGATGCAACGGTTTAAAATGTGTGCATCGGATACAAATTGGCATTTGTATCGAGATGCATAATTTCTATCGTATCTGCATCTGTAAAACCCAATTTATTTTTTAGAATTATAAGTAGACATACTATACTTTCATTATTTAGAACGTGGAATTTGTAAAATATGTCATGCCACTATAAACTATACAGGCAGCACGATGAATCTGACAACACACTTGAAGCGCTGACACTGTGTGCGTTTGGAAACTCCTCCTCCTCCTCTTACTCGGATTCAGTTGAACCTGCTACAGTTAGCGGGACGCCGGGTGAGTAAACGATCAAAACTTTTTTTCAATCGCAGCTGCCTTACGCCGCTGGTTTCACCCTGCACGCGTCAGCAGGGCGTTTTATTCATTTAACAGGCCTTTGAAGTCTGGGCAAAAACTCATGTACTCATGTAAAATATGTGTTTTTGTGCATTTTATTTTTTCATGAGTGTGAACTGCTCTTTCCAAGACAATAACCGACATTATCGCCTTTTCTTATCTGTAAAGACATTCAGCCTTACAGCGTTACAGAGAACGAGGGCTCCCAATACCTGTATACCTGCATATTTGTT
>JAUMHQ010000066.1:976004-994591 GCA_032361165.1 Enteromius paludinosus | reverse complement strand
ATAACAGGAAAAACTAACAAAAACAAGACAAACACTTGAGAGCTAAACACAGAGGCTGCCATGCTCGGCGCCATCTTAGATAACAATCTACTTCAATTAAAAGTAATTAGAAAAAATATGTTTCATTTAATTTCCATATACTGTCCAGTCTGTAAATTAAGTAAATTTAGTGTACTGTGTCCTGTCAGTGTACTGTCTGCAGAAATAACTGTGCCTTTTAGTAAAAGCGGAGCTTTTGTAAATGATCATTCAATCATGGTTATTGATCACGTATCATAAGAACAGTGACTCACCAGTGCTCTAAGCAACTGTTTTCCCAAACACCTTTATCTTAATTATTGAACCAGATCATTTCTAAAACCCTTCACAGTGTATTTCAGTCACTTTTACAGTCATCCTTGCTCTACTACAGTAAATAAGTAATGCTGAATTGTTGAATAAGTCATACAATAAAAAGCTTTTCTGAGAAGTGCTTTAAATTGCATGAGCCCAGAAACACCACACTCAGACATCTCACCACAGGCTACTATATCTCAGATGAAAAACTCTCACTCTATAGAATATAAAGTCATGAAAATGACTATATAGACCCAATATGACCCTATGTGAGCCAATCTGAAAATTTATAAACTGTTTTTAAAGAACTGTTTCAACAAATTTAGCTCTCAAACTCACCTGACTCTGCCACTGCCTCTATTGGCACGTTCTGTTCATATGCCATGAAGCCCAAGACAGAGAAGATGGCAAATCCAGCCACAAAACTCGTGCCACTGTTTAGACAGCACAGCATGATGCAGTCCCTGCAAAGACAAGGTGAAGCGCATCGCATCCACACTGAATCACAGCGGATTTCTTTCTTGCCATTAGTCAACAGAAAAAAAGACTTGTTCATGTCAAAGTGATAATAACAAATGTAAAAGAAACCAAAAAAAAAACTAAATATTTGATTCCATAAGTACTCATTGCATCCAAATTAATTATAATTAAATCTCTGAAAAATAGAAAGTCAGTCTTGTGGCAAAAAATTTGCACCAAGAAGAAAGCAGAAGAGAACAAAAAACAGGTCAGAGGATGGAGACAAGAAGATTTCCAAGAAGAAAACCAATGAAGGAGTTGGTGCCACAGAGAGTAGCCTGCTTTATGAGAAAGTGGCAATGTAAAGTCGACATTAAATAAGTCATATCTTAGCAACAACATGTCAGAGGATTTGTGGGAAGGTTTCTATGGTCTGATCAAACCAATAAAGTGTTGATCTCAGTCCAATTTATGGGTGGACAAGTAGATGTTTGTCCACTCACAATCTCCATATGATTATGATTTCCAGAATAAATGAAAGACTAATGGTACAATTGTATACTGATGAAATTAAATGGTATGTACCATAAAACTTAACATTTAATTGCCTAATCTGTCATGGTGTAACAGTTACAGCAAAACAGCTGTTCTCCCGTAGTAGACGGTTGTGTTGCAGAACACAACGTAGCAGCTAAAGTCATGAACATGCAATATGACGTCGACATGCTGTTAGTCTTAAAATGGAGGCTGCTTAAAGTCCCTACTAACTGTAAAGACACAACGCTTCTAGTGTATAAATGTATTTCACTTTAACATGAAAGAATGTTTTCTTTTGACTAAAATAGTTATATGCTGTACAAAATAAAGACAGTGGAAGTCCTAGGATGTTGCACAGGCACTGTGAACATATCGCTTAACTGGACTCTCACCTGTAGCAGTTGTTGTTGTAGCTGTTGTAGCTGCCGAGAGCCGTAAGACAGCCCAGACATATAGCATATGAGAAGAAGATCTGAGTTCCTGCATCCACCCACACCTGAAACAATCACTAATTAATAACTGCTGTGCATTACACTGGTGCAGCCATGTGATTTTAAGACACATGTTCTAGTTGTCATTTATTTTAAATGTGAGAAGATGTGGTCAAATATCAATTGATAGTCCATTAATCATTAATTTTCAGCTTTCTGAGACTTACCACCCATAATATAACTTTTTGTGTTTTACATTTTAACCATTCCAAACAGAATGGAGAGCAAGTTACATATCATACTAAAGCCAATAGGATCCATTTTACCCAAGGCCACTTTCTTTTTTGAAAGACAAACAAAGAAATTACTAATAAAAAGAAAATAAAAAAGTCTTGCTTGTATTTGTCCATTTCATGGCCCTGAATCACAATCAAAATGGAATTAAAAACCAGGGGTCAGTTGTTTAAAACCTTTATTATGAATCAAAATGATCTGGGTTTGTTAATCCCATGTGTTGCTATCCAAGACCAGGTAACCCATGTTGCACATGCGTCAGTTTTTTAAAGCAAAATTGGGTAACACTTTGCGGTAAAGGTACATGAATTACTATGAATTCATGCATAAATGAATGCATGAATTATGCCTTACTTCATGCAGTAATATTATATCAGAATTATCAGGAACTAACATGAGTTCAGAGTCTTTCATTCATGACTTCATGGATGAACTACAAATGAATTAAGACATTAACTAAGATGGGTACATCATCATGCTTTATAATTTATTATGCATGATCATGATGTTTTCTTTGTTCACAAGAAAGAAAGAAAGAAAGAAAGAAAGAAAGAAAGAAAGAAAAGTCTTTATATCTACTTTGGATAAATCTATAGTACATAAATTGGCATGAATTTGTGCATAAAAATAGCATTATTTTGTGCAGATAAAACTACCTAATGTAAGAACTATTGTTTTTGTTGTTGTTGTTGTTGTTGTTGTGTTATTAAGTTATTAAGCATGTTCATATAGCCCTCCAGGTAAATGAACACACCCCAACACTGGCCAATCACAGCACATAGTATATGAATTATGTGAATCATTAACTAAGCATTAGTTTCTCATGACTTCATCATGTTTGTGGCCCCTCAACTAAAGTGGTGACTTGGTCCCTTGAAATACTGAACACCAGATTGTTAATTGCAGAAGTCTACTGCTTTAGCTTACTTAAAAAAAAAAAAAAAAAAAAAAGATGGTTCATCCCGATATTAACAAGAATTAACAAGTTTGCATATGAAATGCCATGTGTTTGTGTCATTTATGTTTTGCTTATTTTTTTTCCAGAATATTAGGCGACAATTTTAGTAACAGTATAGCATGAAAATGTTTTATAGTCTCTAATCCTAATAATACCTCTAAAACTAACCATAACTATCTCTGTACAGTATAAGAAAAACATGAGAGACAGATAATTGCAACCATTTATTTATTGCAACAAATGTCAAAATCAGTACCAAAATGACGATGCAGTTGCAGTCCTCTCTGGCAAACAGGCACGTGCACAGGTAGGGCTCAACCTGTGCAGAGCACATGCCCTTTTTGTAATTACACTCGGATAGGAAGTGCCCTTTTTTTGAGTTTTTTTTTGTTTGTTTTTTTGTTTAAGAAATCAGTGCTATTGGTAACCCCTAAAGAGGGCGTGGCTCGGAGTCCGGCTCGGAGTCCGGCTCGAACCCTGTGTGCCACCTGGGGAGGAAGCGAGATTCAGATGGGAAGGAAACTGGATTATTTATAGTGACGAAGTGATGATCGGGTGTGCAGAAACTCCAGAACCATGCTAATCAGGCAGATAACTGGGTCCTGATGATGACTATTACACCAAGAAGTGAAGAGTCTCCACTTTAGTGCATATAATTTCCTCATGAAAGGAGCTCTGGATTGTAGTATGGTTTGAACAACCTCGGTTGAAAAACCAGTGGCTATGAGATGTGCCCCCTCAGAGGCCACACCCATAGTTTCAACGTCTCCGGGCGAGGATGAAATATCGACCCCCAACCCCCCCCCCCCCCCCCCCACTTGAGACAGAAGCTCGCTCCTGATCGGAATCTCCCACGGAGAGCCGTCGAAGAGAGACACCAGGTCCGAAAACCATATCTGCCCTGGCCAACGCGGGGTCACCAGCAATAGACTGACCACCTCTTGGCAGACTTTTTCCAGAACTCCTGGGATCAGAGATATCGGGCGAAAAGCGTATAGACGGAGTCTCGGCCATGTCTGTGCCATAGTGCCTAGACCCAACGGAACTGGGTGAACTAGAGAGAACCAGAGGGGACATTGTGCACTCTCTTGAGTCGCAAACACAATCCACCTCGGTTGTGTAGAAGATAGTCCAGCTTCAGATGGCGGTGCCTCCGGCCAGTCTAAATTTAGACGCTCCACCGCACGGGTGACAACCTCTAACAACCTCTCATATCTTGGAGAGTGGGGCAGTGACTGGCTCTCGATGCTTACA
Organism: Enteromius paludinosus; assembly: GCA_032361165.1. NCBI lineage: Eukaryota > Metazoa > Chordata > Actinopteri > Cypriniformes > Cyprinidae > Enteromius > Enteromius paludinosus. The sequence continues at coordinate 990,322 of JAUMHQ010000066.1, read as the reverse complement.
ACATCAAACTCCTCGGATGAAGAAGAGTGAACGGGGCGATCTCTCTGGGAAGAAGTAGCCGGTGTGAGCGGCGCTTCATGCCCAGGAGAGATGCCTGCAGATCCGCATGAACGGGAAGGAGATAGGGGTTCATCCATCTCCATTCTCTCCAGAAGATCAATCTGAGAGCCCCATGAATGATGGCGCTGCTCCGCCTCGGCGGCAGCGGGACCAGCACCACGGGGCGCACTCACGAAGGTCCCCTCCTTGAAGAGCGACCAGAGTGGCCAGCGAGAGCTGTATGCAATGTGGGCAGTCGCCCCCCTCGAGGGCGGCTGCCACATGCTCCTCTCCCAAACACACAACACAGAGCTGGTGTGTGTCTTTGGGTGTGAGGTACCGGCCACATGGTGAAACGCACTTCACAAAGTTCTTGGCAGACATGATTCTTAATTTTTAAACAAGAAAGTCTGATCTTTTTGGAACTTGTTTCTGACAGTCGCATAGAGAACGCTTGCTGAAGGAATGAGGCTGGTGTACACTGCTTCGCACGTGCTCTTATACATCCTGGTCGGTGACGTCACCCGAGGGGGACGTGTCATTTAATACATTTAGTCATAGTAAGCAGACAAGCTGCACAATATCATGTTCGCTATCGTGTGCGGTCCATCTGTTATAATGCATGCAAATTGCATAGCTTGTCAGCAAACTTTGGCTCTGTGTATTATATGCATGAGCAGATCCCTTTCCTTTCTGGAGACGCATTCAATCTATGCGCCTTAAAATCCTGCCGCTTAAATGCAATTTGGTGTTTGTCGTAGGATAGTTCTCACTGTAGGACACCAAACCTTCTGACACTGCCAAGTTAAATTCACAACTTTGGATGGAAACCCGGCAACTATCTTTGGAGAACTACCACTTTCTTGGAAAACAGTCTTCTGATTTTGATGCAATTTTCACTTATCTGCAAGGGGCTAAAATGTGGTTGCAGAGCTCGAAGACTCTGAATAGAGTCATTCTGCCCCATAGAGGCTATGTGTAAAAATGTGGCCATTGGGATCCATGTGAGTCGGTGGAAAAGAAGCCAGCACCTCTTTAAAATGCTTTCACATAACCATTGAGCCACTAATCTCCTTTACTGGGAAAACAATTGACAACTCACAGTATTTGCTTCCTCCAGCGGGTAACCAGGGTAACCCCTCTGACCTCACAAACACAGAGCAACTTCCCTCCAAGAACATCCATTCTATGGGGATGGTCATTTACGTCTTTTCTGTTTAACATTCAGCCGGTGAGAAAGCTCTGGTTTGGCTTTACTCGGACATGGCGCTAGATTATTTAAAAGCTGCTTATTGATGTTGTGGCTAATTTGGAGGTTTGTTTTGTCTTGTTTTAGCCAGGAGGTGCATCCTAGAAACATTTTGATTGCAATCTAATGAGTTGAAATGTCTATTTATAATTTCAAATTAGTCCAAAAAACATATCATTCAAAGTGATTCTAACTCTACACTGTTGGTGAAGCTCAAATTCAATGCAAAAATGCAAGTGATAAACTGCGACTAAACACTTTATAATGCTTTCCAGTTAATGCTCTCCATTTGTTTGTTTGTTGTTTCCATTTGCCTTTTATGTCAAAGGCTGTGTGTTCAACACTATGGCATTTTGGCGTAAATTCATCTCTCACTCAGAATCAAGCCAAATAGTTCAGATCCCAAAATCAATGCAATCTTACATACTGTTGGGTCTAGGAAGTTAATGGCAATATTACTTCTGTAGTGTAAACAATAAAAGATGGTTTTGTCCAAATCGGACATTCTTTTATAGTTTTCCTTTCTCCAAACATGCAGTTTTAAACAGAGATGGAAACTCTCTGGCACAGAAAACTGAACTGCGTGGTGAGGTTATAAAGGAAGATGGAGAATAAAACAACAGAGCATAGAGAATCTGAACAGACCTCTTATTGTGTGGCATGAAAGCTAATTAAACATTGGTGTCGAAGGCGCCCCCATTGCCAAACAACACCCTTTATCACCCTTTCACTTTCTCACGTTTCCTTTATGTCGCCCTCTCTCACAAGCTATCGATGCTGCTTCACATACATTCCTTTAGTCCTGCTTTCTGTTCACTGGGATGATGGAACTGTGGAGCACACGGATCTCCGCATCTGAGTTTAGCCATGTGTGGACAGCCTGTAATCCCACCAAATGACCCAAGAGCTTTCTGGATGACTATCCTTGATTTCTTTGTAAGTTTGGTCTATGTAAAACTCTAGATACGTAATTCTAGATACGTAAGGGAAAAAAAACAATTAAATGGGACAATTCAATTCACCTTCAGCAGCAAAATAAACCCTTCTGCTTAAATGCCATTTTCAAGGTCTTTCAAGAATCAGCAAATAGTGTCACAGTTGAGAAAGGAAAGAGTCTAAAGAAAGCTAACAGAAAGGATTTACAGGGAGAACTGCATCTACTGTACATGCCAGCTTAAAACGACGGCTAGTCAAGTCTGGATCTCAAAAAGCAGCTGTTTTCAGATATTCACTCAGGAGATTTAATCTTAACAGATTTCCACTTGCAAATCGAGTTCAATTAATACCTTTCATTTTATATTTTAGCTCTAATGCATCAAAATGAAATGTCAATGATTAATGCTTTTTATTAATTAGCTCGCAAACGCAGGGTTTAAAGAAAATCCACAGTTTATGACATTGTTCGCATGTATTCATTGCATATTACGAATCATACAAAACTTTCTTGACATCATTAATGATTCTTCTGCATGTTGCAGTTTTAGTTGCTTTGTTGTTTTAGAATTGCAGTGCAGCATTAACAATTTTAAACAGAAATGATTTTCGTTGGCAAAATATTTTGAGTAATTCCACCTATATTGTTCCTGTGTTTTATTATTGATTTGGACTGTCTTTAAGTTAGGGCCATTTCTAAAATGTTATGGTCAAAGCTTCTTTATGGTATTAATGGTGCATTTATTAATTAATAAGTATTTATAGTTTTGATACTTTTGTGTTCCAAAGATGTTCAAAGAAACGTGTTCTGCTTTGGAATGACAAGAGGATATAAAATATTTTAAAGATTCATGATTGTGTTACTTTGCTGTACCAAATCTTTCCATCTCTGGTTTCACTGTCTTGACATTATGTCTTGACATTATGGTATATAATAACTGAGCACAAAGTCTGCATGTAACCATTAGTACTTACAGTAGCATCTATACAGTAGCTCTAATATTTCTGTAACTACACACATGTAACAACCCCCAGTATGGTAGTTACATGAACAAATGTGTAACTAAGTATTCATGTAACAGAAATTATATAACAACATTTTGTAATAACAGTAGAGTAATTGTAACAGGGGGTGATCCAGGGGGTGGAGATGGGTTAGTTTAGGAGTGGAAATGGGATCCAGGGGGTGAAGATGTGTAGGTTTGGGGATATGCAAAGTGGGAAGAGTTGGATCTGGAGTTGGTTCGCCACTCTAATACCAGTGTACTTACAATGTAGCTCCTCTGTAACTGTCCAAATTAATATAAAGTGTAACATTCTGGACACCAACCACAATTTATATGTAAAGCCTAACTTACAGACCACTGCTGTGTAACATGAGAGTAATTACATGCTAAATCCATAGGAATTATCTACTTAATATATTGTGTAACCCTTTTTAGTAACACTTTATTATAAGCTGTCATAATGCAGAGTAATGACCTAATTAGGTACTAAGTAGCAGCCTTTGTACTAGTAATGTAATTTTGTGAAAATATAATTTTCATGTAACTAAGTTATGGAACAGCCTGTAATGACAGTTTGTAATGATGTAGATGTAACAGACAGCTACTGTTACACGTGTTACAAACAGAGTCTGTTACACAGATACGTACACTTAAGTACAATCTTGATACACTTTATTTTAAGTAGCTTATGTCTGTGTACTTGAATTTATAATTATGTTGTATAAAGTCTGCAACACATATGTGACAATCCTTTGGTTACATAAGCAGCTGTGTAACAGACTCTAACTGTAACAAATGTGTAACAGTAAAAGCCTGTTACATCTACATCATTACAAACTGTAAGTGCAAACAGTTCCATAACATTGTTACTGTACATGGTAAGTACATTTTGTAAATTTTGTACAACAGCTACTTTAAGTACTTATTAGGTAATTACTCTGTATAATAAACACCTTAAAATAAAGCGTTACGCACTTTCTTTACCACGAAAGTGCTGTTAGTCCTGTCCACATTTGTACTTACACATTCCATTCAGTGGGTTGTTATATATGTGTAGTTACACAAACACTACAGCTGTAGATACATTGTATCAATGCATTCTTACACTGTGGTTACCTTCTACATACACATCTAGTTACTATGTCAGTGCACAGGTTTTAGGGACACTAAATATAAATTGGGACCCATATGGCTTTACGGCAGAAACAAATGCATGTGCACAGCTACTTCTATACAAAAGTAGTACATTTACGACTTCCACTCAATTAACTGTTGGGGGTTCAACAGTCACAAGAAATACTGTACATACAGTTGATTTAGCTATAAAAGAACAGCTGTGTAACGTACCTGAGGGTCTGACAGACGGGAGATGTCAGGATACAGGTAGAACTTAATTCCATTAGCAGCTCCAGGCAGCGTGATTCCTCGAAGAAGAAGGATCAACAGCATGAAATAAGGAAAGGTTGCAGTGACATACACCACCTGCAGAGGGAAAAACAACATTTAGATTCCATGGGCATGAATAAACATCAAAGTAGTTGCAGCGATATTTTCACATTCTACTGCATACTAACATTTAGATAAAATCTGGATCTATCTAGATCTATCCAAACCAGTTGGTGCAAGAAATCACTAAAGGATTTTTTTTTTTTCTTTTTATGTAGGATATCGTAATTTATGTAGTAATTTTGAAAAATTGTCATGCAGCTCCTCTCCATGTGTGTGTGATGACTTAAACAATATGTAACAAATTGTTACATAAGTTTTGCCCATGAACTATTCCCATACACAATTCCACCTATTGCGCAAATATGACATGACATCCAGTAAATGTATACTTAATCGTATTGACGTAATTGGGCGCGAGCCGCGCAATGCGATACTTCACCACAGTAAGCTTTTGAATGGGTGTGGAGGATGTCATTGTCCAGGAAAAGAAAAGTTGACAAAAAAAATTGATTTTTCAAAGATGATTGGACAGAGAGGTATGCGTTCATTTTGCTCCAATCCAGCACAAAGCCATTCTGTTTGATTTGTAACGAGACAGTTGGACTTGTGAAGAGTGGAAATGTCAAACGGCATTATGAAACAAAACACGGTCATTTTGAACGGCAATATCCACAAAATACAGAGGTACGGACAGCAAAACTTCGACAGCTAAAGTCTTCTTATGAATCAACAAACAAGTTGCTTGTGAGAGCTGTGACACAGCAAGAGAGAGCTACAGAAGCATCTTTCCGAGTGGCCTGGGTACTAGGCAAAAACAAGAAGCCATTCACTGATGCAGAGATAGTTAAGGAGTGTTTAGTGGAGATACACTTAAATGAACTATTTTGCCACTTTTGCACTTGTTATTCATGTATTTGGAATGCAAAAGTCACTTTATTTTTTCATAAAATGATTGTTGATTTGTTATACATGTTTATTAAAAACAAGTTTTGTAATTACCAATAGTTCCGGACCTTTGTCACTGATGAAAATTCAGATTTGGACCTTTGAATGTAGACTTTGAGAACCCATGTTATAGACTATTTGGATACGTCAGCATTAAGCAGGTGCAGTTGTATTATTGTTATTTATTGAAAAAACTGATTAACTTTTATTAGACTGTATTGGAAATAGGAATGTTAATTTCAGATATTTTATTTCTCCTAACCAGCAACCGATGGTCGTTAAGCCATTATTAACCAACAACATAATGTTAAATTACAATTAAATTATATTTGAACTAAAACGTGGCTGTGACCCATTAAACTAAATATTATATTTTAATATCAAATATTATATTACATTTTTTTAATTAATTTTATACAAGCAAAAAGCAGCATAAACACCAGAACATGAAAATCCACATCACACGTGCAAACAGAGAAAAATTAATAAAGATATATATATATATATATATAAGAAAAATAAGGCCTATTAACCAAACATATTTTTCTAAATAAATAATCAATGAAAAAACAAGACTTTCATTTAATTTTTGTGATGAACTCTTGAAAGCAACATCAAATTATTTACGAAAGGAACTCTGTTTATTGTGAATGTACACAAACAATAAATATTTAGAATAATTTTGATTAATGAAATTCTTGAACGAGTATTGAAAGCCGTTTCCACTTTCATAAGGGGGAAAGATCAAGTGATCCTGCCAGCGCAGCACTCAAACACAAGAAGTTTCATTTTCCAAACAAAATTAGGAATAGATTTTAACATTCAACGTATTAAAGTAAAATCAAATCAAGATGTTTATGTTTGAGGGGTAACTTGTCTTTTTCTTACCATATATACAATTTTAGATACAATAATATGAATAGGATTTATGCACTTTGAACTAGTCTACAGAGAAACAATGCTTTGATGCAAACAACACCACAAGCACGGATACTGACTATAGGCTGACTCTGTGATGTGACACCATATTTATTTGCATTAAATCCCATCTCAACAATAGGTGTTCCAAATTATGGAAATGGAAAAAAATTGTTCGAAATTTTATTGGTAAATGAAATTTCCATCAGTTATATTGGTAAAAATTTTGAAGTGCTAAATATTTTTTCACAAAAAGTCCTTGGATGGACACCTTACTAGTAGAAAAACAACATTAAGAGCCGTTACAGTACTCTTTACCCACCCCCCCAGACTATGGTAAAGTAGCTTACTGTATGTGGGACAAATTAGCAAATTGCATCCAAATAAAAGGGACCAATGCAAACACTAAGTGATAGAAAATACTTCCAGTTCATCACAATTTTAGATCAATATTACATTTGAATGCTCAAGCATGCGCTCATACCATGGCATACGTAATTGCTTCACAGAATAAAAACAATGTGAATTTTGAGGATAACTCTATATATAATCAGCTCTGTGGTAAAGCACTATGGCACTACAGACATAATATGCCTTTCTGTAAAGCTGCTTAAATATTGAACCATTCCATGAAAATGCAGTCTGAAGACTGAACACATGATTTCTTTTTTACCCTCCATTGTGGTGGGCTATAATGTGCAAATCAGCTGTCTAGCTGTGCACCCACTTTACCTTTCAGAAAAAGGGCTCGAGCTAGTGAATGAGTGAGCGAATAAAACAGTACACTTAACGTGAAGGGGTTACAGAGTGCTCTGAGGGTCTGCCAGAGGGGGCAGGTACTCTCCCAAAGCCTTAATTGGGTGCTGATTGAAAAAGTTACTCTCAGGGGGAGGAAGAGATGCAGGTCCGAGCCAGAGGTTTTGATGGAGAATACACGGCACATCAAAAAGACAAAAATAGAATAGCCAGAGCACCGTTATGTTGTGACTTGTCAACATGATGTTCACAGTCTTGAATTATTACCAAGTCCCGGTCAAACCAGTGTAAGTTTTTTTCATGAAGACACACAGAGGTTTGAATCCTCAGTGCAATCACGCCAACAGTGTTAGAACATCACGGCATGATTCTTATCTGTTATACATTCCCGTTCCAGGTCCTAAAATGCTTTTGCAAAAGCCATTCACGGTTCACAGAAATGAGTTCAACATTTTGAAGCTTTTTCAGTCCCATGAACAAAACCACCCTTGGGGGCGGCATTAGGTTCTTGTTCTTCTGGCACCCGGTCAAGACCATGTGAGGACAAAACTGGTTTTGGACACAAAAGCTTCTACCCTGTTTCCCTCTAAAAGGAGCCCAACTGGGTTGTGTTGGCAGTGTGGGAAAATGCGTGGCACAGAAACGTACAATTGCAGACAGTTTCAATCTGACCTGGGTAATTTACTGTACTAAACGACAACAAACACGTTTTCACTTCAGAGTGAACAAAATTTAGAGATGGGAAGCTTTTAAAACATAAAAAAAAACGCTTCCATGTTCCATGCTTCCTTTGTTAATGTTGCTTAACCAAGTAATCCGGCAGGGTGAAACAAACCAAGCCGCCGTGCTAAGAGGAGATCTGTAAGAGTGAGCGCTTCAACAAAGGAGATCCTTTAATCCAAACGCACCTCACAGTATGAGCTCGTCCAGCTCGCTGATTCACTGCCTTTTCAATTTGTCTCGTAAAATGATTACATATCCATATCCAAAAAACCATGGCCACTGCAATAAGTGAATCTCCCGCTAGGCTTTCAAAGGCATGTGTGTGGTTTTTCTCAATGAATGGGGCAATGTTTAAACTCGCCGTGAGACTTTGACACACGCTGACTTTCTCCCAACTCTCCCTGGTCAAACATTTTAGCTCCACATTCACAGGTCAGCCCCATGCCATAAATCCACCGCTGGCTTATGGGAGCCACAAAAGACCTGCGGTGAACAGCTTAGCAAATGTCCTGAATGCTGCAATCTGTATAGCGGTCAAAGGAAAGGAAGAAAGCGGTTTGCTATCCGCCAGACATAATTCCTCACAGAAGGGAAGAGGCGAGCAGAGGAACTCTGCATGCTCCTCATGAACGCTCCACTTTCCTCTGGTGAATACAGAAATCAATCTTGGACAGGCTGCTAAAGCCTCGCCATTAAGGAGCATTCTTTCCCCTTGCTTCACGGCCAAACAAAAGCCACTTCAGGAGATATAGGCCTAGCTGCCGAGCTTTTCTCCTAGACCTGTACAATGTGAACCCATTTATTTTTCCCCACACATCCCTCGTCCTTTCTTTGCACTTTCTTTCTGGCTCATTGAGTCTGTTAGACTTTCTTAAAGGCTACTGGAAGAATAGAATCCAGAGGAAGGCTAGTGACTGAGCTGCAGAGATTGGCATAGGGACACAGGCCCTAATAATGCAATGGTTTGTGGGTACAAGGCAAAGGTAGATGAAGGCCAGAGGAGCATTTTGCGCTCCAGGCACAGGAATAATGCAAACTGTTTGTTTTCCAAAGGCTTTGTTTCACAGAACGGTTGGTTTGAGTTTACCAATAAACCCTTTGGTTGTTGTTGAGGATGCACCTACATTTCTGTTCACTTTCTGGAAAGTTGCAGACTTCTGTTTATTGGCCTTTCTGATGCCTGTCTGTCGGTAGTTTTGACAGCTGACATTCACTCAAGTCTCAAAGTGGCATTGCCCCCTTAAAGACTCGAGACAGAGTGTGCAGAGTGTTTGCATTTGAGCCCTTTCAAATCATTGGATGCACATCGCAGCTGTACAATGCCGCATACTGTATTAACCTTCAACATGTCAAAAGTTGTTCTGATTACATCATTTGCGAGGACGCAACGTACGGCTCCCTCACACAATTAATTTCCTGTTGAACATTAGGGCGCTAAGTTCCCCCATTCATGCAAGTTTCTCATTGAGACATCTCCAACTCGCCTTCTCAACATCTATACACATTCACCACCATTTCTGGTCACTGGACCTTTTGTTTTTACCTTTCCAGTTGATTTGGGACCTTTCCAAATGCAGAAATAACATATGACCCAGGCTATAGCAAGACAGATAGCAAGTTCCCAGCGAAGGCTGCCAACTTCTTCAATTCCAGAGGATATGCTGAGAACACGGCGTCTAGAAGGGAAAACATTTTGAAATGAATAACCTTCCCAGCAGATATGTAACACATGAACACAAATGGGCAATTATGCTCTGCAAGGTTAGCTCTGAATGAGACTGCATTATAGGAACCCCATGACACTTTCTGATGCACGCAGTGTACAATGGCCCTGAAACAGTGACGCAGTCACAATGATTTCCATCAAACTTCCGAATGCTTTTGACTTCCAGGAGAGTCAAGCCAGCTATTAATTCTACTTTAAGGTGGTCTGAAGTTTTGTTTAACGTTAACTGGTTGCGACGTAATAACTTGTGAGATTGCCAATGCAATCCCATTTATCATCTTTGACGTGTTCTTGGGTGACATCCACTGGCTAAGCCATGCCCCCTTTGAACAAACCTTCACCATTCAACCTCCGAACTGACAGCTTCTGTGCCTCTCAGTACTAGAGGCCTGCATGCTCAAAGTGCGAGGCAGAGGCCAGCAACATGCGAGAACTGTCTGACCGCTAGGACATGACTTGCTTCCTCTGTATTTGGCCTTGAATATGAAACTGTGGAGAAAAGACAAGTTGACTGTGGCCAAATTTGTGTCAATACCATTCCTAGCTGTGCAAGTGCCCTTTTGATGCTTGTTGACAACAGCAATGACAAATTATCAGTGAAAAAGGTTATGGATTTCCATGGATAATAAGCAGTGGTCGATTGCTCTCCACAAGAACTGTGCCAAAAGTTGCCTGGAAAGCTAGAGTGTTACTGTGCATATTAATTTTTGTTGTTGTGAACTGCTGGTGTTCCAGAGTTTCTGGGTGAATTCAGAGACTGTTCTCTTTAGGATATTGCCTCAGACAGCTTCCACATACTGATGTTTCTAGGAATATGTGCAATATGTAGTGCTAATAAACAGACAGAATAATACTCACTCCCAAAACTCCATGACTGGTGATGTGGCATATGGGTTGGTGAGGTTGGCAATGCTTTCATTGTTAAAATCCACACAGTTTTCTGTGAAATTTAAAACAGTTCTGTTAAACCAGTTTTGTGCTTTTTTTATGCATGCATTAAATTATTTTACTTAGTTCTTGGAAATGCTGTCTTGAATCCTCAAATGAACCAACCTGTGTTCCAGTAGTGACCACACGATGCCCAGGGCAGCTCTGTTGTAAAGCAATTGAACAGGTAGAAAATAGCCCAAGCTAATATAACCACATAATAAACATTCAGGTGGGCTTCGATGACTTGGGTCGCATAACCGATGCCTATAAGAGACACATAACCAATAGTTAAAGACACAAAACCATGCAGTTGTGCATCCCTTTTATTCTTGACACTGCTGTAAGTTTAATGAGCACCAATTTAATCATGAGAAAAAAAATGTTTTAAAAAGAACCAGAGTAACCTAAGCCTTACCTTCAAAGAGCGGGCAGACTTTTCGCCAACATGTGATGCCTCCTTCACTAGTGAACTGACCTAGTGCTGTTTCCAGGAAGAAGACTGGGATTCCACAGCAGACGAAGAAGATGACATAAGGCACAAAGAAAGCCCCTAAAAGAGAATTTACTGATTTCAGTTGATTAACGGCCAACTAGCCTATCATTTAGTCATTTATTTATTATTTAACTATAAGAGTCTAATAAAATTATGACCTCAAATATTTGAGAAGTTCTATTAGTTGCTGGAAGTTTCCCAGATGGTGTGGTTTTATTAGGGCAACTGTCTCTCTCTAAATTTCCTTGTGCTGCTTTTGCACTGCTGGAATTTGCCTTTTGTGAACTTTAGTAATATATCACATGGCCACAACTAATAGTCACGTGACCCAGGATGTTATTTATTCATGTTTTATTTTATTTTATTTTTTTAATGTAGTGGCCATGAACAATTGCATAAACAAGCAAATCTAAAAGCATGGTTGAACTGGTGCATAAATAGAATGCCTATTTACAACTGTCAGGAAGGGGGAAAACAGCTCAATCAGCCTTTGACAGGCGTAGGTGAAGTGTGTGAGGGAATGAGAATGAAGGAATAATCTCTCACCTCCACCGTTCTTGTAACACAGATATGGGAACCTCCAAACGTTGCCAAGGCCGATAATCTCTCCAGCCACTGACAGCACAAACTCAACCTTATTATTCCACTGTCCCCTCTCATTCACCACTTTCTTGTCGTTGCTGCGCACTGCGCTCGGGCTCGCCGCTTCGGGGTCCATCGAATCGTCCGCTTTTCCATTTATGATGGGAATCGTCTTTTCGGCTGTCATGACGTCCTACAGCCTGAAACATACGGATTACACCTGTAGCTGAAGCACATGTCGGCATTGGAAGTGGAATAGATGCGTTATAGGGACCGTCCGCACGTCGGAATACGACTACATGGAGCGCCATATGGAACAGAATACAGTGCACAAAATGCGATGCCACACATGTCGTAACGTCGTTTTGGGCACTGTTCTCTTCGGTCATTACGACGCATTTATTTGGTTCAAGGCGCCGGGTCAAATTCGAGTAAGTAAAAGTTTAAAAGCTCGTCTGGAAACCCACGCGTCCTGATCCAGTCTGCTGCGCCAATTCTCATCATGGGTTCTGTGTGAACAGATCCTAAACCGATTCTACATGCAAATGTAATTAAAGCGTTCTGGTTTGTCGCGTCACGTCTCGATTATAATAAAACAAGCGTCCCATTCTAGCGTCGCGTCCAACGCGCGCGTTACGTTCTGTGTGTTTTGGCTACCGAACGCGGAGTGTTACCGGTTTGAATAAGAACAAAGCTATTCAGTGAAAGTAATTGTGCGAATTCAGGCAAACAAAGTGTGTCGACTTACATCGTTTCATCCTTCACTCATCATGAGCACCCACTCCTACCCTCACTTACCGGTAAAGGTGGTGCAGTGAACCTCCTCAGATCACCCAGTAACCACCTGCTTTAGGAGATGCTTCAGTCTGAACCCGTTTGATAAAAAAATATATATATATAAAAAGAAGAAAAGTGCAAATCCCTGATGGATGTCACAGTGTTGTGACCGTGGCAGTGAGCAGCTCACTACTGCTGTGATCAGAGCTCAGATCTGATCTCCACTGCCTCTCACTGGACAAGAGCCATGTGTCCAGCAGCATCCTCTCCAGCTCACACCTCCTCAAAACACCACACTACTGTGTGTTTGTAAACAAGTAACATGTATTCATTTATTGTGATTTATGTTGCTTGATTTCTTTATTGTTGTATCTTCATTTCATGATCATTTTAATCATAATTTCAATTCATTATGTTTGCCTCAGGATAAGCGAGAAAACTCATTGTTTTCAGTTTCACCTCTACATCATTCTTCCCCACTTAACTTGACATCTAAATGAAGGCTTGGATTCATGTGACTTGTAGATAATCAGCACTAATGTAATCACCAGTGAAAGAACCAGTAAGGGGTCTTTGGCATATTAGTTGTACCGCTGTCATTTTGAATATTAGTTCTCTGTATTAGTGTTTTCAGATTAATATTGTGGCAGATTTGGAATTGCAATGAAGTTTGGCCTAAATTGCTAGAGTTATTGTATTGAATATTGTGTATTATGTGACAAAGCCTCTGTGCTTCTCATTCACTATTACTGTCGTGACATAGTATGGTGTAGTTCTCATGAGCAGCTAACCCCAAGTGGCAAACTGCTACAAAGGCTTTCTCCATGCAGCCTCGTGAGTCTAGTGGAATTTTTCATTCTTTTTCATTCATTTTTTTCAAACTCACTTGCTTGGTCTCTCAACAGGAAGAATTGGTTAGAAGGCGGGAGCTCTTAGCTCCCCTAGTGTTCTGGGTAGCATGGAAAAGAGTGACCTACTCACTATACACCCCTCAATTAAGGGTCAGTTGTCATTTTAACTTGAATGAAGCAGGATGCTGCATAGAGAGAGGCCACCAAAGATGCTGGCAAAGACTCCCTGGAGACACAATTAGCTGATATTTGTTTTTGTTTTTTTGACATAATAAGAAACCTACAATTAAAAAAAATAATTATGATATATATATACTGTGTATGTATATATATATATGTATATATATAATCTGAGTACAGCATTTCTTAATTATAAAATATGTGCATTCTTACTGTGCAAGTGCAAAGATATAATCAGACCACAATAACTGTCACTAAAGGCCCCAAGTAGTGATAAATTTTTTTAAATTTTTACATTTAATAATTACTGTAATTTCTGGCGTAATTGTTTAATATTTTCAATGATATTAACTGTATACTGAATAGACTGAATTCATCTACGTCTATAATTGGTTATTCATTTATTTTATCCAAACTCAATTTTAAATTGAAAAGTCAATTTAGTATTTGGCATTAATGACAATTAAAAGGAATAAATATTAATAAAAAGATATCAGAAGTAATTTCTACATTTTGTAAAAGTTTACTCCAGATATGCATGGTCTCTTTGAATAATTGTATATTTTGTGCTATAAGAACAATTTAATTTAATATTTATTATTTTATGTTTTTGAATAAAGGATTTTTTACTTTGCTGTGTGTTGTTTCAGGGTTGGCATCATCTGAAGTCCTCTGCAGGGTTCGCATCATCTCTTCTTAAGTGTTCTGGATCCAGGCTGGAGCTTGTTAATTCCTAGTTACCACGGGATGACAATCCCAT
>JAUMHQ010000066.1:943467-961091 GCA_032361165.1 Enteromius paludinosus | reverse complement strand
ATTAGGTATAGTTATAAATCATTAAAATACAGTTAACAAGTCATTTACAACTTGTTAACGAACAGCTTGTAAGTTATCTATTGGCTATCTATAAGGCTCAGTTATAAATAATTAACAAACTATTAACTGTTATTTTACAAGTAATTTATAACCCATTAACGAAGAGTTTAATTATGATCTATTAACTAGTTATAACGGATAGTTATTATAAAGTGTTACCAATGTGTTTAATAATATATACAGTAATACGCTCAAAAAATAGTGGTGAAACAATTTTATATTATCTTTGTGCACAATATAAATAATTTAGAATAATAACAATTGTTGTGTGATCTTCAGGCTTCTAGATATGAGGAAATATATAAATGCATAAATAAAGCAGTGCTTGTGAAGTGATTGTGTCTGATTCTGTTCAGGGTTTCATGCAGGTTTCTTCACCTTTGACCAGTGTGTGTTTGTCCGTCGGTGAGGATCTGGCAAGCACTCGTAGTTTAGGCCACACTTTATCAATGCGCTCCTGCTCGACCTGCCAGAGACACGAGACAGATGTCCATACATCATGACAAAGACGCTCATTACAGCTGCCAAAAAGTGGCTATACACCCGTCTGATGGAATCCATCGAACGAGTGTACGACACGAAAAAATGTAATCTGACTTTAAGATATCTTTCTTGTTGTTATGACTGTGTATTACTGTAAATCACGCGGCGTGCATCAGTCACATGTGGGGTGTTTGTTGGAACGTCCAGCTCTCGAGTGAGTTCAATAACTGTCTACATCAATAACAGCAGTGCACTGGAAGCACAGAGTACACATGAGGCTAATGTAATCACAGCATCATAAAAAACCCCATAAATGATCAGAGTACAGACAGTTATATGAAGCAATGCTTTGAACAATCACCTCAATCAGCTCGTTCTGTAATGCAGAAATCATGTGTGCAGTAAAGCATTTCAATGAACTTGTACATTGCTAAGGGTTTAAAAGCAGATGTGTGCAGCTCACTGATCTACTGTAATGCCTGAGATTTACAGGCTTCAAAAACTTAGACCTGTAATCAAAATAATGTTGAAGATCACAAATAACTGAATAAAAGATCCTCAAACATAGGAGATGGCACTATTTCTATGGAACATGGACCCTCTCTGTAAGATCCAGGCTAAAGTCACAAAATCGAGTCCCGAGACTACAACCTCCAAAGCTTGATTTTTTTTATTATCTCAATCATTGGCATGGTCTTACTCGGTCAATATTAAAGCTATCAAGGTACACAAGGTTGTTTACCTCATAAAGGATGAAAGTAAATCAAAAAAAGTTTCTCTTTGTTCTTTGGTCAAATTTCTTTTATACAGTACATTTCAAAATCTTAGAAATGTGTTTATTTTGAGGTCAGCATTAGACTTTCCCTTACTCTTGTAACTTGCACAGGATCACAAATCACAAATTATGATCACAGGATCATAATTTGTGAGTAAATAGCTCAGGACACTGTGTAGCAAGAAATACTAAAACTCTGATAGCAGTGATTTCTTTTCCCTGAAAGCCAACGTTGAGATTTGCTGCTGACTCGATCTGAATCACGTTTCAGTGACACGTGATGAGCAGCTGTCAGGAGAATGGTTTGTCTAATAAAGTTTAATTCTCACAGCCCACTACTGTAGTACACATAGCTCCTAATTTATTAAAACATCCCATGTGACCACGAGGAAAGATTCTCTCAAGCTGTAGTATGCTATGCAGTAAAAAGTTGAATGCATCCAGCTCATGTGTGATGTGCCACTGTCTCTCTCTGCTGACTCATCCTGCACTACACAGACTTTTGTCTCTCTCCCAAAAATACCAGCTGCCACCAGATACTGTGTGTGCATCAAATCATGCGTCATAACTAACATAATAAAAGCATACTGGCTTCATATGGAAATGTAGTACCGTTCAAAAGTTTAGGGTCAGAAGGTTTTTAGTTTTTTTTAGGTTCATAATTACTTTAAGAATGTTCACAGCAGCAAACAGTGTGTTATGTTGAATCAAAGAATCCTAAAACAATTTAAATGCGTCACATTTTCCACAAAAATATTGATAATAATCAGAAATGTTTCGTGAGCAGCAAATCTATAGCCTCCTGACAGAACTTTCTATTAATTCACATAGAAAACATTTGCATTTGCATTTAGTCATTGAGCAGATGCTATTATCAAAGCAACAAATCGACAAAAGAGCATTGAAATGCAAGTGCTATCACAAGTTTCTGTAGAAAGTATATTACTGGCAGCTGGTTGCCAGTAACTTACTGTAGATTTAAATTTATGCTATTTGCTGGCAACAGTTTGTGCAAAGATAAATAAACATTAAACATTATGTTTAATTTACAGTCTTTATCTTTACAGGAAAAAATGAAATAAAGTAACATTTCTGGGTACCAATATCAGAAAGAATAAAAAAAACAACAGATAAAGGTTGCCATTTCATTGTATGTTTAATGCTATTTTGGACTATTTTAACATTTATTGTGCACTGCGTACTTCCATTAAGGGACCGGACAAACTTCTTGATTCCATGCCACAGATGCTGCTGTAAACTATGTGTTCTGTACTACGCAGACGGGACTGTACCTCTCCCTTCTCATTCCTGATCCTCCTGTTGAACTCCTTCCCGTCGATGCACAGGAAGTCTTCTCCGGGGTGAATGATGCCACATTTGATAGCGATGGCTCGTGCCGTGTTGATGTTGTCTCCTGTCACCATACGCACCGTGATTCCAGCACGCTGGCATTTCTGGATGGCGTCGGGCACCTGCAGACACAGGACAGCATTAATTCACCTCGCTTCAGAGGAAGAGGCCGCTGCTAACCGTGAGCCCACGTCTGCAGCAGTAAATGAGAACATCACCGCAAAACACACGGGATTCGGTCAGCTCTGATTCCTCTAATCTCTCTCTTTCAGACGCTCCAGTGAAACAAGTGAGAGCTCATTAGGAGGAATTCAAAGGACTGCTGCTGTAATTATGCAGTGGTGGAGATGATATCTCATGCAACAAAACGCACAATTATTCATATGGAGGTTTCATTTTCCTGCTGAAAAATCTAGCCAGGTTCAGACTGACCAGCTGAAAAGTGCTTAAACCCTCCTACAACCAGCCAATAGACTGCCTAAGACCAGCAAAGCAAGAGGCAAAAGAGTTTTATGGTCAGCTTTCAAAGTTCTGGTGCATCATCAGGTACTGTAAGATATTTGGGACCAGAGGGATGTAAATATAGATATCCATTATAAAATTGAATCTTATTTAGTTAGTTGGTTGGTTGCATATTATTCATTATTTTATTGGTATGTCATTTAATGTAATTTCACCTTCAGAAAAAGATATATGGGATTAAATTATGCCAGGTACATTTACCAAAAAAACTAAATAATAAATTATAATAAATACATAAATAAAACATGAAAAAATAAATCATCTTATAATATATCTACACACATATATTACTCATTATTACAGTAATGAGACTAGGAGAAAATGTGTTTAACTGACAAAAATTATTAAATGTCAAATTTAAAATAAACATTTTGTTTATGCAAAAAAATTATAAAACAAAAACATGCTTTATTGTGCTTATGCTATATAATTTTATTATTTCAATTGATTTTTTGTGTAAGGCAAACCATTTTTGTGCGATTCATCCTAGCAGAGCACGAAATATCTTAACATATTAATATTGTTTTTAAAGTTATAACATGATATTCTTCAAGTAATTGTGTGAAAATTTCAATTTATTAATCAAAACTGAATTTGTGCAAAAAGGAATAAAATGTGTCAGAGTTTTACTGCCTCTAGTGTTCATGTCTTTTGGAAATTGCAGTGATATGAACTTGTTGGTACGTATTTCGTCTCAATAAAAACCACGGTACGTTTTTGATTCATTTTTGATAGCGCTTCCAAGCTGTGAATCCAAGACAATCAAAGACGTTATGGAAATGGGGGCCGGTCTAGACTCCAAAGTGAGAGATAATATCTGCTTGACTAGACATCCAAGTATTTCTGAGAAACGCAAAGACAGCCCAGTCTCACTTAACTCATCAGGAGGAGAGGAAGAGCCTCATCAATTAAACACCACTGCAGAGGAAGGTGACGTGGTAACATTAGACATTTAAGACTAATGGATATGTTTACAGATTCTTAGGTTTCGGCTGTTTATTAGGGAAAGGAATGGCTCACGTGTCCCGAACGCTGAGATCAAGCGCACCAAATCTGTGTTGGCAGCAGAATGCTGCAAAAAAACAAACCAATTCAAAATGGCATTTCTGCAGTTCCAGAGAACAGGTTGATTCTGCAGAGCTTCACGAATGTTCCTCCATTCCTGCTGCTTTTCACCACAGATGCTGCTTTCTGTAGGAAGCCTTCAACAAACTGACAATTACTGAAAGTGGCTCCAGAGACAGAGCAAAGAAACAGTGGAATAAAAGAAGGAGGTTAAATAATGCAGCAGTATAGACGCTTCTTCAGTCCCAGTTCATGAAGATGTACAATCATTTGAGGACGTGTTTTTAACATGCCTCTCTTTCACAACCTCACATGTGAATCTGATGCAACTTCTCCAATTCCCAATGTTTTCCTGTAATCTCAGAGCAAAAACTCCTAAACAGCATCTAGATAAAGATGATATGAGGTGAAATGTGTACTGTGGAGTGTCCTTAGGGATCTCCCTCAGATCTAGTTCATTCCCGATTCTTGCTTCTAGTGTTCTTAGTGCTTCAGCTGTGTAGATTATTGTGCTGTGCTTTAGCTGTTGAACAGGTCTCTTGTCCTTAAAAAAAGCATCACGTTTTTTTGAGACTTGCTCCTGCTGTATACATTATATTTTGTCTAACATGGGATTTTCTGATTATTATTTCATTTGTCAGACTTTCATTTCAATAGTTCGTACTTGTCAGTAATTAAATATAAACAAAGCTTATTTGGCGTGTGCCCCAGGGAGAATACTCAGGGTTAGGAGGGCTGCCGAGCCCTAGGGTTAACAACCCCAAGGGCTTGGGAGAGGAAGAATATAAGGTGAATATATATATTCTATATACTGGTGTATATAAGGATGAGCTGGGGAGGAGGTGGGATACTAAGTTCGAGATACGGAAGGAGGAATATCTGATTATTTATAGGGCGAGGCTAGAGATCTGATAGGGAGATGAAATAAGTGGAAGAATGGAGAGGTGGAGATTGGTAATGATTACCTACGCGCACTCCTCCCGAAATTGGTTTTATAAACTACATTTAGGATAAAGATGGTGCTGTCACGGTTGTGCTGGTGATCACACTTCAGCGGAGGCGAAGACTCGGGAGGCAGGTTTTTAGAACAAAGAAGAACATTTATTTGAACAAAACAAGAAAGCTGAACGAGCATTACACGGACACACGATAACATTAACGACGAACAATGATACAGAACTGGGTGCGTGAATTTATAAAAAAATAATCAAGGACTCAAGACGAAAAACCGAACCGAACGGATAATCAAACAATGATGACATGGGCAGAGGTGGAGCAGGCGGCGGAGACTTCCACCTGGATGGAGCAGACGGAGGATCCGACCTTCAAGGTGACCTCAGGGATGTAGCAGGTGTCCTCCAGGGCAGAGCAGGCGAAGGAGAAACCCACCTGGGCTCCCCAGGCAACGAGGACGATCTCCTGGTCCGAACAGTCACAGATAAAGCCCTCCTGAGTGACCACGCCCTCAGAGACTGAACAGGCGGTGTTAGCGCCCTTCTAGGCTGACCAGACAGACCTTGCGCCCTCGGGGACCAAACAGACAGTGAACGCGCCCTTCTAGGCTGATCAGATAGAAATTGCGCCCTCTGTGACCAAACTGACATTGACAACGCCCTCCGAGACTGAAAAGTTGTAGGTGAGGCCTTCTTGAACCCTCCGGACCGTGACCCAGATACCTCCATGGGTTAAACAGCCACGAATGGGGGCTCTAGAGAATCTACGGCCGACACTGACTTCTCCAGAGATGTTGCAGCCATAAGTGGACCCACAGTATCCGAGCCACCCACGGGCTCCGAAGGTTCTGGCCCTGGGACCTCATAGTCTTTATGGGGCTCGGGTGGTTCAGGCACCTCAACCGGCTCTGGTCCTTCTGTTAATACCGAATCAGGCTCACCCACTGGCCACCAGGGTCCGGATCACAGACCGGTGCTGGCATCCCCGCTGGCGGATTATCTTCTGCTGACTCGGCCGCCATTACAGAAAACATTCCCTGTATTTTCCTCGCTGCATCCAGAGAAAAGACTGCTGGATGAAAATTCGGGATCATGGGAGTTCTACACGGCTCTCCGTACCGTAAAACGACACCGAAACCGCGTCCCGCGGCTTGGCTGGACGGGGTAGTCTCAGAGGCGGACCTCGCTGAATAGCAAGACGAAAGCCTGGAAGCTGAGGATTTCCTCCGGGTTTAATGGACTTCCTGTATGCAGACGGTGTTGGGGAAGTCCGTGAAGATGTGCGCGTTCGGTGTGAACGCCATCTTCCTTGTGGTTCGTCTTTCTGTCACGGTTGTGTTGGTGATCACACTTCAGCGAAGGCGAAGACTCGCGAGGCAGCTTTTTAGAACAAATTTAGAACACTGATACCCAAGCATTTTAATCTGATTTTAAAACATACTGTAATCATGCATCTGAATTAAAAGCTCCCACTGAGAAACATGTCTGATAAAGCTGAAACTAGTAGATTTTGAAAATATTGTGGCTTTGCACATCCTTAACAATATCAGTAAATGACGAGCCAGAGGTTACATTACGAGTGTGCTCTCCGAATGGAATACTTAAAATAAAAATTCTAATTAAAATTGTGATCAAATATGAAGCTCTCACCTCAGGTCTGACGGGATCCTCGATTCCAACAACACATATTGCGGTCAGCTCAGTCAGAATGTTGTTCTCATCCTCCCAGTTGGGCTCTGGGTCCGCAGGAAAGTCTCGGTAAGCCACGCAGATGGTTCTGAGCCCATCGCAGGCCATGGGTTCAATTACTTTCTTTACCATCTCATCCCTGTCCCTCGGTCTGAAGACACGGGGTTCACCCGTTTCGTTCAGGACACGCATACACCTGAAGACAACATGCTCATATGAAACAAGGACATGCACATTCCCTTCAGCACAGCAATTTCAGAGGACAATTCTTCATTACATAATTCCGCAAAGAGCACATCTAAACAACACCAGGCATGTAAAGCTAGAGTAATTCAACATAATGTCCCTCCATCTGCTATTGAGACAACAAAATGCTTTTATGACAAATTGTTACAAGAGTTGAAGCATCAGAGAGCAGATGAAAGGCGCTCACTTTTTAAGGATGATTTCGGACGCTCCTTTGCTGTACATTCTGAAGCTGCCGTCTGGGAGCTTGATGACAGTGCTCATGGACTTTCTCACAGAGTTGAATGTGTACACCTTGTAGAGTTTCTCCTCTGGGATCTGGTTCCGGACGGTCTGGTAGTCTCGCTTCAGCTCCATGACCAGGCCCAGCAGGCCACACTCGGTTTTGTTGCCCACTTGTTTAGGAAGACCTCCTTCCTTATCTGGAGGCTGAAACAGAAGAAAGCCAAAGATGATTCAGATACCTGCTGCATGCTAACAAGCTAAATAGTGAACTCTGTGCTGTTTTTTGAATGCTAACGACCACAACTGACCACCTGTCTCCAGGTAAGGCCAATGGTTGCTTAGCAACCTGCACTCATGGTGCGCAATGCTGCATCGAGTGCAATGAATCATTTAAATGTCATTTACCAAGTTTCTTTGCATTTTATCCCAACCATATAAACTTGACTTGGGTGTCTAACAGAAGGAGAATAGGTGATTAAAAAAAAATTATTTTATAATATTTTAACTAAGGTCAGCTCTTTCAAGCATGTTAAATTGCAATTGGCCTCTACCTTCTTGACTTCATTTACAACAATGCTCCGAAGATGCTATGTTTTCAACAGAAAACAGTACCCGTGCTGAGCAGGATGGGTCTTCATACTGTAAATTTAACACTGTGTCTTTCCTGCTATCAGTCGGCAATCCCACTCCATGAAGGGGTGTGATCCAAATTGTCTTTCAAAGAATAAGTGTTTTCATATACTATACATACAGTATGAAAGTCTGAAAAAGCTTAAAAGAAACAAAAGGGCCATAAATATTCCAGATCACAACACCAATTAAAATCTCATTGTCCACGGTTTGCTTGAACAAAAGCAAACACTACACAGCGAGTATTACTTTAGGGATTTTGATTTCATTATCTATTTATTTATTGATGAGAAGGAATGCTGAAATGCCCGTATAGATATTGATCGTGAAACATCTTTTTTTATGTACTTTTCCAGCTTTTCTCATAACTAGTTTTGGCTGGACTAGTTTCACTGCTGCGCTATGCAAGATGACCCACAATGTGCAAGCAGTTTAATTTCTGAAGGCTGTAACGCAAAATATCAGCAAGCAAAGCCGGTGTACAGGTTACACATTTTAATTTTAATGTCTTACAACTTTTTTAGCATCAGACTGTGACTGGCTTGTTTATGCATACTGGGTAATCGAAACCGGACCATTTAATTCCCAAGACTGACAGAGGGTGGAAAAGCGGAATTATACATTTCATTTTTGCCACGAGAACTTTACTAACTTTGCTAAGTGTACCTCAGGGGAAAAAAGTATCTCGTGTTTGCTCACCTGGGTCATTCAAGACTGCTCATGCATTTGATGCGGATTTCATAGCACCCCTCAGAGAGGCGCTGGCACACAAAGCTCTCCTGAACAGCTGTCTTCTCCCTGGTCAACACGCACTCCTACGAACCACGGCATATGGCAAAACATGCACTGGCAGCATTACTTCCTTTTTAGGGCCCTATTCGGCTCCTGCGCTCCACACGGGCCCTCGATCTATTCTCCTTTTCGCTGCAGGAGCCACGGATGCCCTCTTGTGTCCGCTAGAAGGTCATCCTCATAGCACCTGAGTGTTACCTACACAGACAGTGACAGCCCCGTCCTGGCCGTGAGCTGAACGCTTTGCCAAAGCTGATTGGCTGAAATGAATGAGTGGCAGTCCGAGGCATCGTAGAGAGACTTTGGCAGAGACCCTGAGCCACATGGAGCGGCTGCAGCCGGACAAACCACTTAGCCCAAAATGAGTCACAACTTATCAAACACGAGACAGGGAGATATTTCACCTTGTCATGTGCACAATGAAAAAACTGCTCACAAAATAGCAGAGAAGTCTCACAGGGCAGTATTCTTTCCGGCATATAGACTAGTGTTGGGTCCAAGTCCTTACCAATCGAGTCATTTATTAATGTTGTTGTCTTAAACGTATGCCGTTTCTTACTTTTATCATTCATGTTGAAAAGAGTCCAAGTCAAGTTTGAGTTTAAATTTAGTTAATTTAGTTTTTAAATTCAGAATTGCACTGGTGTCCAAACTTTGAGCACAGAGTACCCCAACTTTACATATAACTCGTAGCAGATGAGCAGAAGTTTTGTGTGATAGATAATAAAACTAGGGGTCAAAAACTTTCTTTAACTCAATCCCTAATCAAGCACACCTGAGAAATGAAACCTAAGACTTACGGATTGCTTGAAAAATACAGGCAGGAGTGTTTGAATAATTAAAGGCACAGGATATGAAAGATTAAAAAACAAGTCACAACATAAAGACATTAATAAATGTCCCAAACTTGAACTCGAACTCGACTGGATAAAGACTTGGACTCAACCAGGTGGACTAAGATACAATACTAGTTTGCTTGAAAATCACAGAAAGGTGTCTTTGATCAGGAATGGAATTAAATTCCGTATGACAGTAAAGTCTCCCATTACTAATATACATTATAGAGGAGGATGTGGCATTGCCTAGTCAGTCTTGACTTAAAGACATTCCGGTTTGGTCCTGGCTGGGAGTAGTGCTACGTTTGTTTGACAGGACCACAAATAACATCCTTGAACATGTCGTGCCACAGTACTAAATGATGTCCATATTCACGCACCATGATACCTTTATACTACAGGTAACAGGCATTTGGATGGAATCATATGGTTCTATTCATAGAGCCGTTCATCATCTGGATGACAGAGACCAGAGTACTTGTGTGGAGTCACTGAATGTACTAGTTCCTAGATTCCCAAGATGAAGCAAATTGAAAATACATCAAGCATGAATTGCTATCTGATACTGTGTGCTCAAACAAACCTTTGAAAAAGCTTTGAAAAAAGGCTAACTGCATCTGTCTTTGGTGTAACTAAGAATCCAAAGCCTACAGCCGATGACCTACTGAATAGTCCTCAAACACACACACGGACATGTAACCTCCAATCAAGAATTGATGGGAGCCCGGGAACATGACATTAGTGTCAGACCTGACCTCTCCAATCAGAGGACCAGAAGGTCTGATGGAACAGGTGGTAGAAGCAACCTGAGATCAGAGCGACAGGAAGTCTCTGCAGAGCTCAGACTACCGGCTGAAGTATCAGTGTACATGCCAGCAGCATCACCTGTACTGTGTGTCCTACTCCGATTTCAGGATTACACCAACTCTTTCGTGGCTGAGCACCAGCTGCTTGGACTACTGAGACATGCTTCACAACTGCTCCAATTATGAATCGTACATCTATATCAAAAGAGCTAAATCTTTCATTTAACTGTGCAAATTAGCCATTGTACCTGAGAGCACGATATTCCCTTAAATGTAAATCTACAAGGACTTCCTGCTGGACAATCCAGCATTGCTGATCATCAGTGTAAGGTATGTTGTGCTAGCGTGATCTCACAGCAATTCATGCATATTTTACGAGGTGGCTAATTCGTTCAAATTCGTATGACCACACTCGTATGAATTCATATTATTTTTGCTAAATCATAGGTATTTTATGAAATGCCGATTCATATGAATTTGTATTAATTACTTACACCTAAACTTACCTCTCACTGGGGTTTAGACAAATCTTACAAAATCGTATGAGTGAGGTTGTACAAATTAGCACGAATTAGCCACCTCATAAAATATGTCCGAATTGGTGGTGAGACTGTGTTGGTTCAGCATGGAAAAGCACCCCTTACCAAAATGTTTAAGTATACTTAAGTTCAGGTATATTTTAAGTATACTTTATGTAGTAGTATACAAATATCAGTGTACAAGTAGTATACTTGTAAGTGTACTATTTCAATACTCCTTGGGATAAAAATTGGTCCACTTTCTAGTGTATAAAAATTTACTTTTGAAGTGCAACATTAGTGAACTTTAGCCTCATTCAGACTGTCAGCTCAAATCCGATTTTGAAAAAGCTAATCTAAATTCGATCTGACGAGTCAGACTGAAACAGATTTCCAGAAATGCGATTTGAATAGGATTCCAAACCACAAGCGAATGTAGCTCGAAACAGATTTGCACAAATCCGATTTCATGTAGTTCATTGCCTTTCAGACTATCTAAATATGATCAGATTTCGATTGGATTTGCACAAAAATCAGATTTGGGTTGAAAGTCTGAACTACATGATATGTTTAGCTTGTACTGCAACTATACTAAAAGTGAACTTATATGTATACTGATAGTGTAAAATAATAAAACAATATGTTAAAAACATGTGCTCTTATCATTCTGTGGACAAAATCCTGTAAACTTTGCCCGATAGTAGCCCTCCGCAGCTGTATGTCATCTAGCCTTACCCACAAATTGGACAGGAGAGCAGATTAGCTTTGCATGACTTACACTTACTGTAATATGGTATTGTCTGTGACTGAAATAAAATGCTTTCTGATGTTGATACATTTTGATTTCATGCTTTAAGTAAATATGAAAAGATGATCGGTTTATGTGTTTGAATTAAGGCAACAAAGTGATCTGTCACAACGCATTAAAAAAACACAAAAATGTATTTACTGTTTAAATTTCTTTAAAAATTTGAAAGCTGAGAGACTTAAGATTGTGTTGCATACCTGTTGCATTCTATGTCTGTGTAATATCAGTTTTCTCCTTGTTCTGATGTTTTTTTTTTTTACTGGGTGAAAATGTGTATAGTGTGAGAGTGGCGTTGTTTGTCAGTCATGGCAACAGCAACTAAGGAGCGCGGCGCTTTGTGAACGGTCAATTGGATTTAGAATGCTAATCAAAACATACATGATGAGTGTAGATGAGCTGATCAACTGCCCAAAACATGACAGCCATTGATGCGTCTTTATTGGCCAACATTTAATTCCACCACATTATACAGTTTTGCTGTTTTATGTCTATGTGTTAGATTACATGTGGAAGCATCTGCTGTTTCAGTTTCTTCTTTGAAAATTCTGTATAGAAAATGTGGACTAGCTAGTAATCTTTGTTGGTTTATGCTGGATTATTTTAGGATGGAAAGGAGACTTTGGAAAGTTTCCTGAAGGAGATTTCAAGTGTTAGGTAAGGAGAGGTTCTTGCATTAATTGTGTAATGGAGCAGCAAAGTGCAGTAGCTTGGGGGATCTCTCCAGGGATAAAGAGTTCTACTCATTTCAGTGTGTGTTACAACAAGACTTCTGGAATGATATGCTTATCCAAGTCTTGCTTTGTATGGTTACAAAAGCTCTCGGTACTGGTCTCCAGGGATGGGTTCTGTAAGTATTGTTAGTGTGCTGCACCGTTTAATGGGTTTGCTTTCAGTACCTATGCTTCTTTAACCAAGATACAGAAAAAAATATGATTCCAGCCTTCCAGCTCCCAGAACCTAGAGGAATAGGTTTCAGAACTTGTAGTCTCAACTGGGTCACTTTTGGAAACCAAATCAACCTGGTGCTCCAAAATACACTATGATTATTCTGCAGCATTCCTGGTCCTCACAGAACACACAGCACATATGGAAACGAACACATGAGAAGGCAAACACAAAAACAGTCCTGATTCAAGTAAGCGCTAGATTTCTTCTCTTAAACAAACACTGATTGTTTGGTTTTTTTTTCATCCTTCAGAATTCATAGATATTAATTTGTGTTACAGAATGTGATGTGCAATTTATGTAAAACAGAAACTACCATATTTTCAATGTATTGTGATTCGAACAGCAATGAGTTTAGCCATCTTAAAATTTGATGTTGGTCACAACGAAGAAGCAAAAACATGAGGTGTGGCATCACTTCATTGATTAAGTCACTAGAGTAAATGCACTAAGGAGACCCTGTATATCTTTCACACAAACATTTCACATGAACATCTTCTTTTGGGTTCCACAGAAGAAAGAAAGTCAGAATTCGACTAGAGAATTTGACTTATACAGTGTGATGTTTCATGTGTTTCTGCTGCTAGTGTATCACACTGACTGGCCAAAAAAGCCATTGTTTGGATTACATAAGGGTCTATTGATTGGATCATTATTGCAGTGATTCACACTGAATCCAACACTGCACTGACATGGCTAATTAAAGGTATACTATTGTCTTTAAGATATGCTTTATAAGAATCTGAAATTCTGTAATTGATTCAGCTATTTTGTGCTTGTATCACTGTTTCTGGCATTTTTTTTGCAACAATTTGTATCTAATATAATGTGTAGCAAGACCCATACAGGTAGATGTATCCTATGGCCATAATCC
Source organism: Enteromius paludinosus (assembly GCA_032361165.1). Lineage (NCBI taxonomy): Eukaryota > Metazoa > Chordata > Actinopteri > Cypriniformes > Cyprinidae > Enteromius > Enteromius paludinosus. The sequence continues at coordinate 947,514 of JAUMHQ010000066.1, read as the reverse complement.
AGGGTGAACATTTTAAGATTCATCTGGCTCAAAATGTGGAAGTTTCTCAGGAAACATACTGTATTTTGCATAAGGTCGTCAAAACAATGCTGCAATTACTGCACAATGCATTCAAATATCAGGGAGGTCCAACAAATATTAGTGTGCAACTTTTATGGCTATGGAGTGTATATAAGTATTATGCTTGTTCTTATATATTAACATTAAACTCTATTGTTGCCGAGGAGTTATTAGATAACACCAGTGTTAGCCAAGCAGCTGAAGGTTTCAATGTCTTACCAGTATTTTAGTAGTGTAGGCGCTGTTGAGGGATATAGCGTTGACCAGCATTTCCAAAGTTTTGGGTGTGATGGAGCTGGGGTCTGGTATCTTCTTGTAATGGACATCACCCACAAAGCACTGCACTGCAGTCATTCGGTTGGTGGTCAGTGTGCCAGTCTTGTCTGAGCAAATAGCCGTGGCATTGCCCATGGTCTCACAAGCATCCAGATGACGCACCAAATTGTTATCCTTCATCATTTTCTATCAGCACATACAGAAAAAAAAAATTCAATCATATATTTAAATTTGATGTAACCACACAAATTATATATATTATATATAATATGACTGGGATTTAATTATCAACTGGTAACAACTGGTTCATTGCAAATAATCATTCATGAATTGGACTGCAATTTTGTCTTGGAGTGAGTGTCATTTTGGAATGGGGTAAAATTTCACAAAAAAAAGCATTTTTAAACTATTAAGAATGACGATGCACATAATTGCTGTCCATACTGTAAAAAAAAAAAAAATACAATTAATTAATTAAAATAAAAAGGGGTGTAACTGTAAAATATTGTCGGCTCATTTAAACAAGTCCCTACTTTGCTACATCACAAAGTTGGGGGCATGTTTTCATTACACCGCCCAATTGTTTACGGAAAGAAAGAAGGCGGAGCTATTATTCTGGCTGCAGTGTTGCTGCGGGCATCAGGTTCTGGAGACGCTGTGTGTCCTTGTGAAAGCCAAACTACTTTGTGCTTCCAAAAGAGGACACAACTAGAAATCAGTGTTAAGTTGTGTTTCTAACACTGTTCCAGAACAGTTGAACACAAATATTCGAGTGCGTTCAGCACATTTACAAAAGGACTGATTCCTGAAGCTGACAGAGCAGTCTATGCTGGCTGTGCACAGAGACTAGAAAGAGAGGAAGAACAGTCTGCTGCTGACCACTCACAACCTTTAAGATAGTGAGCTTTTCTTATTTAAAGAAGCTGCTGCTTACTATTCAAACGTGAGTTTTGAGCAGTGAAGGGTAGTGCTTGTTGTTTGTTGTTATGTTTACGAGGTGTAATGCAACACCACATGAAGACAGAAAAAGACAGAAATCAAAAAGACAGAACGAAGTCATGATCATCAGTAATTATGTCTCCACTGGATCAAAAAATGCCTGCTTTGTAATGTGTTTTATTGCTTTGGTGTCATAGCGCTGGGAAACAGCATCACGTTATGGTAAGGGGTGTAACATTTCCATCAGACGCTTGCGGTATTTAGCCAATCAGAGCACACCTCACTTTTTTAGAACAATGAGCTTTGTACATCACAATCGACCCGTTTCAGGAGGCGGGGCTTAGAGGAGAAAGAATAATGTTCACTATATCGAAAATAATGTGTTTTTTGCACCTTAAACCACATAAACACATTGCATTACACCAAATACAATAAATGATGTTATTTTAGCAACACTATATGACCCCTTTAAAATTACTGGTTTACATTCAGTCTTTCTGTTTGTAAATGGTATTTTTATACAGCACAGTTTGTCCTTACAATTTTTCTAATTCTTTAGATCAGTGATTCCCAAACCTGTCCTGGAGGACACCCTGCCCTGCACATTTTGAATGTCTCCCTCACCTAACACACCTGATCCTACTCATCAGCTCTTTAGAAGAGACTTCAAGAACTAAGTTGGGTGTGTCAAATAAGGGAGACATGCAAATAATGCTTCGTAAACCTCCAGGGCAGGTTTACGAAGCATTATTCTTACAATCAAATGTTTTTACACTGTGTGTGTTATCAGTTCATTCAAATGTCAAAGTATTAAACCAGATCTAAATTTGTAACAGTCTAAAAGTTCTTCATGTAGAACAGGTTTACCTTCACCGAGTAGGCCAGAGAGATGGTGACAGCCAGCGGAAGGCCTTCAGGAACGGCCACCACCAGCACCGTAACACCGATGATGAAGAATTTGACAAAATACTGAATGTAGATAGGTGTACACTCCGGCAGCCATGGCCTTTTCTGAAGCACAAAGTTATCGACTGCAAAGTAAAGCACCAGGATGATGACTGTAATGGCAGACATCACCAAACCTGAGGACCAGATCACACCAAACACTGTGTTAGCGCACGGAGCTCCACCGCAATGATGAAACAGAAAACCCTAAAAACACAGAGCACCTGCTTTGCCGATCTGCACAGCCAGCTTAGTCAGTTTCCCCTGCAGAACGGATTTCTCTTTCTTGGAGCCACTGGCTTTCTTCTTCTCTTTGTCATCGGCCTCTCCACCCTCTGCGCTCTTCAATGGCTGCATCTCCATCGCCGCAGCACCGTCCTGCTTCTTCACTGTAACGATCACAGAAACATGTGGCTCACTTCTACTGCTAAAGCTGGAGCTGGACTGTACTGGCCATGTAGTAATTGTGAGAGAATCACAGAAGAACCACAGTTTAAACTCTACTGCTGGTCTCAATAACAAAAAAATCTAAAGAATCATTGATCTTCAGGCAACAAAATCACCAAGCCACCAAATTAATGTGTTATTTTTTTTTTTTTTTGTGCTGGGCAATGATAGATTATGATTAACTGCATCCAAAATAAAAGTTTTTTGTTTATATAATATATGTGTGTTTACTGTATATTTATCAGGTATATATAAACACACACGCACAGTATATTCATATATAATATAATATATAAACATAACGCATAAATAGGTTAAAGATGAAAAAGGGTTAATAAATGTAATACTGATTTAAACTGTTGTTGTTCCTCTTCAGGAACTTGAGCCGCATCGACAAGACGCTATGGGGAATGCCTCCAGCGTGATGGCTCGGAATAGTATGTGTAATCAATCCAATGGATGGGAAAGACGTCATAGGCGGATGACGTCATTGGCCAGAAAACATAAAAGCACATGGAGTGCAGCCGGGTTCAGCTTTTTTTCATTCAGCAAGCGCTCTGTGTGTCAGTCTTATTTGGTGTTGTCTGTCTATTATCACTCCTTATTTAAAAATTACGAGTGAAGGCAAAGGCGACAGTGGGCAGCATTTCAGGCTGTGTTGTTCCCTTCCCAAACTACATTACGGGTGGGGATACACACAGTTTGAGTGTTGTCTCCTTGAGAGCAATGCCCAGGAGCTGATTGCGAGCATCCGTTTCGGCATGTGCTTTGCTCTCGTAGGGCTCTCTTTGAGGAGAGAGCCTTCACCAGCGTTTCTCATGGTGCCAGCTCCGTTGTCACCGAGGTGGATTTGGCGGCTGTGCTCGGGGAATCGTGGTGGGATTTGGTGGAAGACGGGCGATCCCTATCCTCTTCCTTTCTCACCAGATTTACTTTATGTGCACAAGCATGTTGTCTATAATTACTATGAATAAATGAATAAAGAGCAGCATTCTGGGGAGGACACGCTCAGAGAGTGTGTCTGTGTATGCGAGCTCACAGTTCTCTATTTCGCTCTCCATTTCATTCTAATTCTCTGTAGGATCGTATTTGGATCTGGCGGACGGGTTGGAGACTGGCTCACCCTATCTCCACCTGCATTCCCTAGATCACACGCTCTATAACTCAGGGTCCAAAAGCCTGCGCTGCAGTTCTTTCCCCTTTTTGAGTAAGCTCGCTGCTGCTATGACGTTTTTCCTGAGGGGAGAAAAAGCTTGTGCGTGAATCAGCCCGTGTTGCAGAGGCAACGTGTGCATGTCAGTTATTTAGGGCTGTCCCCGACTATGAATTTCCATAGTCGAATCAGAATTTTCGAATCTTTCTATAGTCGACCGATAGTCG
>JAUMHQ010000066.1:872103-889704 GCA_032361165.1 Enteromius paludinosus | reverse complement strand
GAGAACGCACCCTGTTCATTTTCTTTATTTATCAAAAGCAGAATGTTTTGTTGATATTGTGAGTGTATTAAAAAAAAAAATAGACACTTTACAGATTGAAATGCTGTATTAATTTTATATGTGCGAACATATGTGACAGAGCTGTTTCAGTTTTTTTCTCTGACATCTGAAAAAAAGCCGCGAGAGGAAAACAGATGTACATGCGAAGAAACGGGGCCCGCAAGCTCATTTCAAACCCTTGTGCGCTTGATGTGTAATCCACGTGCAATTCTAGACCACTCCCCACACCCCAACCCGCCGCCTACGACGACGATGTTTCGATATCGTCCAACCCTACTCTGAACATCATTCTAAATATCAACTTTTTTCTATATATTTGCATACATATTCTATGAGCGCTCACATCCTAATGCATATAATGCAGTGGCTCTAAACTACTGGGGACCTACTGCACATTTACTGCACAACTGAGAACTGATCTAACACATGTCTCGGTCTGACTTATGCAGGTAATATTACAGCCTGATAGACCTACTCTTGTTAATATTAGCACTTGACAAGGACAACAGAAAACCACGCTCTGCTCTCAATTCATGAAAAACAATGACTATGTAATGACTATGTATAAATCAATTGTTAACGACTGAAATCAGGATGTTATGACAGCCATCAGCATCATGCCCTGGAGTAAGACACCTAACCTCAGATTACACCACAGGGACTGTCCTGGTAATTTAAGCTGGTGTTTTGCTATGGTGACGTGTTGTTTACAGTACAGTGTACGGAAACTGTAAGTCGTGGAAACTATTTCCCCTGGCCCTGGGCTTGTGGCAAATAAACAGTCTGTTCTGCACTGCATTATTAAGAAACAAGTGTGGATAATATCAGGAGGATTTTGGTGCAGGTGCATTGCTTATGCCAAACAGCACATTGATCAATGTGTAATGACCCGATCTCTCCCTGTCTTTCTGCAACACTTCCTGTGACCTTGCAGCTGAAGACGGTGATACTGAGTGCAATGCAGCCGCTATTGCCCACTTTATCTGCCGTCTCAAGGGAAGCTGTCAGCCAAATGATAAAGAAATCTTCACTGGTGAATGACAGAAAGCTCATCTCAACAGATCACAGAGACAGCCAGCAATCACACACATACCTGCTAACTTCACACTCTAGTCAAACCCTCATCCTTTCTAACAATGAGATGGCGACGGGGTCGCTAACTTTTATCTTTGAGTGACATGCAGGTCCTTGTTAAAAAGCTTCTTCTGTCTGGCCTGAGAAGACTGTGGACTATCATTCTGAGGAACTACAACGAATCTGAAACTGCAACAACTATTCAGCGACTCCATAATGATAGTAACTGGCAGTGAATTAAGCCGAGTTCAGACTGCACGATTCTCAAAGTAGGCATGTCATAGATCTTTTCACACTATCTGGGTTATGATTCAGTCGCTGCTGTGTTCACACTGCATGATAGATCGGTGGCAGGGGCTTTCACACTGCATGACTTTACAACAGGAAGAATCACCAACAACTTTGTCTCACTGCCAGACCCATGCGAGAAGTGAAATGGAAACAACGCGAGATCACATGTGCAAGACCTCAGACGTGAGACTGGGATTATTATTAAAAATTAATAGCCAGCAAAAGAAGCTTGTCATACAAATTGCATGTGCGCTCATTTGCAACGAAAAGAAGATTATAGGAGGATATTTACCTTCATTACCTTTGTAACTCCTCCCCGAACATCTCGCTGCCCTGGATGTTGCTCTCTCATTGGCTGTAGGTATAATCGCCGATGTTATTCAGTCAGAACACATTCACATGACATGATTTTGAATCGCCGACAGGTCGATATTTAGCATGCCAAATATCTCATGGGTGTCGGCAACATGTCAGCGATTCTCTCAGATTTTAATAAATGTTCACGTTTGTAGTTCAGTCCTGCCTCCGAGTCCTGCCTGTCCGTTTCGGAAACTAGAGCGCAAGTTACTACAGCTGGCGCTAGTGACAGATCGACTGACCACACTCAGTGAGATGGCGTTCTGTGAGCAGAACGCGCACATCTCCGCAGACTCCGCAGCCGAGGATAATGCTTCTCCCACGGACATCTGGAGCATATCCTCAGCTTCCTGGATCCCATTTGGCTATCTGCCGAGGACTGCCGCCGAAATCCTCTCGCTCTGCCGAGCCGCGAGGTGCGGCTTTGGTTTTGGTTCCACGACCCGGACCACTGTACAAAGCTCCCGCGATCCCGAGTTCACCTCCAGCAGACTCTCCACCGGACCCTTAAATACCCTTGCGTTCAAAATGGCGGCCGAAGCAGAGAATGCCAATACAACATCGGGGGTGCCCAAGCTGCAGGTGCCGTTGCCAGTGCCGTCTGAAACCCCTGCGGTTCCCAAACCGCAAAAGATCCTGTTTCACGGTCAAAAAAGACATGTTCAGCCCAGTTGGTGCCTGTATTACAGCCAAAGACACTGTTTCAGTTCCACGCGTGATGGGTTCCAGCATCACAGCAAGAGGGGCTGTGCAAAACCCAGTCGGTGCCGGTAACACCGCCAGGAGAGCGGTTGAAGGCCCTCACTGTATCAAACCACTTACTAACGGGTTCCAGCCCCATAGCACGAAACGAGAGGTCGTGTTCAGCTCAGCCAGTCCCAGTTACACAGCCTGACGAGCTGTTGAAGGTCCTCGCGGTTCCTAGCCCACAAATAACGGGTCCCACTCCCGTTACACGGTACGAGGAGCCGTGTGTTACTCAGTCGGTCCCAGTTATGCAGTCTGAGAAGCTGCATAAGGCCCTCATAGTGTCTAGTCAGTCAGTAACTGGTCTAAGTCACGTAGCACGGTACGAGGGGCCGTGTCGAGTACAGTCTGTCCCGGTTACGCAGCCTGACGAGCTGCTGAAGGTCCTCGCCGTTCCTAGCCTGCAAAAAAGAGGTCCCACTCCTGAATCACGGTATGAGGAGCCCTGTCAAGTCCAGTCAGTCCCAGTTTCGCAGCCAGTCGAGCTATCAGAGGTCTGTGACCCAGACTCATGGTGGCCAGATCCGCCAGACCCAGTCTGTGATCCGGACCCATCAGGGCCAGATCCGCCAGACCTGGTCTGTGATCCAGGTCCCCAGTCACCTAATTCACCCGAGCTCCACAAAGACTGTGAAGCCCCATGGCCAGAACCTCCGGAACCTGTGTGTGGCTCGTAGACTCCATCGGGTCCGCCAGAGGCTGCACTACCTCTGGAGATGTCGATTCCGGCCGTAGAGTCCCCAGAGGCCTCACTGGTGGCTGCTCAACCCAAGAAGGTCTCTGAATCGTGGTCTGGTCGGTCTAGAAGGGCGATATCACTGACTGTTGGTGCAAGAGGGCGCATTAATTCTCTGTCTGGTCTCGAAGGGTGTGTTCACTGTCTGTTTTATCCCCGAGGGCGCAATGTCTACCTGTTAAGCTCAAGAGGGCGCTGTCGCAGTCTGCTCGGCCTTAGAGGTCGTCCCCGCTGACTGGTGAGCCCAGGTAGGCCTCTACGCCATCTGCCCCGTCCTGGAAGGCGTTCCCACCATCAGGTCCGCCCAAGTTGTAGTCTCCGCCGCCTGCCTATGAACTATTTGGTCTGCTCAGGAGAGCATCATCGCTGCCTGGTAGGCCCAGGTGGTCTGCTCCTCTGCCTGCTCCGCCTTGAAAGGCAAATTAACTGTCTGGTCGGCTAAGGAGAGCATCGTCGCTGCCTGTTAAACCTGGTGGGCTTCTCCACCATCTGTGCCGACTTGGAGGGCGTTTCCTTCGGCTGCTCTGCCTAGGTGGGCGTCTCCGCCATGGAGGGATTTCCCGACATCTGGCATTCCCGCCATACCACCCCATTTAAGTGAACTTTTCCACCTCCCTCCTGTAGGTGTCTTTTACGCGTCTGGAAGCCGCGCCTTAGAGGGGGGGCTATGTCACGATCAGCTGGATGTGCCAATCTAATCTGGATGGCACTCCAGCTATTCATGAACTGTATGTGTCTTTTGCCCTGTCTTACGTGCCCTTGTGATCTTTGTTGTGTTTTGTTTTGCCATGTGCTCTGTTTATTTACCTGTCAGCTTCCTCGTGTCTGCTCCTCGTTTGTAACTCCGCCCTCTCATCAGTGTTTCACTCCCTTCCAGCCGTGTTTTGCCCAGGTGTGTTTGATTAGTACTGTCTCATGTCTTGTTCAAATGTCAGTCAATAACTTTGCATGTCGTGTTGGAGTCTCTTTGCTCTTCGCAGTTTCCTTTATGTTCTGGTTTGTTTTAATAAATGTTCACGTTTGTAGTTCAGTCCTGCCTCCGAGTCCTGCCTGTCCGTTTCGGAAACGAGAGCGCAAGTAACTACACCCGGCGCTCATGACAATAGGAGTCAACTGGGAAAAATATAATGCATCCATATGAGAAAAAAGTGGAGATTGATTTTTGAAGTTTTAATCATGTTGAGATTTTGTGTTGGGTTACTGCTTTAGCTTAGACTCAAGACAGCACCTGATGATTAATTTGTTTAGTTCATCGATTGACTAATGACATCTAATGATTATGTGGCATGGCAAAAAAAAAAAAAAAAAAAAAAACTTGAAACATAAATAATGAAAAACCCATCTTAAAATCATATTAATAATTCAGTCACAAAATAAATAAAAAAATAACACATTATCACGGTGATTGCAGATCATTCTAACTCTATTTGTTTTGGGGTGTGCTAAGGGGGCTGCAGTGCTGAATGTTTTCAGTAGAGCCCTGAATGCTTTATTATTATGCCCTGTAAGTTTTTACACACATTCAAATAATTTCTAGATCAGCAGATTTGCTCTCTGCACATTCACCAGCATTTATAATACACTGTCATTCGTGACTCGCACTTCTAAAAGAGGTGAACTGACCAACCATTGATTCCGAGTTTTAGCGGCACTTCAGGTATGTGTAATTTACTGTATAATGCTTAGTTTTTACTGAAGTGTGTCACTATAGATCACACATGCATTCAGTGATTATGTGAATGGTTTGGTTAGCATGGTCTGTGGAAGACTTCATGTTAGTGCAATCATATAATAAAAAAGTAAGTATTAAGTGGCTTAAACTGTATAGACAATATTGTCTTATGCACAGACACGTCACTATATTGTATCGACTTGTAAACTTTTTTTGCCAACAGTCTTTGCAGTTTTTGGATTGAAGAAGAGCGCTGGGGAAGATGTGGAATGTCTGGAAGCTGTCTGGACATGTACAGGTGTGCTGTCAATCTCTGACAGTCTCTGTCTGGATGCTGAATTGAGCACAATCACTGGACAAGCTGTGCTAATCTTTGCTGTCTCGTCACTTTTCTGGAAGGACACCAGAGGTACTAAAGAGCAGCGCAGCCCGCTGAATCTTGGCATGCTCTGTGTGACACAGACAAATTACGGACACCTGCCCCCCGCTGCGTCTCATCAGGATCTCACCACACTGCTAACACCACTTCAGACGTAATTCTCAGCAAACCATAAAACATTCATACCAAAAGCAAACATTGGCTGTGAACTTTGAAGGAAGACGAGCAGGTCGACGGGTCGTTTCTGAAGCGTGCGAGACACCAGACTGCGTCACCCTTTCCCTCTTACTGTAAATGCAGAGTTGCATACTTTTACTAGTTCTCTGAAACATGCTTATTATCTCAGTCACAGGTGCATGTTGATCACTCGTCAACCTGAACGGTGTATTTGCCTCACGGCCAGCATCAAGCTAAAAGTTATTGCTTAACATAGGGTTCACTTGTGAAGCAAGCAATAATGACCTATGTCTTTTCTCGTCACCGCGAGACCACCCAGTGTGCTCAGCTCATGCCCCACGTAAGACCAAATGAGGCATGAGCACCAAGAAACAGCCTGTGCACTGCAAAATGTGTGCAACTGAAGAAGAAGCAAATCATTATTAATAGAGCTTGTTGGCTGGTAGCGAAGGGTCTGAGGGGTGACTAGCGTGGATCAGTGCTTACATTAATAATCAAGTGAGCCGCTTCGCACCATTCTGTGCAAATATTCATGCTGTACAACACAGTCTGTCCTCTACAGTTTTGGCTACTGCTAGAAAAACTCCAGCTTGAGAGACAAAATACAGCGAGTTTCAGCTCCACGGACGTCTACCTATTAGTCTTTTAGCACGCCTCATTTCCCAAGATCTCTGCAAACCTGTCAGTGGGGCTAATTTCACCCTGAGGAGAGCCTATTATTTGTAATGATCAAAATGCAGACGGCTGGGTACATCTTGGCAGCCAAAGTACAGGCATTATAATCTGCTGCATTTGTGAGGCTAATTGTGTCACATTCGGTATCTGACGAATGACCAGAACAGCCTCCCCCCGCTCGCTCTGAACGCACAGGAACTTCTTAATCACATGGTAAAACTATAAAATGCCCGCACGCCTACATGCTAGGAATCTATCCGCTGCGAGGCAGTCTTAGGGTAGATTTAGATCTTGACGGTAAACAATATGCTAAAAATAATCCGCTTAATACTGCTGCATACCACGATTGATAGAGACACTGCCTTCAGCCCACCCATACTGGCCTGGACTGTCTCCAGACGCTGGATTTGAGCTGTTTACTGACGGCCGTGTGTTAGGAACACTGAACATCCAGTATCTGAACACGTCTGGGTTATTTGGCAAAGTGAGAATTCGAAACGTTTCAGGTCTTTGTCAATACAGCATTATCAGAGATGTCTAATATCACCTATGTTTGCCATCACAAACATGTTTCTTGTGGCTCCGGTCAGAAAGGGTTTTAACCCTCGCAATGCTACACACACTGTTGCCAGCAGCTGTTGTTCCTGCTGGGAAAAACTATTGATCCGCTGTCAACTCTTTTGTTTTTTCTATTGATTAAGATACATTCAGGCACTGCATTGATCCAGTGAAATGACACATTGCTAATGACAGCGAGAATGCTCGCATTCTTGATTAAATGTTTCCTACAATTCATTAATGCCGCAAACCAATTTTAAAGGTCAAAACTGTATGTTGCATTGACGATTTTTAGTTCACCTTCTGAAATCATGTGAAATAAATGTCTTTCAACAATGATGTGTAAGTTGCTGCACTCATGACACTAAGAATAAAATTCATTTTTAATCAATCGGCCAAGATTGCACTACAGCCCGGAGCATTATATAGCTATTCACAACGAAAGCTTTCACCCACAGTTATAGAATCACTCATCAATAAATGTGTTTCTCAGGCATCAGCATGTAACATAAATCCAGTGATGTGGGCTTCTGTTCTTCCACACTTGTGCATTCGGTGGTGATGGTGGTAGCAACTGCTGAAGGTCCTGGTATGTCAGGGGTCACAGGGTCAATCCCAGGCAGAGGTGACCCACCATTCATCACAGTCCTGACGGATTTAAAGCTGCCCTGTGTCAGTTTCATTTAGAGTCACACATGGCACAGAAAATGACACTCGGCAGCTTCAAACTGCATTAGTTCTACAGAGGGTAGGAATCTTCTGATCAGTCTGTCATGTGACTGTACGCGATTTTAAACAGGTAAATCATTTAAGCAACGACTACATCAAACCCTGAAGAACCCTTTATATCATTGACACACTGCTAATAACCAGAAACATCTATTTACTTACTGTATGTGTTCTTATCAGCAGACACCAATTCCTAAAAATACCAGTCAAATATCACAATAATATATTTTCAGTTTTCATATCAGTTTAATACAAAGGACCTGCATTTTACCATTCTAAACTCTGCTTAAAACGATTCTTCTGACATGTTTATGCAAGCAGATTTTATGAGCTCGATCTACTTTTAAAAAATCTATTTGCCACACAATTGGACCGTCTCAAATAAACCAGAGAAAATTGGAAAAAGAGAACCTCGTGACGGGACCTAATAATGTATTTAGACTTAACTGTATCACGACTACTTCTCAAGTTTCATTAAGCTGCATGTTAAGAAGGCAAGTTGAACTGAATCTGCACTAAAACACTACAGTCAAAATACTTCTGACATCTCTAGCTAACAACTAAATAAGACCATACCTTCCTGCAGCAGTAAAGCATGACACTAGGAATGCCAAAGCCACTGGGATTCATTCTCAGGGGAAGCGTTAACTTTTTAGTGCTTGAATAAAATACTTAGATTCAGTCCCGACAAAGACTTATGCAAAGGTTTATGCAGGTTTATTGTATGTCACTTTGGATGGAAGTGTCTGTCAAATGTGTCTTCAACCCCAACCTGCAAAGTCTGCAAAAGCAAGTGCATGTATGAATAAACTGTGAAGATTGGTGTGCTAGTGTAGCATGTACCAGATGTACAGCTAATGTCCTCAGCGGGCTTTTCATCCAACTTATACTCATGGGTTTGACACATTCCACTGGTGAAAAGGTTCTGAGCATGAAAAAACTAAATCCAGTTGCTAAGCAACCGTCCAGGCCGGCACAGTGAATGATGCTCATGGCACGGCTCAAGAAAAAATGTTCCTGCCGGGACTCTCACAACATAAAGCCAATAATCACATGCACAAGCATACTGTACATCTGCGTCTGGACATGTTCGAAAGTAGAAGCTTCTGGAATTACTACATACAGCATCTGTCATCATAGTTACACTTCACTGACATAAACCTTTCAAATCCAGAGTTATACCTGGTCAGTATCTGCCCATTCATTTAGTGATTTTATCAGCATGTGAAACTGCCTTGTGCCTCATTAACCCTGTGCGCAGTGAAAACAGATCATCTTTGAAGGAAATCTTTTCACAGAACTCCATCCTCCACCAACTGAATCCATCCACAAAATCTATTTTTACAGATCTCCAAAGGACAAATAATTACCATCTGAATGAGATTTGTGGCACAATATTGTTTTAATATAAAATGTACGGTTGAAAGTATTTTCGAAAAAAATGTAGTTTAGTTTAGGGACCATTTCTTACTTATCGGTATGCATATTGGCATATTCACATGCATATTATAGTGCTTATAAAGTACATATTAATGCTTTATTCTGCATGAGATCTCTACCCCATACCTGAACTGAACCTTACTAACTATTAATAAACAGCAAAGCGTTGTTAATAGTGAGAGTTACAGTGTGATTCTTTTCAATGCAATTCTGAAAAAAAGTCACAATTGTGAGATATTAACTTATGATTCGAAAAACTATGAGAAGTGTGAGATGTTAACCGTTCTAAATAGAAGGGGAAAAAATCACAATGACTTTTCATTTTAGAATTCTGGGATGGAAATAAGCTTCCCTAACAATCAACAAAACAGGGAATAATTCAATCAAATGTGGATAAGAGAAGGGAGAAAAAAATGAATAAATGAGTTCCAAGATTACTCCTCTCAAATACCAAAAGTCATTTTTTATTTTGCATATGTGTCACAGCTGATAAGAAAACCTCCAAAGCCCTGCTATATTTATGTCTGCTGCATTATGTAGAACACTGTTCTCAAGTACCCTTAGAAATGGCACACTGAGCAGACGGTGCAAGGGCAGATCTCGTGGCATGAAGCTTTTAAAGCATTCGTCGTTCATGCTGTCTGGCAGCGCAGTGCTGCGGCCCAAACGACAATGGAGCGTGTGATTAAAGAGAGACTGAGCAAAGGTGCCGGGCTGCATGTGAAAGAGGCTGAGAGTGTGGGTGGATAATGACTGAAGACCGCAGCACCATCCTCACATTACACACACGTTCAGAAGTGCCTGTGTAAGCAAGCTGCCGTCATATCAGCTCATAAGGTGGCCGTCAGCGCGGTGCAAGTTCCAGTTTAATTAGCATGAATTTGATTATTTATCTGGCATTGCATACCCGCTCTAATTAGACCATCGTAATTAGGGATCCATTGTCTTCAGTGTTTCAACTTATGCGTCATTTGTCTTTAGAAAAAAATCCTGACACGTTATATATAATAGTTTAACTTTGCTGGTTGATAACTTTGTGCTAATTAGTGCCGTTTGCTATTAGTATTACCCATAGTTCAGTGGAAACGTTCCCCCTAAAATGATACGATTAATTCCAAACTCGTGTGACTGTGATTTGTGATTTGAAAAATAGTGCTGGGTATGTATGTTATTTAAAGTAGCTGATAAAAGCACAAATATCAGAGCATGTCCAAACTTTGATTGCATCATTCAGTTCACATGTGCATATATTCTGCTCTTTAGTAATTTGGTTGCATGTTTATGTAGACTTGCTTTACTGATTTAATCTGTTGATTTTCCTGTGCATTTATTGAAGCCTGTGAATTCTTTGTTGTGCGCTTTATATAGCATTTGTGCTGCAGCTATGATTAATTCTTCCGATCAGTTGTGTTGACGCCATAGCAGCCTCATAGCAAAGCCCTAGCAACCACCTGGAACACCCTAGAAACCACATACCAATGTCCTAACAACCAATAAAAAGCAGGCAAGGTACTACTGCATAGCAAACAACGCTCTGTTTTTCCTCAGAAAAAGTCAAGGAGATTTGCTAAGTAATCAGATTATTTAGTAGCTCGTGTTAGCTTGCTGACCATTTCAACTGTAGGAAATGTCCTAATTCAAACAATTTAGTCTGAATCTGCGTTGAAGGTCCTGTGAATCTGTGTGCAGAAGTAAACACTGCATGTGTGTGTGGATCTCCCAGAGCCACTGGCACCATTTACACTAATTACACTAATGGATTTTATTTTGCTATTGTTCTGCTTGATAGATTTATTGTTTGTAACAATCTGATAGTATAATAATGAGCAAATTAGCCTCCCCCACATGTGAATGTGAGGAGTTCATACAGTGAGCTCTTGTTTGGAGAGCAGTCGAAATGCACAATTTTCCTGACCTACTTACAACACCTCCACATAAGCTCTTAATCCACACACACACACACACACACGTTACATGACACTCTATTTAATACATAATACAAATAAGAGCATTTCAGCACACGGTAGTCACTTACACTATCTAGCACTTGTGGCATGTATATGACCTAGTAGCAAACCTGCCTAATCAAACTGACCTGTACATGAAATGTTCCCATGCTTTATATTTCAAAACCAATTCACTGACTGCACCTTTGTAGCTAATCAGAAACACCTATCGATATCGGTTTATAAAATCAGAACTTTCGATAACTGGCAGGGTCGAATCTACCGGGGTGGCACGAGGTGGCAATTGCCACCCTATGAAAAGCCACCCCAGCTCTAGTGCCCCGTATATTGATAGTGGCTCCCTGATGCCCGCAAATTGTACAAAATATCCCAGAATCTACACACGCGTGCATGCGAGACATTAATGTATGCATCTTGCATTTTATAATGCGCGCAAAAAGGCTGAGTGAAAGAGAGAGAGAGAGAGATTGACCGTGCGTGCATGTGAACTGTGCGTGTGAGTGTGTGTGCCTGTTCATAGCGCGTGCTAGACAGAGAGCATCCTGATTGGTTAACTAAGCAAAATAAGCCAATCAGCTTTCAGTGTGGGCAGGGTTTTATTTCTTTTCTCGGGGACGAAGCAACTCGACTGTAAACAACATAACAAACATTGCAATAGTTTTGAAGAAAAAATCTGCCTTTTCATTAAACCAGAGAAAAACTTTGAAAATAAGCATAACGACGCAGTCTCCATGCTAAAATAATGATAGAAGCACAGTTTTCCACAGTTTTGATATATCTTTATAAGTACAGTTTGACTGCATTATTTGTGTCCCCTTCAAAAATTACTGGCGAGAAATTTTCTTTATTGCCCCCCCTACTGTTAAATGAAATTTACGCCCATGCTTTCGAATCGGTCATTTTTTTTTCACGTGATGAACCAACGACTCAAATCCAAAGACTTCTTCCAGTAAGAAGAGATACTTGGACTTAAAGGGACTTGCTTTACTTGCACTAAAATGATTGAGTTTGTTTTCATGGCTCATCCAAGATATTTGAATACTTTAAAAGGTCATTTTGCTGCTCTTGTTGCACTAAATACTGTGATTTATTTTATTCATTTTGAAGATATATGTTGGTGATTTAAATGTGGTTTCTGTACATTTTTAATGTGTTTTGGGTTTAAAGAAACTTGATCCACTGAGACGTTGTATCCACATGCAGTCTGCATTGTTTGTCATGCTTTGTAAAGCTTGGCATAGACTTCAACTCGCGACAGGTTTGCATAGTTTAATTTATCTGACTTTCCAATCCAGATATCAGGTTCAAGTCAATCACACATCAGCCTTCATTTCATTTTTAATAGAACAATGTAAAAATGTGCATCCTAGTGAATACACAGAATAAAAATAGCGTTCCTTGGATCTACAAAAAACATGTAAGGATGCTTGCTTCAGTGTTGCCACCGCCTTGCCACCCAATGAATAATTTTCTAGATCTGCCCCTGATAACTGGCACCTTTTGGATGGGTGTTCACAAGTACAGTAATTTGCTTTGCTTTGTTTTCATAATATGTATTCAACAAGCATACGTGCTCAAATGAGATATATTAATATTACCTACGCTTATTAGTCTGATTAAGATGCTATTCACTCTGCAGATGAACGTGTTCAACTGTATGTGTTTTTAAACAAGACCCCCTCATTAAAGCCCCTAAATCAGATCAAGAATATCATCCATCTTCTATGTGCTTACAGTTCTGTTACCGATGAAATTGAACAAAAACAGTAAAACATGAAATAAATCTAGAAATCTATATCAGTTTTTTTCTGTAATTCAGTGGCTGTAACTGTCAGTACTGCATTTGATCATGTGATCTCAGATACACCCATCCACATTACAGAAGACTACTTAAGATGATTGACTGGTAAACCAGGAGCCAAATGCAAATTAAAGCACAAACTCACATGACTAGTAAACATAATTCACATTAAGATTCAGCTCAGCTCCACTTCACTTGTACATTAGAGCGAGCAGCCTGTGCCGTGTCAACATGAGCTGCACTGTAGTGCACTGCAAATTATTGTTTCAATGTCTCTAGTACTTAAGAGGTCTTCAGCTATAAATCAGGAGATGAACACAAAAACAGTTTACTAGGAAACGTAATTTCACAATGAGGGCCCCTTCAGGTCACGGGGCCCCTTGAGGAAGCTGTACAGTGTCCGTAAGGCGAGGACCAGTGTGTTCAACAAGAGACGCAGTACTCTAAGAACCGCAATGTCATCGGAAAATTAAGGGCGCTCCTCAGCACAAACGCCTCTTAGAGTTATTACTACCTACCGGAGCATCCAGTCTTCTGGACTTAATGGCTCCCTCTGGGTGTTTAGAAGCCAAATAAATGTAATTATGCTTGTTTCATGCCCACTACATTTGAGACGTCAGGGTGCATGCTTTTTAATTGAAATAAATGGCTGGTGCAAGTTTCTAATGCAGTGCACACTCAATCCATGCAATTCTCAAAAGACACAACAGTACGAAAACTTTACAGGTAAGAGGAAGAGAAATAGTGGCATAGTGTTCACATCGCAGCTGGAGCTGCCCAGAGTATTGAGTCCTTCTGATGCAATCAATTCTATTTGGTTGAACATTTCAAATCATTTCTACTTGACAAAATGTAACAATATGTATATTTTAATTTGTGTATGCATATCTTTGTGTTCAGATTGGGGTTTTGCTGAACTCTGTTTGTAAGCAGCTAGTGCTGCACATCAAAACTGAACAAAAAAGCCCTTACACAAACCCAACATGTCAAACAAATTGAGTATTCATCATAATGATTAGAGTCGTCCCCAAAGGGCCACAAAATGATATTGCAGGATGCGTCTCTCAGTCTCCCAGGAGTACCACTTCACTAATTATTATAACAGGCAATTAATTAAACAGCCTAATTGAACCGAGTAACCCCGAGAGAGCACTAGTTATGTTCTATTTTTAGGAAGTAGCCCTCCTCTGTCCAGTTGTGCATTGGTTAGCCCCGTGTCCATGTCCTGTCTGCTAGCTGTGTGTCGATAGCATCTAGCATGGCACTTTAGAGGCTTTCTGAGCGGGTCTGTGGAGTCGGCCATTAACATGATCAAGTTATTTATTCTCAGAGTGTCTTTCCACTGGCCTGTATTTTCCATTGCTCTGAATGTCAGAAAGCGCTAGCTGTGATTTTCCATTATTCTCTACACTGTAGACTATGCGTCCACCTCCTGGCGCCTGAATGCATGCTATACCAACATCTTTAGGGTGAAATGCATAGTAATCTGATTAGATTTGCTCAACACATTTCAAACTGGTCACCTGTTTAACATGAAGGGCATAAATATGATCACACATGGATGTTTCTTCAGCTCCATGGACTTTTAAGAACAAGAGAGTAGTACTTTCTGCTTTGCTCCAGTGAAAAGGTAATTCTGTGCAATGCTGATACCATATTAGTATATTTATGATACACAAACCTATGAGCATCATTTGCTGAAGAAAGCAACACAATTGTCCTGTAATGCTTGTACAGTTTACAGACTGTTGGACAAACTAGAATGTGAGGATGTAAAAGTGTGTTCAAGTGAGTTTTAATATCTAAACATGCACAGAAATAAAAGTGCCTGTATCTGAAGAATCACCCACTTATAACACATTTAGCACAGTTATATTTGAGATGACTATTTTCAGGATAAAGAAATGCACCGATATTGTCAAAACATTTTGTGTTGGTGTCTAGCGCTGGGAAGTGTGAATAGCTTCCGGCTGCCATGCTTGTGTTGGCATTAAGTGAATGTGTGCTGGAGGCATGTTAACACAGCCCAGAGCCACCAACCAGCACACAGGTCACGTGATCTCCATGAGTCCTCTAACACTGACACTATAGCTGCAGTTCCATTTACAGCGTCAACTACTACAGCAGTTTCTATCCCAATTCTAACCCCAAACGTGATCGCAAGGGGCCCGAGTGGACATGCTGTTCAGGGGGCCCGTATGACATTCATATTTACATGATTACAAAATGTCTGTTAACAAAGAAAAGAAAGTGACAGCATGCGAGCCATGTGATAGTGAGAAGTGTGGTAGTTCTGACAGCAAAAAGGTAACCATCAGAGAAATTATTCATCGTTAAAACAGAAATCCCATAATTCTGTTACATGCTCAAAAGGCATTATTTACATCTAGTTGCCTGCACATTAGAAGCATAAACTCACATCAGTACGTGTTTCAAGCTCAACCACTAGAGGGCCAGATCTCGAAATAATCACATGCCTGTAGTGTTACCTTTGGGATGTCATATTTCACTCTCAGATGCTTAACATTACACAAGTACAATGGGCTTCGTGTGTCCGTTAACAAATATGTTTTTATATTTGCCAAACTGTGCCAGTACAGCAGGCTGCTGTACAATCAGTGCTGCCCTCAGTAAGATCAGATGTTGACCTCTGACACAGGAGTAACCGCTGAGACCGCAGATGCTCGGATCTCATCAGGAGGGTTGGTCATGTCATAACAAAGCCGTTCACCTTCTCACAATAGAGAGGAAATATTGACCGAACCTACGCTAACCTCTCATATTGGCTTGATCACTGCCACGGTGAAAGATGTTTCTCTGCCCACTGCTCGTATTACAGCTGGCAATCACTCACGACTCTCAGAGGTGTGTGGCTAAATAGAGTACTGCGGTTCAGTGTACACACGCCTGAAATGCACACCACTGTTTATATGGTGATGCACTGCATGGACAAAAATTGGTACATTTTTCACATGCACACTGAGACTGGGAGTTTAGAATATACAGTAAATTTGTTATGAACACTGAACCAGACCAAAAAGCAAACAGGAGTTTTATTCACAGTTCAAGCAATACAGGTTATAGCAGATAAGTAAACACTTTTATTAATGGTTGGAATGGCTTCAGAGACATTGGAGGAGGTGTGTTGGTCTTGAGACCACTGGATGGGATTAACGGACAGGGTGCAAGTCAAGACGGGTTAAGGCTTCATGGAGATGGGAGAGGGTGTCTGGCTTGACATACTTGGTACCTGGACAATAAGAAATGGAGTAATTGAAGCGAGTGAAATATAAAGCCCATCTTGTCTTGGCAAGGATTTCCTTGGCTTCTTGAATATATTGCTCTTGTCGTCATTAAATAAAATGATTGTTAAGCATCCTTCAACCAATACCAATGTTGGTAAGTGCGGGCCAGTTCTAGACAGCTTCCACCTTCCCCTCATCCATCTGGATACCATGTTGTAACCATGTGCTGATGTTGTAACCAAGGAACTGCAGCTTTAATAAACAGATTAAATATTATTAGGACTTCTGCAACATGTTAACAATGTTTGGCCATCCTCTGGTGGTACAAGAGGATATCATCCATGTAGAATAGTACAAACTGGTGGAGGAACATCCAGAGCACCTCATCCATGAAATCCTGGAATACAAAGTGGGCACTGACAGTCCCACAAGTGGGCATGAGCAAGTACTCATAGAGGTTGTAGGGCCTGCTGAGATCCAACACAGGTCTGCTGGTATGAGGGGAAGCAGGTATCGATACTTCATTGTGATTTTGGTAATGAAGGCCAAAGGACTCTGTCCATCTTTGCCACAAAGAAGATTGTAGCAGCAGAGAAGGTCAAACAATGGATGTATCCTTGTTCCAATGCTTCCATAATATACTCCTGCTTGGGAACAGTAAGCAGATTTTCCCACAGGACACTGGCTCACACAGAAACAGACCGATGGAGCAAGTCCCATGGCTGGTGTGGTGGTAACTGTAACATGCGGTAGGGAACACTTGTTCCAACTGCTGGCAGGAGCAAGAGCTCTAAACTTGAGAGCATAATCATGAGCACACACTTCATCTTCATAAGTACACACATAGGAAGGGAAGACACAAGAGGTAATTGCAGGGGGTACACCCTGTGGCTATACACTGGAGATACGCAGTGGATCTAATAGCAGGAGAACAGGCAAGAAGTCTGCTCAGCATCAGTCAGACATCGGTAAAACAGTCCTTGTGACATCAGTGCTTCTATAGCAATTTTACGAAGCTGCAAGAATACTTTTTGTGTGCAAAAGAGAGAGTACCTCTGTGCATAGTCAATGCTTGTGCATGATGCTGCTGACGTAGAACACACATGTTCTGAGCCTTGTTTATGTGCAGAGGAAAGCATTGTGGTACTCTCCATAACCTCCATTATTGCGGAATATCTGACTTCAAGGAGAAGAACTGTTGATAAAACAAGTTTTTTGTTTTCATTGTCGAGAAAAAGGATTCTTGTAACCTCGTAAAATTATGGTTGAACAAAAAAGTAATTTCAAAATTACACATAAAGACGTATTAAGGTCAAACATACTATAGCCCGACTGATACAGGATTTTTAAGGCTGATACTGATACAAATATTTGTTGGTTTTAAAATCCGATATGCCGATATATCGGCCAGGTATTATTTTTTTTTATTTTTACTTTTCAGAAACGTGCAACAAAACATTAACAGAGTTCCCTAACATTAGTTATTTGTAGTTGTTTATGAATTTAACTAACATACTACGATAATGCAAGAAAAGTTTATTTTATTGTGTCAACAGAACAGAGGAACATCAAAATATATTAAAGTTCTAATAAATAACATGTATAAAAATACATGTTTCATAAATATAACTTTGAATAGGACTGGAGACAAATTCTGTTAAGTTCTGATAAATAACAACAGCAGCAAAATATA
>JAUMHQ010000066.1:818928-829158 GCA_032361165.1 Enteromius paludinosus | reverse complement strand
TCACACATTTAGACTGATTTGTGAACAATGTTTGAGAGAAATGGTAATATTGTGTATCTGGAATGAATTTTAGATCTCTAAGCCCATCTCATGAAAAATCGGAGCAGAAACAAAGGTGTTGCGTTTATATTTTTGTTGAGTGTATATATATAAACACACACACACACACATTTGTATATTTCTTTATATGTCTGTGTGCACATGTGACCTCTGACCTCCAGGATGTACTTCTGCAGGGACTGGATATCTTTAAGCGCCTCTGGGTCCTGATGAATGACCACCACCTCCTTCAGCGGGTACTGAAACAGATCACAGTGTCAGCAGATCACCAGCACACCAACCAGAGCTCTGCTGATGCTCATGAGCCTCTCTCACCTTCACCGGCAGGGTCTTCCTGTCCCGGATCACACGGCCCAGCTCGATGACCGACTGCATCTGAGACACGGCGCTCTCGATGCGCTTGTCAATCAGAGACTCCCTGACAGACACACACACACACACACACGTCATGCTGAGGAACAAGCCCAGATAAAGAGCTGGGACGCATCAAAACAGCTCGAACCAAAGAGCGCTTCTCGCTTGACCCTAAATACAAAATTAATAGTTTGCTTGAGTTTGGTTGTATATATTTACATTTTGTTTTTTTATGATTATTTGTGGTTTCATTTATATATACAGTAGTCAACATTTGAAGTGGATCAAAACCTTTCATCAAAGTTGTCCTAAAATCAAAAACAATACCTATTCTTGTCTTAGGACAACTTTGATGAACTTTCACGATCCACTTCAAATCTTGACCACTGTATATATGTGAAAAGTGCAGTTTATTTTAGCTGCACTGAAAAACAAACTTGTCTAATGTCTAATTAGCTTTGGTTTGAATCAAGTCCAAGCTCTGGAAGAGCAGGAAGATGTTAAATCAGTGTGCCCTCAGGACGGCCTCTACGTCTCTGACAGCAGGTCACCTCTGAGAAAAACACTAATACACACAGTACTACAGGACACTATGTGAAGTTATAAAAGCATTTTACTGCGCTGGACAGCACTCAAACCAGAGACCAGCTCATCAGAGGTACTCAGGGAAATGTGTTTACAGCCGGACATTAAAGGACACACTAAATCATGTCATCAGCACTCAACGTCTGACCAGACACAATAAAACCACAAACGCTCTTCTTTACGAGCCGCAGGACACACGTTTAAGATGAAGTTCATGGAATAAGGAAAAGCACTAATGTTCTTCCATCAAACGGCATCAGGCGTTGTGTAGAGTCACTTCTGAGCTTTAAATCTGATGGTGTCGCTCAACTGAAACTCCACATTCAACCCTATAATATCAAAGCTCATTTAATCATCTCATCACTGAGTTTTAAATTCATTCTACTGTAACTTTTTCAATTAAAATAAATGAGGTTTTCAGAAATCACTTCAAAAATAGAATTGCATCAGCTTGAGCTAAATGTGTTTTTCTATTTATTACGACACACTAGGTGTTAGTTACAGGCCATGAGCCACAGCAAGATATATAGTTTACAACTAAAATATTATTACATTCAAAAGTCTGGGATGATTTCCTTTTTTATAAAACTTTAAAAAGCATTTCTTTCTAATAGAAATCTTTTAGACTCTTAGAAACCAATGCAATACATTCTCTCTTTTTTTTTCTTCAAAGAAATGAATACTTTTATTCAGCAAAGATGTGCTAAATTGATCAAAAGAGACTGTAAAGACTTATATTGTCTCAAAATATTTCAATTTTAAATAAATAATGTTGTAATTACGCTGAAAATCAAGCTTTGATCCCAGAAATGCATTGTATTTTAATGTACAATAAAACAGAAAACGTCTCCGTTACGTATGTAACCCTCGTTCCCTGATGGAGGGAACCGAGACGTTATGTCATGACGACAGACTGGGGTCTTGCCTAGAGCCCTGATTCGCTCTGCTTAGGAGAAAACACCAATCAAAATTGGCAAGAGGTTAAACAATCCTGAGCCACTCCCCTTCATCCGGGTATAAAGAGGTGACAGGTGCAACACTCAGATTTGCTGGATTTCCAAGGTCGTGACGAGAGGACACAACGTCTCCGCTCCCTCCATCAGGAAACAAGGGTTACATACGTAAACCACGATCCCTGTCTGTCAGTCACTACACGTGATGTAGCACTACAAATAACTCGTAGTGAGCTCTTATTGCAGAAAAGTCTTCTTTGAAATAAACATTGCATATGTTACTGATGTCAAACGTCTGAATCTCAGTGTATGCTAGGACGAGAAAGGGCAATGATGTGTCTGTGTGAAATTTAAAGCTGTGCACCTGACATGAGGCAGCATGAGGTAGTGAATGCTTCCCGTGTCCTTCTCCTCCACCGACGCCGGGTCGATCAGATGACGCAGGTTCTGGTACATCAGCTCCGTTATGAACGGCGTGAAGGGAGCCTGAGACCAGGAAACACACCATGAGTGAAGGAACACAGCAATGAAAGCACAACTCTGTTCAAGGAAGCATCATGACACAGAGCCAAGGTGAATAACGGACATCATACTCATAAACCAGGTCATTTCTTTGCCTTCTGCATAACGACATGAACTATTAAGGCACAAACGACACAAAAGGAGGGGTTGCATTTGAAGATTTCTATTTTTAAAACATATAACATTTGTGTTATAAATTGTTATGAATTTTATACATACATACACACACACACACACTACCAGTCAAAAGTTTGGAAACAGTAATATTTTTTTATTTTCAAGATGTTCATCAAGGCTGCATTTATTTTATCAAAATACAGAAAAATAATAATATTGTGATGTAAAATAACAATTTTCTATTTTAATAAACATTAAAATCTAATGTATTTCTGTGATGTTCAGCTGTATTACTCCAGTCGTCAGTGTCACACCATCCTTCAAATATCCTTCTAATATACCGATTTATTATCTGTGCTGGACACTGTTGTGCTGCTTCATATTATTTTTGGGACCTGTGATTTTTCCAGGATTCTTGAACAAATAAATGATAAAAAAAAGAAGAGCATTTATTTTAAATAGAAACCCTTTCTAACAATACACACTACCATTCAAAAGTTTGGGCTCAGTACATTTTCACAACACTGATCATTCTAATAATAAATCATTATATTAGAATGATTTCTGAAGGATCATGTGACACTTTAGGCTGGAGTAACGACTGAAATTTAGCTTTGCATCACAGAAATAAATTAGATTTTAAAGTATATTAAAATTGAAACCCATTATTTTAAATGGTAAAAATATTTCACAATATTAGTTTTTTTCCTGTATCTTTTATTAAATAAATGCAGCCTTGATGAACATAAGAAACATCTTTTAAAAATCTCATTGTTTCCAAACTTTTGACTGGTAGTATATATATATATATATATGTGTGTGGATAGTTGAGGTATTGTGGTGTGACAGAAAAAAAAAAAAATCTCTAACACTGAAGATAAATGCTATTTATAACTAGAAATAAAAAAAATCTATAATTTTTTTGCTGTCACACCATAATATTTATTTCTAATATTTATTTGTCAACTACCTATATATTTTAGCATACAAATCAGCAGTTTTATTTTAGTATTGCACAATAATTGTTCCCGCAGCATCACTACTCATCACGAACCACTGAGAATGAGCACATTCCTTCTGCTCTACATCTGAAGCATGTAGGAGCTGCGAGCACTGGTGTGACTCACCATCAGTCTGCACATGGAGAAGAGCACACTGAAGAGGGTCTCCAGGGCTCGCATGCAGTCTTCAGTACCACTTTCACCCTGAGAGAGAGAAAGAGAGAGAGGGGCTAACAGCTGCAAGCACATAACACGCAACACACTGCCTCTACAGTGCACTGTCACAACACTACATCATGTGTGAGCCTGCAGGACCAGCTCGGTGTTTACACTCGTGTCAACACCAGAATGTACAGAGACGCCCTGTGATGAGAGCTAAACATGCACAGAATGACCAAGACAAACTGAAAAGACAAATAAAGCACAGATTTAATTGTTAACGCAAAATTTAATCAATGCATCAATTTGATCAATATTAGAAAATGCAAATGGGCCTATGACAAACACCTGGGGTACACCCATTTAAAAAAAAACATTTCTTGTCATAACAAACCTTGGTTTGAGAATATAATTGAGAATGAGAATTATGAGATTGAACAAAATGACTAAAAATGTGCAAATTAGCAAAACGAAACGTGTCATTTTCTTTTTAGCATTGCATTAATAAACCCTTCTATTACAGTTTAATGAAAGTCTATATTAAATGTAGTTCACAACAACAGAATGTTTTGGAGATCAAGGTGGTTGAATAATTTATATTAACATGTTTTACCTCCTCTAATATTCCCTCACATATTCCACTCATCTTTTTTTCAAACCACCTGTTCTATGCAGTGTTGCAAACCTCACGAATATTACTCTCTATTAGGGCTGGGCAATCAAGGAACCAGCTTTACTGACGAGACGCGCATGAATTTACTGGGTGATAAGTTGCCCAGCCCTACTCGCTATGATAGTGTACTACTGAGCTACAGGCATGAAAATGGGTCAGGGGTGAAAAAGGTGAGAAGGGGGCTTGAGGGGTGATGTGGTCCCACAGAATAAATATTACGGCCTCTTTGGTGACATTCTTTAAATTAAAGTGTTTATTCTTCCATCATGACAGACAAGGGTTTTTTTTTGGAGGGCAAAGAAATCAACATAAGGATTTTCTACCATTATCAAAAAACATACCATCAACTACAAATGCTATTTGCTACTGCAGACAGAGCATGCCAGTAGCCTGTAAAATTGTACAGTAGTAGTAGCACAGGTTCTGAAAAAATACTGTACTGACATTTGTCTAAAGACATGTGTTCATCCCTTAAATAAAAGGACACCCCTTGCTCTTTTACTGAGACCTTGCCCTCCAGTTGAAGCCACGACCAAATCCAGCTGCATTTCAACCCAGCACCCAGCTGTTTAACCAGAGCTGCGTCGTTCTGCCCCAACACACTAAAATAATGTTAGTAGTAGTGTTAACGATACTTTAGCATTAAATGTAACTTACTCTCTTAAGGGTACGTTCACATGAAGCGTCTAAAAGCGAGTGCAAAACGCGAGGCGCGTCGCTTCCTCCACCAATTTCAAAGCGCTTACTGCTACTAGGAAACCATGAAAGCGCTGTCAGTTACAAAATCATCTCTGCGCGGCTCTGTTGAAAATAAAGAGCTTGCGCACGCGCTGCATGTAAACGGCCCCTAAGCCTTTGGTGACACAAACACCACAAAATTAGATTGTGGATCTCTCCCCTGTCGTCTTCTCCCAAGCAGATTGTGGATGTCAGTGGATGGCGCGCACGGCCTACGAACGCAGGAAGCTCAGCTTTCACAGTTTAAAATGGCTCAATTCCACTTTATATTAAGTTCTAAATAATCAATACCATCCAAGACTGACCCCCCACCCCCTCAAAAAGAGTTTTCCAGCGGATCTACACGATTCACGTGGGTCACCTGTTTGGGCTTCAAAACGGCGAATTTGCCGAAAAGTGAGGGATTTTCATGTCTGGAGCACATGGGACATTATCTTCACTACAAAACAATACAGCACTCACTGCATAAAACTGTTCTGCATAACTGTGGAAGAATGGATTTGTTGTGGCGTATGTGCCAAATGTGTCCCTCAAAGTCATAACTGCTGTGACTGTACCAGAAAAACAAAGCAGGAAAAAGAACATCTTTGGGTTGAAGTTGGGCTTAAGCTGGTAAACCTCTTCTGTCTATAATAACCCACTCAGACTCAATTGCATTTCGTATCCATTGCGTCCTGATAAAAATGCATGCGTTTTCTTTTGTTCGTAAATGGACCAAGCATGGATTGAACAGAAACTTCTTTTGGCATTCTGCACAATACGGATGAATGACTTTCAGAGATGAGATCTCATTTAAACATTGCAGATCTATGCATCGTGGGCTTTATAATGGTTTTCAGATCACAAGCATAGCGGTTTCCACATAAAAACTAGAGGCTAGAACAAATATATTCTTTCTTTCTTTCGATTAATAAAGAAATCTGAACAATGCCCAGGATATTTCCGACAGGTTTTGTGAGACTGGCCTGATGTTGACTGTGCATGACTAATACTGTGCCCACCTTCAGCCGCCTGCGGTTCATCCGCACATACCAGTTGGTGAGCATATCCACGAACTTGACAAGTTTGGGAACCACCGTATAGAGTCTGTAGGCTGCAAACACAAGCACACAAAAAACAGATCTATTTCAGACTGTCCTTGTTGTCAAAGCACTTCAGGTGTAGGAGTTACCCATTAACTGCTCGCTCACCTCCCATCTCATCTCTGAAGAACTGAATGAGGGACTGAGTGAAAGATTGGATCCATTTATCCATGATGTTGTCGCTCACGCTGGCTGTGCTCTCGTTGTACAGGAACTCGATGGCCTCTTCCTAATGAGAGCAGAGAGAGACGCGAGTGAGCTCAAACTGTCTATATGTGTGCGTTTATCATCTCTGTGTACTGGAAGAGAAGCACTGAGCAGATCCACGCACATCTACTCTACTGACTCTCAAGAAGAGGTTTGGAAGAAGTTTGAAACGGTACACCAGTAAAGGAATATGTTTGGTTCTTATTTACCATTTTCTAGTCATCAAACCTAATTTGAGCTCAAATATGACATGTCCATATGACCTTGATAACGCTAAATTTCATGCTAAAGCTTTGTAAAAGTAGCACTCAAGACATTCTGCTCAGCATCCACTTTCATCTTCCACAGAGAAGAGGAAGTCAGCATGTAGAAAAAACAGAAACTGCCTCTGCTCATCATCTTCAGTGATGCTCAGCTCCAGACACACGAGAGGATGACTACATCAGGTGTCCTAAACTTTCTGACCGGTGAACTCATCTGAGCCTTAACGCTAAGTTTATTACTCTCATATGTCAAGTGGTGGTGAAATATTGAAAGCTTTTTTTTATTTTATTAACTTAAAATAACTTTTCTGTTTAAATATATTTGAAAAGGTCATCTTTTCTTCCACCGTAACAGAAGCTAAACAGAAAACATTATAACATGCTGATTTGCCGTTTAAGACCTACTATCAATGTTGAAAACGTTTGTGGTACGTTTTATGTTACAGGGTTCGCTGACGAACAGAAAGTTCAGAGCACTGTACAAAACAACAGAGTTTAACAGTAAAAGACTGTAAAATGCTACAGTAAAAATGTTGCTTTCACTTTATTTTGATGGTCCCCTTAACACATTCTGTTGATTATAAGTAACATTGCACCTACATATCTACTAACTCTCAATATCGTGCTAGCACAGTATTAGTAGACTGGTAGGGTTAGGGTTAGAATAGGTTGATATGTACTTGCAAAGTTACTTCTAGTCAGTAGAGCGTCTTTTGGGAGACCATCACAATAAAGAGTTAGCAGATATTAATTAGAGAGTGTTCTAATATTCTAATGAGAGTTAGTGGACATGTAGGTGCAAAGCTACTTATTGTCAACAGATTGTTCAAAAGGGACCATCAAAATAAAGTGTCACCAAAATGTTGAATGGTTAAATGCACCCCCTGCATTTGGTGCTTATGGGTGTATTTCAAAGATACAGCACAGATTTCAGTGCTTTGATACACTGGTATTAACATTATATCATTATATGAAACTACAGCACTTAACTGAGGCCACAAAAACTGAACTAGACTAAAAGTTCTGTGCTGACTGAGTGAAGGCTTCAGTGGATCAAAGAGGCTCTGAGGTGTTCCAGGAGATCCAGTCAGACTGTACCTTCTGCAGTCTCTGGACGTTCTGCACCAGGAAGCGGTAGGCGTTGTACCAGGGCAGGAAGACGTCTTTGAGCACGTCTCGAACCCCTTCTTCTTTGAAGCGCAGGTTCTCAGCACGGACCACGGGGGAGTTGATCAGATACAGTCTGGAGGGACAGAAAGTATGAAATCAGAGCTGAAAGAGCATGAGGAAGATCGATCCTCCAGCTGAAGAGCACCTCTACGGGTAATTGTTTGAGTTAAATTGCATTATCTGACTGTGTATTTAAATTCAACAGCGACAACCTGATTCGTTACATACCTTGATTGAATTTGTTCCGACATGGTTTAATTCTGAGTTCTTGTCATATTATATTACCGTTTTTTCAAACTACAGCAAATAAACTGTGATAATTAGAGAAATGTTAAGGTGTCAAGTTTGACTGCATCACATATATTGCAAATATTCAATATATCACGAATCCCTGACACTCAACAAACTAAAGGAGGAAGTCATGGTGCTTTTTATGTGAGAGCATTCAGTGTGCATGGCCCCATATGGATGGACATAAATATCTTATTAATCATTACCCATATGCTCAGGTCACAACTGTGCTTGAGGGGGTTTCAAATGACTTTTAGATGGATGTCTGTAGATATTGTGAAGACGGAGAACGGTTTGTGTCGGTGTGTGATGTGTGGTTCTCTCACCGGAGCGCGTCAGCGCCGTAGTTCTGCACAATCAGGCCAGGGTCGGGGTAATTCTTCTTACGCTTGCTCATTTTCTGTCCGTCACTGCACACACAACACACATGCACACACACATTGGCAGAGATTCCAGGTCAGAGAGCGGTACTGTGTTCCTGCCTGAGGCCGGAGTGTGTGTGTGTGTGCGCATGCGCTCACGTTTTTGGACAAATGAGGACATAAATGTATATGATGAAATGGGTATGACATAAGTATTATAAGGAGGAGGCGACTTTTCTAAACATTCAAATATGTCCCCACTTTTCAAAATGCTTTTAAACCACACAGAATGGAGTGTATTCAAAATATGAAATATCAGAAAGAGTAACACTTTATTTCAAGGAGTAATTACCTAGTGAGAACTAAGTAGTTGTACTTACATAAAACATAATGTATTTATGTACGCATCATGTAAGGTATGGAACACTTTGCACTTACAGTTGTAGTTACGGAGATGTAACAGGCTGCTACTGTTACACATTTGTTACAGACAGAGTCTGTTACACAGCTTCTTCTGAAACCAAAACACTGTACATATGTGTTGCAGACAACGTAATTATAAATTCAAGCACACAGACATAAGCTACTTAAAGTGTATCACGATTGTACTTAAGTGTAAGTATCTGTGTAACAGACTCTGTGTGTAACAGTAGCTGTCTGTTACATCATCATCATTACAGGCTGCTCCATAACTTAGTTACATGATAAGTACATTTTATTTCATATCAATACAATGACTACCACTAAGTACCTGATTAGGTCATTACTCTGTATTATGACACCTTAAAATAAAGTGTTACCGCAGAAAGTTTCCTCTAAGAGGTGCAGTTAGGTGTAGGGTTGGTGTAGGGCAATAGCACATGCAGTTTATACAGTATAAAAACCATTACGCCTATAGAATGTCCCCACTTTTCACAAAAACTAACATGTGTGTGTGTGTTACCTCGCCAGAACCAGGCCGTTTACAATTACGTTCTTGAACGGTGGCTTCCCAAACAGAGCGGTGGAGAGCACCAGCAGCGTGTAGAACCTACAGCAGAGAGACGCATCACTAACATTTACTGCACACACCACAGGTACACTACAGAGACTGCACTCAGACTCACACACATGCATCACACCACCAAACAACGCAAAATAACCCTGACTCATCAGATCCATCTTAAACAGACTCATTCGGCTTCCTGTGTGTGAGAATAATGTACTGTGACTGTGTTTCCAGTGTAAATACGTGTATTCTCTTTAAATACACAGCTCAGGGTGTTTTTTTAACCGCAAATGTTAGAGCAAAAGGCTGTGTAGTATGCATTTTCAATAAACAATTAATACGTGATTTAAAACAGAGATTATGATGTTTGGTGGATCCGTGGCAAATGTGTGGGAATACATAAATAAAGTGTGCTGTCTCACAGATCTGGAAATACATGCATTATTAAATGAAGCGTCAAATTTAACCCCAAAATATTAGTATGCTTTTGCCTATAAGAGATAATTAACCCTCCTTCCCAGTTTTCAATAATGCAACAGGGAAAACGGATAAGAGCGACCTCCATGGGATTCATATACACACTCACACACACACACACACATATATACACTGCTCAAAAAAATAAAAAGGAACACTAAAAAAACACATCCTAGATCTGAATGAATGAAATATTCTTATTAAATACTTTGTTCTTTACATAGTTGA
>JAUMHQ010000066.1:776030-786627 GCA_032361165.1 Enteromius paludinosus | reverse complement strand
GTGCATTAAATTACATTATGTGACCACAGAGAAGCAAGATAATATGACGCACTTGTAATGAATATGCAAATTGACGCGTGACGTCATCTAGCGACTTTTCGTGCATGGTGTCCCTTATTTTGACTTGTTGAAGGTGGCAACCCTATTTTGTACGCAAGTTAAAATTCTGTAATGTTTTGTGGTCACTAGCGAAAATGTGCAGTCACTACCAAAAAATGGGATGTTTTGAAGAAATAAAAGTATTCTAAACTATTAACTAAGATGTTTTGGAAGTCTTTGGTTCAGTATATAATCAAATGAATAAATCCTTAACTTTAAAATCAGTCTGATCAACTTTTTGGGTTCAAAATAAAACAAATCTCATACATCACACTAGAAGCACTGTAAAAAAATGATTTACCTTTGTGGAAAAAAAATGAAATGGCAAGATGTTTATAATGTAGTCAATAAAACCCTTATTAAAGGATTAATACTGCGTTTTGTGAGTGACACATTTGGAGAGAGGACAAATATGTCAAAAGTTCCTAAAAATACAATCTAGAATTAACTGCACAATTAATAAAAATATCTTGTATATTTTACAATTAGTTATTAGGGGGTTGTAGACGGGAGACGTTTCCAACTCTAACTCTGGACCCATCTGTAGAAATGCAAGGTGGACAGAAAGAGTATAGTCACTGACTGATGATATAACGAGGAACAACTATAATGTATATAAACTTTCTCAAATTGCAAGAAAGTCAGAAACGCAAGATAAAAGTACTACCTTTTTTATTATCACATTATATAACACACGCCAATACCTCTCACATATATTTTTATCCAAAACTGAAAAGCCGTAGGTGAGTCAGTAATGACTTTATGACTAGTTATTTCCTAAAGTAAATCATTTTCCCATTTAGACCTGTATGAAGATTATTATTAACGGTAACGTCCTCGTGTTTCACAGGACATCGAGTGAACTCACATGTGCGCGTGTTAATAAAGAGTATTTTCAGTAAAACCACAGCAAAATGTAATAAATCACAGGCCCGTGAGCTCAGCAGGTGTGTCCGATCATCACTGAACCTCCAGAAACGCTGCCGTCTCCTCACAGTGTGTTCATACACACCAATCAAGACACAGACAGACACCGTTTGTCAAAGCATGGCTTTATTGTGGATGGTATAAAGTCCTTCTGGAGAACATCTGTACACCGTTGACTCTCTGGGGTCGTTCCTCATCTATTTGGATGCCTGCTTCTTGGCGATGGTCTTCACGCCCTTCTTGTTGTGTTTCTTAGCGAAGCGCATGTTCCTCAGGAACTTAGGGTCCACCTGAAACAACACGAGTTTAACTCCCAGTTATAAGAGTTATAAACTTCCTTAATATTTTTGATATGAAACAGTCAAGCTTTCAAAATATCATAACCCTCTAATTTTCAGACACACAAAATTGTGTGTTCCTTTTTTTGTTTGGGGTGTTAAAAGTTAATTTGGACCATTTTTACCATGCAATATAACAGAAACGCATCGGTCAAGAACTTCTGCAACAAACCTGATTAGCCTTAACGAGCTAGATTTAACTTAGAGCTGTCCAAATACCAGTAGGGCACTACCAGAGGTTTACCATTTCTGATAAAAACTGGACGTGCAGATCGGTGCAGTCCAACAGCTTACATTACCCACAACCCATCACTCCTCGGAGGAGCGCTCAATTACAAAGCGCTAAAAGAGAACTGCAGATTGTGAACCCAGCAGTGAAGCGGAGAGGTTCAGAAGGTTTCATACTTCATCTACAACAGAATGAGTTTCTAAATACATGAATACAACCTGCTGAAAACAGGAAAGAGCTTGACCCTCTGATTTTTTACAGATGGACAACACCGTCCTAATGACCTCAGTTCATCCATCAAGATGACTGAAAGCAGCGTCATTCATGCCAGGCCAGTACTTGGCCAGGTCACTTTTTGTTCTCGTTTTTCCATGATAATTTGTAAAGAAGTCGTTTTCTGTGACAAACAGCACCTACAGTAGAGGGATGCATCGAGAGGACTAACCCCTCGCCCTCTCTATATCAGTGTATAATCAGAGCACATCACTTCAGCTCAGAGATCAACAACATTCATTTCAGTCACACTCGGTGTAGTTTGAGATCACTCAACAGTGACCGAGAGTGCAAGCATCCCTCACACACACACGCGTTCAGAGAAGCAGAGCTCTTACCCCTTTCAGAGACTCGTAGCGATGAGACCGCGGCTTCTTGATGCCGTTCCTGTGCCACTTACGAGCTGTACACAGAGAGAGAGAGAGAGAGATCAGCTACACATCCTCAGCACCTACACACGCCACTGGATCCGGGAACACTTACACTGGTTGTGTGTGGTATGGTTCTTCGACTTGGCCATTTCTGATCACTGTCTGCTAACAGAGAAACGGAAGAGGGAGGTTAGAGCACGTTCAGAACACACATCTAAACACACAGCGTTCACACGGTTACTCAGACCAGTTTAGCGCGCGTCTCAAACTAAAACCAGACTTGTTGAGCGCCGTGCTAACAGCTAGCTCACAGCAGACGCTATTTCTCTATTTACTGCACAATCCGCGCGCGCACGGCCTCGATACCGCTCCCGCGCCGCGCGCTCACACTCGCTCAACACAACACTGAAGTCAGGAGTCCATAACTCTCTCCAGATCTGGAGGATTACTGCAGATTTCATTTATCAGGAGACTAACTCAGTACCTGCCACACGAAGCGCACGACAACCGGAAGAGAGAGAGACAGCGGGGCATTGTGGGAGATAAGAGTCCCTTTCGCCGGATGTGACGCGCGACAAAATGCGACGCACTCACAAACGTAAACAAACGCAGTGTTATTTCACTTCTTACTAAGTGTAGCTCTTTGGAGAGGGTGCTAACTATATGTAAATATATGATTTCATATTAGTGTAAAACAAAGTAACCAGAACGATTCTTGTTTAAAGAGACCTCAATGATTCCTCTTAACAATAGCTGTAACTCAAACCGAGACTGACTGAGCAGGAATATGACATCTGCTCGATGATAGTGTTGATTAAATTATGAACCAGTTATTGGAGATATTAAAAAGAAACTGATTTTATGGTTACAGCTGCAGGTATTTGTTTGTTGAGGAAGCACAGGAGACATTAGGTCAGAAAGTGCTGTTATGAACAGGAGTTTACACCCCCTGTGCAGAATCTGCCAAATCTTAATTATATTACCAATTAATTTTTTTATTTAGCACTGACCTGCATAACATATTTCACATAAAAGACATTTACATATAGTCCACAAGAGAAAATAGCAGTTGATGCACGTGAATGAGCACATTCAAAAGTTTACACCCCCTTTGCTCTGTGTGTTTTAGTTTAGTGACAGTGGTTCACGAGTCTCTTGTTTGTCCTGAACACTCAAACTTCCTGCTGTTCTTGGAAATCCTTCAGCTCCCACAGGTTCTTTGGATTTCCTGCATATGTGTATCTGAACAATTAAGATCCATCGTGTTCACACTGAGGGCCGAGAGACTCAAACTCTATCACAGAAGGAGATCTCTTTCTTATTCTTTCTTAAAAATCTTCTTCTTGCAAACATGTAACAACCTTTGAAGGGCAGTACCAAATGAAAAAAATTATGATATTTAGGCAAAATAAGAAACATGTACACATATCTATTCTGTTCAAAAATGTTCACGCCCCGGCTCTTCATGTGTGCTTTTTCCTTCTGTTGATGTAAATACATATGAATGTGTTGGTTTACATTTTCTACATTTTGCCTCCTTAAATAATAGTTTTAAGATGGACGGGTTAAAACAGCACTTCCTAATATTGTTTTCTCTTCTTTTTTTATTGTTATTTTAATATCACAAGTGCCCCTGGTACTATCAAATGTAGTTAATAAACATAATTTCAAGAACTTGCCCTTTTGATGAAATTATTGTTACTATTTGTGCTTCGTCTGCCTTGTCTGGACTGAACAGAGGAATGAGACACACCGTCTCCCACTGAACTACACTCCAGAGGAAAGTGTGAAGGATGTTTCTGGTAAACTTTGTATTTTGTAAGAACTATAACTAAACTGTTTTCTGCGCTGTCTTTACTAAAGTCTATACATCTTCTGTAACCTGTCGTTTCATTTCTGATTGTTCTTACTGCGTCATTGACATGTTGTTTGTCATGACAATCAAAAAATACAATAAAAAGCAGGTCGGTAATGCAGTACAGCACGTGTCCAGCAGATGTCAGCGGAAACACACGTAACATCCGCTAGCGTCACAAATCACGAGACTTCACATGTAGTAAAGGCTCACAGCAGCTGGGCTCCGAGACTCAGGGTTTGATGCAGATGTGTTTATAGAGCAGAGAAAGTGAACGGTCACTCACAGACTCGGTGAGATGTTTTCAGAAGGCTTTCAGCTGTATGAAGATATGACTGCAATATCTGTGCGTCTCTCTCTTTGTCTCTAGTGAAGCCCAAACAATCACTCGCTGCTATTAATAACTCTTCCTCTGCCTCTGGCCTTCTAATGATATGCAGAGGCTTCAATGGTCTATATTTAGAAGAGAGCTGCTCAGCGGAGCCAAAACCCCCTTTCACATCAGTCCTGCGGGCCTCAAACCAAGATCTGATTAAACATTACAAGCTCAAAAACGTTCTTGAAAATAAAACAAGCATAGATGAATTCTACAAAATATGATCTGTAATGTGCACTTGGAATATACACAGACTTGAGATGATAATAATGCACAGCAGCGCATCTAGGAAGATCTCCAGAGCTCCTACAGCATCTTGTCTCTTCTCTTTTACATAACAGGTCCACAGAGAGACAGGCCCGGCTAAACCCAATCCCAGAGAGCCTCAGCCTCACCACACACACACACACACACACACACACACACTGCTCCTTCATATATCCATATATCCACAAACATCCTCCAGATCTCACTCCTACCGAAGGATGAAATCTCTCACTATCTGTTCTGCCATGAGTGCTGGGTTTGCTGATATTAACCCAGAAACCTCTGCTGTAAATGAAGGCCTGTGTTTCGAAGCCATCAGATATGAGGGTTACGGTGTAAATGCATGCTCACAGCAGCACTCGCACTGTTTCTGACACTTCTGGCTCTTCCTCTTAAAACCGAGTCATGACGGTGTAATGCTGTTGCACAGTAAACTGGATTTCATGATCAGATTACAAAAATGAGTTTTGAAATACTCATAATCAGACTAGTTACTTTTGTACTCATTACACAACTATTATACACTCAAGGCTGTGTCGTTTTTCCTTCAGGTAAACAATACACATAGTTCATCTTTTTTCAGTAAGTGTTTGATTGTGATTGCTGTTTATTCAATATTTTATGATTTAATTGATTATTAGCTTTTCATTAAAGCTATGAACCCCATGCGTTTTTTCATAAACCCTGACGTAATGTAATGTTCAATGTACTTCATGTTGTTAAATAACAAAAAAATAAATTTATTTTACTTTGTATAACTTTATATCAGTTTGGTACATTATTATTCAAATTAAATCAATGTGAGAAACGAGTTAGGTCAAAGGTAATCTACAAGGAATAATTTACAGTCCATTCTCCTCTTTCCTTTTATTATAATATCATTAGTTTTTATTTCTTGAAACTGTGTTTTGTGCGTCAAAGGCTGTTCAGTGTAGTCCTAGTCTGTGACACATCAACAAAAACATTTAAAAAACTGCTGTGTTGACTAATACATATTTTGTAATATTTCGGATGGATTCCCTCAATCACCTGCACACAGAAACTCCTGAGTTTTGCCCAAATAATAAAAAAAAAAAACAGGCAAAATGCAGTGGTCATAATAATAATGGCTTGTGTTAGAGATGCCGGCTCGGGTTACAGACGCTCTCTGGAGGGGTTTGGGCCGGGGACATTTGGATGTCATTACAGTGCAGGCCGGTTCTGTAATCAGTGCCTTCAGCTTCCTCTTTCTTCTGAAACAAAAGCCTCGGCGGTGCGCCCGACTTTAGCTCACGCCAGGCTCGGGGGGCTTTTCTGCCACAGACACACATGCAGCAGGGCACACGGGTCCTTTCAGTCCCCTCCCGGGCCCTTGCCATCCTCTGTGTTTGTGAGTGTTCAGCGTGCTGATAGAGGCGCTCTCTCTGTCAGGAGGGAGACAGATAAATCAGAAATCAAAGCAGGCTCTGATTGGTCGAGAGGAGAGTGAATGGAGACAGCGGATCTGAATGAGTCTTCCAAAGAACCAGCTGTATGAGACACAGATCACGGCTCCCAGCGACCTAGTTTGATGCCATTCTACTGTGTGACTGTCAGAAAAGAGATGGGACGGTCCTGTGTTGTGACACAAGTGTGAAGTAGAGCACGCTTAACCCCTTAAACACGACACTCCTGTCTGTGCCCCTGTAAAATACATTAACTTCATACTGAGTGTGGTTCAAATCTGTTTATTCGGAGTACTGCTTGTGCATAATGTCCTAATATTAAGCCTAAAATGTGTAACTATTAATAAAGATCGTACGAGCAGTGAATGCTATCGGTGTTTCAATTCTTTGCATTAGTTCCACAACATCTTCAGGTAGACTATTAAAATGAGTTGTTCCAGTTTAGCAGATTTTAAGCTTGTTAGTTCAGCATACTGAATGTACAACTACAGTATAAGTACATCAATATGTAAATGTATTTGTTGTATACTTAGCTTGAAATAAATGCATTTCGGATGCTTTTTAGGGGATTTATTTGTCTTTAGGGCCTCTTCTGAGAGGAAACCGGCAGACGTGGCCATGAGAAACATTCAAGTCCGTACAATCAGAAGAGAAATTAAGTTATGTAAGGTGCGGCTGATGACTCACGCTCTTGGTCACACACACACAGGCGTAGTATTTTTAACCCAGCTTTATTGAGCAATCCATGCACCACTCCCAGTCACAGCTCACAGCCACTGACCTGCGCTTGCTCTGATAAGATCGGACAGAAACACACGCATGCAGTGTGTGTTCACTTTCACAGATCTACAGATCGATATAGCTCGGCCTGAGCCCAGTGCCATCATGTGTTTGCACACAACGCATCTGAAAGATGAAAGCTGTATTGAAGTAGTTGTGGTTAATTGCTCCATCCCGCTGCGATGACTTCATTGACTTGTGTGGCAGCTCATTCAGAAAACATGGTCCGTTGACTTTCATGATGATGATGCTTTCTGAATCTCACAAGAGATGTGTACACGTCCTGAAGAAATCTGAGTGGTGTTTATTCACGCAAAAGATGCCATCAGGGTAACTTGGATGGTTGCCAGGGTTTTGTTGTGAGGTTGCTAGGGTGTTCTGTGCGGTTGCTAGGGTGTTAAGTCCTGTGTGGTGCTCAAGAGGTAAAACTCATCACTTAAGTACGACACACACACTCATCAACAACACACATGATTTGAGGAATCATTGACAAAAACAGCACGCTGATCTACTGTTTAAACTGATTGTTATTTTTCAGATTCTGCTCAGCTTAGATTTGAAAACAATAATTAAAGCTTTTAAGTGTTGGCCTGTCTATACAATATGCTAGTATTGTGTTAAAACATGACAGAACCATGTTGTTAATATATTTAATGTGTCTATAACAAGCTAGTTATATGTTAAAACATGCAAGAAAACTGTTCAAATATGCTAGAAACATCCAATCGTGATAGCAGCATGCTTAACCCATGTACAGCCTTTATTTGGGGTGTACACTCAGGGTCTGTGGGGTCCTTAGACAAAATGTAACTGTAAACATTTTTTTAAAACCAATGAAATTTTATTTTGTTCATTAATGTTTTGACTTCACATTTTTAGAGAATTTATCAAATTTATGAAATAGCCAATAGTGGAGCTCTGCAGCCATCTACTGGTAAAAATAGAATCATTTTTCGTTATCAGAAAAAAATATAAAAATGATCTTTTATATAAATTGTAAATATATGAAAGGTCCTCCAAAAACGACCAAAATGTGAAGTAAAAACAATAATACAAATAGAAATGTACATTTGTTTATAAAAACCCAATTAGTTTGTTGCAAAATTACATTCTGTTTCATGAAAACCATGAGTGTGAGTTGCAAGATGGAGCTAAACAGATGGAGGACACCGGCCCTCCAGGACCCAGTTTAGACAGCGCTGGTATATAACATGCTAGCAAAGTTTTAACAAATACTTGAGACATTTAAAGCATTCATTGTGTCTGACAGCAACCGGTTAAAACATGCTGGAAAAGGGTTAAACCATGTTAGAAGCAAACTAGCATGTGAGCAATATGCTAGCAATAATTACAATATGCTAAAACATTCAATAAATGTGCTAAAACGCTACAAGTATGCTAGCATATGTTACAACAACATGTAGCACGGTCTTAATCATGCTGGCAACAACATTCTGGGACCTGTTAATATCAATATCAGCTTTTATATTCAATCTATTTTGTTTATGTCTGGAGTAGGCCTACAAATACTGCGGATTACTGTAATGTCTCATGTTTAGTAGAAGTAAAACAACAGAGTAACACCTTCTAAGAACAAAAACAGTATATGCTGGTTAGGTATGTTATGAAGCTGGGATGGTTTAAGGTGCCTTATGCTGGCCAACAATCTAACATGCTGTTTATTGATAGTTAGTAAAATAGTTGATAAGTTTAGGAATGGGGTGGATGAAGGGGTCTAGTCATGCAGAACAAGGCATTTATATGTTCTTAATAAGTATATAAACAGCCAATATTCTAGTAGTATGCATGCTAATAAGCAGCTAGGTAATGGTGAGAATTGGTCCTTAAAATAAAGTGTTACCAACAACTTAATCTAGACCAGGAGGCAGGGATGTTTTGAGCTTCAGTACAAGTTCCTACCCGCCTGAGCGTTTAGCTGAAGCGTTTACACGCCCCATCTGAGAGCCAATGACGTGCGAGGCAGAGCACTTCTGGGTAAAATGCATTTCCTGTAGATCAGACATGAAAAGACACATCTGATGATAAAGGCTCTGCATATTTCCCTAGGCCACCCGTGTGCCTGCTGCACCATAGACCATTATCTGAACGCATCTGAACATCTGGAGCTCCTCCTGCCAAATGCTTTCGCAATTAATGCCCTGACAAGGCAGAGGAACAGCTGTGTGAGGTGTCTGCTACGGGAAGCTCCACTATCACACTGGAACAAACCTCTGCTAACCCTAGTAAAACTCTTAACCCGTTCCACGCCGTTTGTGTTTTATGCCTGAAGGATCTTAGTCACACACCCTTCACTAGTGACTGTATAAACCCAGAGTTATTAAGAGCTTCCAAACATCAGGAACATGCAACAAACCATGCGGAGCAAGACGATCGACACGAGACGTTAACATCAGACAAAGAAGCAAGACATGGGGCGTGAATTTATACAAGACTAATCAAGGACTAAAGACACAACACCTGTATAGAACAGCTGACTGATGATTAAACAATGAAGACATGGGCGGGGTTACAGATGAGGAGCAGACACAGGGGTCAGGTATGTAAACAAACACACTGAAGCACATGACATGAGAAATAACAACATACAGGCAGACAGGGCATGCTACCATGTGACATAGCAAGCGTAACAACAAGGAGGGAGGTGAGAGTTCATGAGAGGGGTGGAAGGGCAGGGAACACCTTTCCAAGGCGGAGCAGACGGCGGAGACCTCCATCTGGGTGGAGCAGATGGAGGATCCGACCTTCAAGGTGCATCAGATGGCGGGGATGACCATCTGGGTGGACCAGGCAGCGAAAACGCCCTCCAGGGTGGGGCAGACGACTGCAGCACCTTCCAGGGCAATCCAGACAGTAGTAAGGACCTCCAGGTCTGAACAAACCTTGACACCACCTTCCAAGGCTGAGCGGCAGCGGTGTCAAAAGTACACACATTCTTTACTTAAGTAAAATACCTGCGTTTAAAAAGACTCTAGTAAAATTTGAAGTATTGACTCAAATTTTTACTCAAGTTAAAGTAAAAAGTACAGGCTCTAAAACATACTTCAAGTATTAAAGTATAAAGTAACCTTGCGAAGGACAAAACCACCATTTTAGGGAAAAGTTTATTGGACTCAATGTTCAAGTGCAAGCAGAACAAAATTAAATGACATGAATGCAAAAAGCTCTGTTGGCCAATCTTTTACATTTACAAAAAAATGTGCATGGTGTTAAAAAACTTCTTTTGTTGGGGAAAAAAAACTTAATAAATATACAGAAACCACATTTAAACGTTAAATAGAACTGATTCAAAAACTTGCTATTTAGTTACATATATCTTGCAAGTGTAACAGAGGCCATGCCGGAGACCTGGGTTCGAGACCCGCTCGGAGCAAGGACGAGTTGTGGTGGAAGCGGCCCCGCTGCTGTAAATCGGTCGAGGAAACTTTTATTTTTTGAACAGTAGGACACTAGTACTGGGGTGGCAAATGGGGTGGCAATGCTTTTTCTTTGGGTGGCAATTGCCACCCCGGTAGATCCGCCTCTGAACCACGTTATGCAAACAAACCAAAACATGGCATATGGCTGCTAGCCGAGTACAGCGCTGCAAACGTAAATTAGCGAGTCATTATTACTGAAAACAAACTAACTCTCCATGACA
>JAUMHQ010000066.1:744348-756714 GCA_032361165.1 Enteromius paludinosus | reverse complement strand
TATCCTAATGACAATGAGGAGTTAATAATAGACAGAAGAGGATCTATGACTTCTGGGAGAAGCTCTTTTAATAGTTTCGATGGAATAGGGTCTACCATACATGTTGTTGGCTTAGACGACCTAGCAAGTTTATAAAATTCTTGTGACTTGGGAGGACCAGTCCTGCTAAGGACGTATCCTTTACATTGAGAAACACCTCAGGACCGACGTTGCCTACCCCTGATCTACGGCATCAGACATCGCATTTGGACTCTAAAATTATCACAGAGGTTGTGAGAGAAAAACACAGACATGGCAGATTTGGACGGGATTAAAATCACCAAGTACGTATGTGAAACACAACATTCGCTAACGACCCCTATAGGACTTTATTTTAGTCATTATTTAGGTAGCACACATATTCTGAATGCCTTTGGCAGAATTCAAATGAGCCGTTTTAATCTAGATTCATCTAAATTAAAGAAATTAATCTATGCCCACCCCTAATATATATATATTATTTCAAATCTCTTTACTGTAAGTAGTTTGTGAGCATGTGGAGGCTGTCTGTGTGATGATATTTGCAGATCTTTATGGGAGTGAATAGAGTTAAAGTGTTCTTTTGGCACAATGTTTCATTTTTCAGATTTCTTTGCAGTATCCTTGAGATTCAACTAAAGGAGCGCAGTACTGAAACTGCTCAGAAGAAAGGGGTACTACATTGCTGATATACTTCTGTCATGACTTTTCAGCAGTCTGAAGCCTACACTTTTGAACCAGGAAGTCAATCTGGTGGAATATGCAGTGTGTGACAAACACAATGTGAAGCCAGTCCTTTGTGTCAGATCTTGATCAGTGTGCTCCAGTGACAGGACTACATTACTTCACGCAATTTCAATTAAAAATCCTTCCCTTGCATATAGGTGAACGCAATAGCGAGTAAAACTTGATCTTGACCTTGTCTGTCACTGTTACTATTGCTCTGTGTGAGTGCAGTGTTTGTGCTCATTAATGTTTCCTCAAATTCCTCAAAGTTTTGTTATCGATTGTCTAAAATGTCATTTTCAGTAATCACAGAGAGGAAGTAGAACTAAAGTCAGATATTGGGTGTCCATCCATGTTTGAAACTACAAAGGTGGTCAGTTTCAGCCAATAACACCTGCTATTTAAAGACATCCCTGTGAAACATGAGTTTGATTAATGTGAACTAATTAGACATGTGGCATTTCTGAACAGAAGGAACTATTTTTACCCATCTACAGCTCTCTTTCTCTTCCTCTTTGTCTTGGTTTCATCTTTTTCAGAGTTTCTCTAGGCTTCAGAACAACAACATGGTAAAAAAAAAAATTCAAGCTGACTTCACATTATGAGGCTGTTCTGCTTTACTGTAATCATCAGAAAGCCAAGCCAGGCTCATCGGGAAAACATAATAGCTGTACACACAATGCTCTGTAGTTTCCAGCTGAATTGAACACTAGTGGCAGTGAAACAAACCATAAGTTGTATCCCCTTTCTCACAAAAAATCATTACAATGGCAGATTGTCGCATTTTTGAATTTTTTAGTTTGCATTTTTAACAAACACATTTCGACACTTCCGTCACATAATCAGATATGTGTGTGTGTTTTTTTTATGGTATAGTAATTTTGCTCAGTAGCAAGATGTGAAACTCCAATCCCTATGAGAACAAAGGAAAATAAAATGACGTGGTTGCTTCAGGAAATATGTTTACATGTGTTTGTTAATACTACCAGTTATGTTAAGTGTACGTTATTTTCATGCACGAAAGAGCATTGACATTTTGGGACAGTTCAGAAGACACTTTTTTAAAATCTCTGAACTACTGCAATAAGTGCATTAACCAACATAATAATTAGTCATGTTTAACTGTTCTTCAGAAAATCAAGCATGCTATTAATCATGACTTTTTTCTGAAAAATTCAATAAAACATGCCACGGGTGCATGTCTGATGCAATATTATTTTGTAAAAATTAACCCACAGGCATATAACTGTTTAATAAACCCACACCTGCTACAACAAAAAGTAGCTCATGTGGATGAGTCACATGACTACATGAGACTCACCTGGGTTGAATGAGTATTGTTCAATTGTGTTGAGTGCTGAGCTATTCAACCCATCTGATTTTTAAAAAAGGTGTAGTAGTAATTACCAGTAATAATGTTG
Organism: Enteromius paludinosus; assembly: GCA_032361165.1. Classification (NCBI taxonomy): domain Eukaryota; kingdom Metazoa; phylum Chordata; class Actinopteri; order Cypriniformes; family Cyprinidae; genus Enteromius; species Enteromius paludinosus. The sequence continues at coordinate 754,549 of JAUMHQ010000066.1, read as the reverse complement.
TAATGTTCAGCTTCTTGCACAGACTAACTAAAAAACAGGTTTAATATGTGCACCCTGGCATATTTTATTACACTGACATAGGTAAGTATTTCTGTGTTTTTATTGGGCTGCTTCTTTATATATCGCGGTGGGTCAAAATTGAGTTTTCATGCTTCTAGTGTTCATTTCTTTTGTAAACTGAAGTGATGTGTACTTATTGGTACATATTTTGTATCTTGCCAAAAAGTGCACCAAGCTACTTTTATGCCATGAGACCAGGTAGGTAAATGTTCATTTTTAGGCGAACCACCCCTTTAAAACTTCTTGATAATAGTATAAGTGTAATTATGGATTTTAAATATTCAGATTCATTTCTTGAGAAAATCATTTGCCTGTTACATTCTGGAGAAACACCTAGATATGTCAGTGCAGGGGAAACACATTGACAGAATGAGGATGTCACACTTACACACACACTGCACTGGACAGCAGCCAGATTCCACTCTCATTCCTCCACAGACACTAAGCTCTGATGAATGAGGTCTGATTGCTGGGTGTGGTGTGTGTCACACAGGTCTGGTCTCGTCTCACAGCATCAGCTTTCAAAAAAAAAAAGAGAGAGAGAGAGAGAGGATATGAATCTGATCATCTGATGTACATCAATGCATGTGCCACCACAGATCCTCAGAATCACACCACAAAGGGTCAAAAGTTCACATAAATTATACCAAACTTACAGGACTCTCAGATGAAATGTGTAGCCAAAAAACATGCTTCTTACCACATAGGTAAATGTTTTGAAAGTAAACCTGATCTTCCTGTTCGTTGCTACCGTGTTTTTTGAGTTTGAGTTCCGACAACTACATTCTTTATCGTCTAATTTTTCTCACTTACACAATCACATACACCATCATTTTGTTTCTATAATTCCATCACTCCTGCGCCGGGACACCACAGACCCTGGCTACACCTTCAGTGGAAGACGCCCTGGGGCGAAGACATTTCCCCCTCCGGTCTTTGAGATCACCGGGACCATCGGTGCTGTCGTGCTGTATGCGGGGGTTAACGGCACCAAGCTGCGGCAGACAGAGGTTCTGAAGAGGGACTTCGGGAGCCTGATCGAGACGGTACGCAGCACATCACCCACAACAACAATCATTGTGTCAGGACCACTTCCCACATATCGACGAGGACATGAAAGGTTCAGTAGACTTTTTGCTTTCATCGAATGGTTATTGTCGTGGTGTAAAGAACAGAAACTGCTCTTTGTTAATAATTCAAATCTTTTCTGGGAGCATCCTAGGCTCTTCCGTGCTGAAGGCCTGTACTCAGGCAGAGCAGAACTTCTCTTGGACAACATCTCCAGGACACTACGTTCTATCTGACTAGTAAGTCTAGTAAATCTCAAATAACTACCATGATGGTCTTTGTTCTTTGTTCCACTTACGTGATAGAAGTGCTTGCATTGTCCTATCTATAAAGACTGTGTCTGTTCCTCAAAAAGTGAGGTTAAAATATACCTTTATTGCGGGATCTAGAAATAACCTGATCGTAATTAAACCAGAAAAATGCAAAGCAAATAAACAAAAACAAATTTTAAAGCTTGGGCTCCCAAACATTAGATCACACAAAGCATTTATTATAAACAAAATAATCTCAGATAATAGTTTTGATGTACTCTGCCTGAATAACGGGTACCGCAGCAGCAGCACCACGTCAGCAGATAAAATTCCTGAAATACAGGATAATAATCAGGAGACAGGGCAACAGCGTGTCGAGTGCTCAGAATTCTCTGCAGTTAAGATTAAGTCCATGAAGAAGACACAGAAAACCACTACGCAAAAGTTATACAGTCAGATACACAAAGGAAATCACTCCTGTCGTTTGCTCTGGCTATTGTGTATAGACCGCCAGGGACGTATATGGAGTTCTTAAAAGAATGACGCCACCCGATCTAAATATTCCTTCACAGTTAAACAGCAATGATTTTATATATTTCTTAATTGATAAAATAGATAAAATCAGAAATACAATAAAAAAATTTGATTCTACAGCGTCTAGTACTTCAGCATCATTCTTTACATCCAAAGAAAAACTGCAGTGCTTTACAACTATAGGACAGGAAGAGCTAAATAAACTTATCATTACTTCTAAACCAACAACATGCTTATTAGATCCTGTACCTACTAAATTACTGAAAGAGCTGTTACCTGTAGCAAAAGAACCGCTTCTTACCACAAGGATCTGTCCTAGGTCCTCTACTATTTTCAATATACATGTTGCCCCTTGGTAATATTATTAGAAAACACAGGATTAATTTCCACTGCTACGTGGACAATACTCAACTATATATATCTCAAACAGATGAAATTTCTAAATTATCTAAGCTAACAGAGTGTGTAAAGAATGTAAAAGATTGGATGACCAATCATTTTAATAATTCCTATTAAACCTAGTAAGACAGAGATATTACTAATTGGAACACAAAACTGTACACAGAATCTCTTGGATTACAATCTGCAACTAGACGGATGTACTGTTACTTCCTCTACAGTCAAAAATCATCTCAGGGTTATGCATATAACCCCAGTTCCTTGAAGAAATGAGACACTGCATCGAGACGCTTAGGGAACACGCTCTGAATCTGCTGTGAAATCCGTCAAGATTAGAGTCAGGTGCGGCACACTTAGGTGACATCCCTGACTGGGTGCTTAAGAGCACCTGCGGTAAATCAGACTGTAGCCTCATGAATGAAGCAAGCGCCTGTAGGGATGCTGTGGGTGTGGCAAAAAGATGCAGTGTCTCGTTCCTTCAAGGAATTGGGGCAATATGTATAACCCTGAGACGTTCCTTTTCAGGAACTCTACACTGCGTCGAGACGCTTTGGGAAGGAAAACCCACGCCCCCAGACCCACAAGTCCCTGCCTTGTGTGGAGCAGCACAGCTAAGGCATAAGGATGACCGAGCCTGGGGTAGCTGGGAGGTCTAGCCCGTAGAACCTAGCAATGGTGCACTATTGTGCCCCCTGCTTAAGAGAGAAGGTCCCTCCTGATTGGAATCTCCCAGGGGGAGCCGTCGAGAAGGGAGACCAGGTTCGCAAACCATACTCGGCCCGGCCAGAATGGTGCTACTAACAGTAGACTGACCTCGTCCTGGCGGACTCTCTCCAAGATTCCTGGGAGCAGAGCGACTGGGGGAAAAACGTACAGCCGGAGCCTTGGCCACGTCTGTACCATAGCATCCACTCCTAGCTTGTATAAGGGGCGTGACCGCAGACCCCCTTGATGGTTTATATATGACACTGTAGCCATATTGTCGGATCTCACAAGTACATGCCGAAGTCGAAGGTAAGGGAGAAAACACCTCAGTGCTTGAAATACTGCAACTCTAAACAATTTATATGCTTTAGAAGTTGACTGCCCTTCCACTGCCCGCAGGACCACTCCCCACCCGGTGAGGGACGCATCAGTTGTTTACGTTACACGTTTGCAGTGCACGCCCAGCACCGGTCCTGAATTCAGGAAGTCCATATTTCTTCACATGTCCAAGGCTCGCACACAACGTTGAGAGAATTGGATCATATGACAAGGATTTCCCCTCGGGGAATATCCCTTTTGATTGAGCCACCATTGCAGGGGTCTCATGTACAATAGGCCAAATGGGATCACACAGGATGTTGCTGCCAATAGGCCTAGGAGCCTTTGAAATAGTTTGGCTGACAGGAAACGGCCTTCTCTCACCTTCCTGACCGTCCTGAAATTAGACTCGATCCGAGCAGGCGTCAGTTTTGCGTGCATCGTGACCGAGTCCCATATTACACCCAAATAAACGATCCTTTGCACTGGAAGGAGTACGCTTTTCATGGTGTTGTAAGAAAAAATATGAAGAGGACGTCGGAGATCTTGATTAAGATGTTTATTGCAGCATAGCAGTGACAGAGCACATGTAGTACCTTGGATTCAGCTGAGTCAGAGTGAATCTTGAGCCTTCTCAATTTGAACATTTTATACTGTATTACGCTCATATCTTCGCTAGACATGTAAATGAAGTTTCGTCTTGAATGCAGATTGGGATAACAAAGCAAGTGATATTTGTTCACATGTATATAGTGAACCAACCAAATGTTACAGTGAGGGGATTTATTAATGTGCCCTATGGGTTAACAGATGATTCTTGAGGGTCTACTGTCGTTCCCACATTCTAAGTGTGAAGTGACACCCTGAAGAGAATCTTTACATCTTACTGAGATTGGAAAGAACGCTCTCTATGATAATTAAGCCGGTAGTGAAAGGAGGATATTCTAACTAGTGAAAGTTTTGGGTCGAGGCAGACTAATAATTTCTTACAGTGTTTAGTCGTAGTCCCAAGCACTTCATGTTAGCGAGGACGACATATCGATGTCTGATGGCCTTGCTCTGAGAATGTGCTAGGATCAGCCAGTCGTCTATGTAGTTGAGGATGTGTATACCTTGAAGCCGCAATTGGGCTAGGGCCGCATTTATCACCTTTGTAAAGGTTCGAGGCGAGAGAGCCAAGCCGAACGGAAGCACTCGGTACTGAGAGGCTTTCCCTTCGAAAGCAAACCTGAGAAATTTCCTGTGTGAAGGATTGATGGAAACGTGAAAGTAAGCGTCCTTCATGTCTATTGTGACAAACCAGTTTGCAAACCTGATTTGACTCACAACCTGCTTTACTGTAAGCATCCTGAACTTTAGCTGACTGACTGAGCGGTTCAGATGCCTGAGATCTAGAATGGGCCTCAGCCCTCCATTCTTTTTCGGAACCACAAAATACGGGCTGTAAAACCCTGAGTGCATTACTGAGGGTGGAACCACCTCAATGGCTCTTTTCCTTAGAATAGAAGCTATTTCCTGCTGTAACACAGGAGCTTGATCAGGGCCCACCGTAGTGGACCACTCGGGACTGGTGTCCAGTTGACAGTGCAACGACTGAATCCCCTGTTCCGGCTCACCGGTAAGATGTGGGTCCAACTGCTGAGACAACCCACTCGAGGGAAGAGCACACTCCAGCCTGTCTGAGACGCATGCCAGAGCAGGCTGAAGAGCACCAAAAGAAAAACGGAGAGGAGCTGTGGGTGCGTCTCACTACAGGCACAGCACCTCCTGGTGGCCTAAAGATGGAAGTCCTACCTGTCCCAGATCAGGACCTTTTTGTGTTTTGGGACTTCCTAGCCGTTAAAAATTCCCACAGGTCTTTTCTGGGCTTTGCTGACGCCGCAGGGCTGGTGTAGCGTTTGTCTGCCGCACCCCGGTCTTGCGGGGGTGCTCAAGAGGCCACACTCTGTTTTTGACTCCCCCTATACCCTGATGAGGGAGTCTAATCGGGCCGCTGCTTGTTCCCCGCAGCCCCCTGCGCTAGAGAGCGGCGAGGGAGAAATGACTGCAGCGCACTGACTGCTTCTTAGCCTCCTGATGTCTGTCTACCACCACATCCACCATGCCGCCAAAAAGCCCTGATGGTGAGAGAGGGGCATCCATCAAACATAACCTGTCTTGGGCTTTTACCTCCGTCAGCGTAAGCCACAAGTGCCTCTCAGCTGCGACCATTGCAGACATAGAACGCCTCAGAGCTCTATCGGTCTCTTTTGTAGCCCTGAGTGAGAGATCAGCTGTTCTTCCTAACTCCAGGATGTCTTCAGTGTCAACTTGATCATGTTCACTCAAGTCCTTCAGGAGATCTGCTTGGTACACCTGCAGTACAGTGAGTGTGTGCAGGCACCCGCCGCTGCATAGCCTTTCCCCACCAGCGCTAATGTCATTCGCGGCGGCTTGGATGGTAAGGTCTGTTCTCTTTTTAATGAAGATGTCCCTCAACCGGGGGCATCTTTTTATATCCCTTTTCTGCTAAGGCCGCCACATTACCATAGTAATCTGAGGCCGGGATGTACGTTCTTGCAGAGAAGGGTCTAGAAGAATGGAAGAATGGAAGACCGCGGCGGGAAGGTGGTGGCTGTGGCCGCAGAAAACGTTCGTCCAGCCTGCAATCTAAGTTGAGCCCCTCCACAGCGCAAGTCACTACTTCCAGAAGTACATCATAGCGTGGTGACTGGGGCAGAGGCTGGCTGTCCACACTAACAACATCGACCTCCTCGGAGGACGATGCATGCTGAGCGGACTGATCTTCTACCCGAGGAGAAGTAGCCGCTCGCCGCGCTTCTTGCCCTGGGTTACTGATGTCTCTGATGGGCTGAAAAGGAGATAGAGGATCGCTCGTCTCCATTTCCTCCATGAGATCCAATTGTGAACCCCATGACTGCAGGCGCCGGTTCACCTTGGTGACAGTGGGGCCTGAGCCACGGGGAACACTCACAAAAACACCCTCCTCAAAGAGAGCTCTGCGTGAACGGAGAGTGGCCAGCGAGAGCTGCATGCACGCCGAGCAGTCTCCACCCTCGAGCGCAGCTGCTTTAAATGTTCTTGCCTGACTCATTTCAACTTCTTTTTCTTTTTAGTAGCTGAATTTATTTTCCTTTCCAAAGATCGCTGCGACTGACTCACAGAGAACACGCTGAATTAATGAAGGCTACAGTCTGATTCACCGCAGGTGCTCTTAAGCACCCAGTCAGTGATGTCACCTGAGGGTGCCGCACCTGACTCTAATCTAGACGGATTTCACAGCAGATTCAGAGCGTGGTCTTGCTGAAGGCGTTCCCAAAGCGTCTCGACACAGTGTAGAGTTCCTGAAAAGAAACTGGGTGTTATATTAGATAGCAACTTTGAAAATCACATTTCCCATGTTACAAAAACAGCATTCTTCTATCTTAAAGACATTGCTAAGCATCTTCCTCCTGCATCTTCAAAAAACAAGCTACAGATAGTCCAAAATGCTCCATATCAGTTACAAAATATTGTTCCTCACCTGTAAGGCCCTTAATGGTTTAGCTCCTGCGTACCTAACTACCACGCTACAATCCAACAAGGTCTCTAAGGTCACACAACTCCGGACTGGTAGTAACAAGCTTTGTAAAGTCCACTAAAGGACGTACAGCTTTTTCACATTTTGCAGCCAAACTCTGGAATAGCCTTCCTGATAACGTTCGGGGTTCAGACACGCTGTCTCTTATTAAATCTAGACTAAAGACAAATCTCTTTAGCCAAGCATTATGCATGCAGCACTAACCAATGATGCCCCAAAACAATGGGTAACGAAAGAAAATCAAAAACAAAAAAAGAAATTGATTCTTGATGATTGCCAGAAACAGTTAAGTCGACTGGAGCGGTTATGCTCTGAACTCGAGCTAGTACATCCCCATTAAGGGCAAATAACTCAAAAGGTTCAGCTAGATCTTGAATAGGAATATTATGCTGCTGAGCCCACTTAGGGTCAATAAAGTTCTCTTGGGCCCCAGAGTCTATAAGGGCTAGGCAAGAATGAAAAGTACCTCCTAGGCGTATAGTCCCTGGTAAGGTGGTACGGCTCTCAGGCAGAGGAAAGGGGGTAGCGCTTGCCAGTACCCTCTGGTCTACCGGCGAGCGCTGGCTTTTACTGGACAACCTGCGACAAAATGCCCCTTCTCCCCGCAATACATGCAAAGGGCCTTCTCTATGCATCGTCTGCATTCCTCTGACAAGATGCGAAGGCCTCCAACCTGCATGGGTTCGGAGAAAGATGAAACAGTAGGCCGGACAGAATTAAGCTCCTCCGATCGGGAAAGACGTTCCCGACGGCGCTGATCCATAGACCTATCCAGCCGAGAGGCGAGCTCTATCAGATCCTCCAGACGATCGAGTTGTGTTGAAGTGTGATTGGATGGGCATATACATACAATATTGGGTCACACTTTATATTAGGTGGCCTTAACTAACATCAAATAATAAGTACAATGCACTTATTGTGGTCATATTGTATTGTAAAACACTTCTGCTGCTACGGAGGTGGATACAGGTACGTTTAGGGACAGGTTTGGTGGTATGGGTAGGTTTAAGGGTGGGTTAAGGTGTAAGGGATGAGTCAACAGTGTAATTATAAATGTAATTACATATAGATATTTTAAATTATATATAAATAAAAAGTAAAAAGATGTATGCAACACAATAAGGGCATTGTACCAATTGATTAATTTAAATGCAATTATATAATATATAGTAGTTGCACTAAATCATCAGCAGCAGAAGCAGCATCTGTGCCCTGCTGTCCACTGCCCCAGAAAACATTCAACTTGTTCCCAGCAAGCAGAAAACACCTGTTTACTTCTAAACCGTATGAAACAAGACGAGTAATTAAAACGGGCTGCAGATGCTGTTGTAAATTGCTTTACCCTATAATATTCCTTATGCCCATGAAAGCCAGTTAGTGTGTATTTTGAAGGTGTGTGTTCGTTTTACAGCACATGAGCTGTAAAAGTCTGCAGTGCTGGTGTATATGAATGCATTTACAGCCCTTGATAAACAGAGACAAAGTCCAGGCTTCAGATAGGAAATAACATGTATGATGAGATGAAGGTGAGTTCATTAACGGTGGTGTAGTCTTCAGTCCGATGTGAGTGGATGAGAGGAACGATGAACAAGTCAGAGAGTCTGAACCTGCCCCATGGCTCTGTAAATAATGGCCAGCAATCATGTGATTACTGAGAAATATCCTGGTTTGAAAGCATGTGGCGCAGTAGACATTACACACACTGACTCATCTGTGGTTGAGCTGCTGGGGATGTTTGCTTATGCACTGCTTTCTGCTTGACAAGAACCTGCACACACACCTGAGAATGCATTCAATAGGAGCTGTGAGCAAGAGGCATGCTTTTGGGTAAATCAGCATTGTGCTTTTTGAGATGATGAAAAAGACAAATGAGTACCAGGGCCATGTAAGAAACTTGAAATTTAAAATAACTGTTCTGAATGGGGTAAACTGTAAACTGTGATCAAAGCATTATTACTCAAGTCTTCTACTCAAGTTCCTTCAGAAATATCTGCTCAAGAACATTTCTGATTATAATCAATGTTGAAAAGAGCTGTGCTGCCCAACAGTCATATATATGTATTATTATGATCCTCTTGTTTTGTTTTGGTTTTAGTGATTGATCAGTTCATGTTTGCCCTCAATAACTCTGTGATTGTTTGTATTTGTTTCTTTAGTGTATATGCACACGGTGTTTTCATTGTTCTTTGCGGGATGTTGTCCTTCTACATCACATATGGTTAGATCACTTCTGCTTACACGTTTCTGTGCCTTGTGTACTTTTGTTGTTGTATTATTGAACTTTATGTTGTGCTTGGATCCAGTTCTACTTTATCTCTGAGTTATCCCGTGATAGTTTTTTTTCAAATAGAAATCTTAAGTGCTTTTGTATTTGTAACAATGAGGACAGAGGTGTGCGGATCCATGTGCAAGCTTTATTTGAGGTCAGACAGGCAGGGTCAAATACCGGCAAAACAGAACAATGGAGACAAGGCAGAATCGAGGTCGAGAAATCAGGTAGGAATCTAGGCAGGCAGCAAACTATCAAAATACAAGCACACAGTCCGGGATCACAAATGGGAAAACAAAGACGGGTAGAAATGCTCAGAAATGGAAAACAAGAGTTGTTGCTCATATGTGCGTGTGTAATCAGTATGTAGTTGTGGTGATGAGGTGCAGGTGTGAGTGTGATCAGTCCAGGAATGAGGCATGATGGAGTTCGTGAGCTGGACACAGTTCTGACTCTAATGCCCTCTGGTGTAAACAACGAGGGACTCATAATCCACTTCATACGTAAACTTAAAAATGTACTTATTAATTAACTTATTATTCTGGCTGTAGTGTTGCTGCGGGTGCCATGTTCTGGAGAGGCTGTGTGTCGCTGTGAAAGTCAAACTACTTTGTTTATGCTTTCAAAAGAGGACACAACTAGAAATCAGTGTTAAGTTGTGTTTCCAACATTGTTCCAGAACAGTTGTTTGTCATTTCTCGGATCACGAATGCAGACATGGTGGTATGGCTACTAGGCGTGATGCGACACAACATGTAAAAGGCCTCAATTTGCCTCATTTGTAATATTTTATTGTTTTGGTGTCATAGCACCAGGACATGGCATCACGTTATGGTAAGGGCCGTAACATTTCCTCCATATGGTATTCAGCTAACCACAGTATACTGGATAGCTGGCCAGAGGAGACAGTGGCAAAGAATCAAAACCATGAGAGAATTGGGAAAAAACCTTGGGAGAACCAGGCTTAGTTGGGTCCAGTTCTCCTCTGACCGGACGCCCAGCACCTAATTTCCAGTT